>LQNS02276930.1:1329352-1354425 GCA_001587735.2 Parhyale hawaiensis | reverse complement strand
AATAGTGACTTAATGTCAAAGCTTGCCATTGTGCAGTTATCTGAGAAATTTTGATTCCGTAATTCAAAAATGAATGAAAATGTATCCCGTATTGTGTACGTGCTACTGGCGATGGGATCAACATAAGGTATTAGAAGTTTTGCAAGTTTGTAACCACAAGTGCCAAGAAAACATATACTGTATCGACGTTGAGAAAAGTGATGAATATCAGACTCCGCGGGAACGGCAAGAGAACCTGGAAGAGCAAGAACTGCATTCAACGTTAATAACGATAAGTATTCCCAATTTAGCCATCTTCTGCAATCAGGTCTAATTATTAACTACTGAATTTTCATCAGGAGGGAAGAGGATCGGCAAAATTCCCAACGTGGCAAGAAATGCATTCAGATGATAAAGAGATAAGAATCTCACTTTTGCCTTCTTCTGCAACCTAGTCATCGATCTCCCTCGAAACGCAGCTCAATTGCAAAATCTGCAACCTGGTCTATTTTCGCCTATTTGTTGCTTTAAGAGCCGACACGAAATAGATAAATACACGGAGCGTTTTATCCTTATACTAGTGGCCCATGCCATCATTATAAATGAGAGCAAAAAAATTAACACTTCACCAAAACCCCCGCCGTCTTTTGGGCTTCCTCATTTTTCCCCTATCTAATACTGAAGAAAAAGATTCCAAGGTACTCAACTTTTTTTTTTCGCCTTTTGAAATCTGAATTTTCTCCTATCTTATTNCGCCGAAAAAAAATTGCAAGGTTCCCCACTTTTTTTTACATTTTGAAATCTGAATTTTCTCCTATCTTATTCCCATAGAGCGTGACAGGAAAGATATAAATATATAAATAAATAAATGTATATATAAATAAATAAAAACACGACTTGAATTATTATATAGTAGATGATAAAACGCTTGGTTTATTTATTTTTTACTTATTTGTTTCATGTCCGCTCTTGAGGAAATAGGCGAAATATAGGCCAGGTTGCAGATTTAGTAATTAAGTTACGTTTTCATAGAGATCGATGACCAGGTTGCAGAAGATATGGCAAAGGGGATCCTCATCCCTTTATCTCAAGACACTTCTTGCTTGAAACACCTCTTGAAATCGGAACAATATGTATGCAGCTTCTGTAGTCCTACATTATAACTTTTTCTTTCAGGTCACGACGTATAAATTCGGCAGATGGTCAACGAAGCGCTCTGGATGTGATGATTTTTCACGGGCAGTAGACGATTATTTCTTCTAGCTTATTGTATCTCTTATTTGACGGAGCAGTTTTCTCTTGAAAGGCCACAATTTAAGCACTTCAAATGAAGCAGACATATGACTAGGAAAGACGGTATCAACCAGTAAGCAAAGAGCGTAACGGGAGGACTCACGAAAAATTAGCACCAAAAAGTGACGTCATCATCGATGAATCTATGGCTGAGCAGCCAAAGGAGTATTTTAACTAATTTTACCAGAAAAATCGTCTTAAATTGAAAAATTGATCTCTAGCGTATAAATAAATGAAGATAATATATACTAATTTACCAATTAACTAAAGAAAGTTGCAGTGCATGTTGGTGGAAACTTCCACAACACTAGCTCGGAATTTGTTCCCTTCCGGCGACTCAATTTAACTTCTTTTTCTTAATTGAAGTTTTATGTACACTTCATATTCACTTCACAGTAGTCTTCACAGAATATATCTATTCCTTATCAATATATATCAGCACCATTATAGCCAATTCTGTACGCGAGAGAAACCACAGTAACAGTTAGCCATTGCCCGAACTTTGTGTACTTAGCGGCAACAATTTTCGACATTTTTCAGCTCAAGTAGCTGGCCAGTCTTAAATGAGAGACTGAATGAAATAAATCGAAAAAATACGATGATATGTTCTAGAAAACCATATACGAAGGTCTGAGGCTCCACACCTAAAACACTTTGACTCGTCGATGTGATGTAAATTTGCTACGTGCGGTCACAGCTATGTTTTATTTCAGTCCTATTGAGTCCTCCCGTTGCATTCTTTGCTCCCTGGTATTAACGGTATCATTGCTACGGAGCGCTCACAGTGTATAAAAGCTGAACTGACTGGTGTTGCATTCAAGTTTATTTGAAAAATTGTGCTACTTCTCGAGTTTCTCACTGGTTAACACTGGCTGCCTACTAGAGCAAACCAAGTCAAGGTTTAATCTTGTACCGTGTTAGATTTGAACACGTTACTTTTAAAACGTGAATACCTGATCGAGTGAGCAGCGCCTTGAGTTGCTGGGTTCTACATCCATATGAGGCAATAAATGATTTCTCTTTCTTTCTGTTTAATTTATTTTTTATTCAATTCATTCAGTCTCTCGCTCCTAACCGCATGGCCAGCTACTTGAGCTGCAGCCACACACAAAACACTGTAAAATGGCTGTCGTCAAGTACAGAAAGCTTGAACAACAGCTGTACCTATGGTTTCTCCCGCGTGAAGAATTAATGTAACACTGCTTATATTTTATTTAGGATTAGGAGCTTAAGAGCAGAACCCAAAAAAGCCTGAGGTCCGACCCTCAAAGACGTACTCCTAGTAGTCGATAGGGGTGACGTCATTCGGCTACACGCGGTCACAGCTAAGTTTTATTTTAGTTCCACTGAGTCAACCCGTTGCAGTCCTTGTTTCCTGTACTTTATCTTTGCTTAATGTGACGAAGCTAAAATCTGTGTCTGTATACATATTCAGATAAGTCAAGCGGGCTTGGTTTAGAATTTAGGTCAACTTCGGTGAAAGTGCCTTTAATAGCAATGGGATTACTCCGCGTCGACTGGAAGCTCCATTTTACTGAGCAACTTTGAGTTTCTGAAAGTCTGAACTCTAGGGTAATCTATTGACGGTCAGTGCCTAATGCTGAATTCAAAGGGTCGGAACTCAGAAGGTCTGTTTGACTGGGTTCTGAAATTAGGCGTTTCGACCTATCAAGCCTCGAGCGGTGAATTTTGGCGCTCTATTAAACATATTTCTGCTACACCACAGTTCAAAACGACAGCTGAATCAGGACAGGGCACGTTCGATTGAGCTCAAAAATTAAGCCTTCAAGGCTTGACGTGTTCGAAACTTGATGCAAGTGAGCTGGATTTGTCCCGGTGAGTTGAGTTAAAGGCAGTGGCTCTCAATCGGTTGCCCCTGAGACTTCCAGAAACTCAGTGTTGCTCCGTGATGCGAAATTTGCTTGAAAGACTTGCAACACGATTCAGTGTGACAGAGGCAACACTTCTGTCCGACGTTTCGGACATGTCAAGTCTCAAAGGCCTAAGTTCGGCGCCTTCTAGACAATTCAAAATATTTTACAAGGGGGAGGGGCGAATGATATTCCAGGACAGTTTTTGGAAGGGGCATATGGCCCCGTGCTCCTCCCCTGTTTCGCTCCTAATCAAGACGAATGCTTTGGGTCAATAATTATAATAATTTATGTAGCAATTTTGGAGAAAAAGTTTTTAAAACGACTTTAAAATAATGGTTTCGGGTAATACGATTTTAAATCCTGGCAGAGCAGTGGAAATAATTTGAAGAAAAAAAATCATTATTGTTCTTCACTGGAGAAGCATAAGATGAAGTATTTCCTCATAAATATTTGCTGATCAATCAAAGGTAAATAATGACACGTGGGAGAAACAATTTTAGCCCTTATTTTCAAACCTAGCAGGGTCAACCATAAAGTCAGGGTTACATAAATGACTCATGCTGCTAGAGGATATCTCAAAGCGAATGTTTAGAGCCAATAGTCATCAAAATCAGTCCAAAAAATTTTAAGAATAACGTAGGAAACGATTGTAAAATTGGCTCTCTGAAGAAAAAAAAGGGTTCTTGTTAAATTCTCGGGGAAATGAATGTTGCTTTTCGTTCGTGAAGGATAAGATACAGTATTTTAATACAATTTTTTGATTTGTGCAGCAATAAAGAAAAAGCGCGTGAGACATGAGGGTTTGACCCCTTCATCAGCTTTGACAGGGAGGTAGTAAGGACGCCTACGGTTAAGTTGATAGTACGCTCAGGTAAATATAAAAATTACAATTTTTTGAGATCAAATATCAAAACGGCCAGTAGTTGCGGAGAAATAAGTAGGAAACAAAATATCGATAAGCAAAATGTCACTTGTTGAAACGCAGGTATAACCGGGTTACGATTACAACCCATCTCAGACGTTGAAATTTCGTTGTTGACTGGACCATCAAGAGTAGTTTTCACTGTTTTTGACAGTTACTAGTTTTGCTTAATGGATCGACGAAATCAATATGAAGATACCATTACCAATACAGATACAGTTTTTTTTACAATAGGCGGCAGAGTGCGCTTGTTCAAACGACTTGATGGTGAGCATTTTAGCAAATGTTTTAGTAACCTCACAGACGATTATATAACATGTTCAAACATTGGGGCGATTATCGTGCGATTATCAGAGAGAACAGCGTCGTGATGCCCTATGCAGTGCAAAGTTTTCGAACATATTGAGCTATTTTTTCAAACACAACTGTGTGCCCTTCTAAATTACTAAAAACTTGACCGGGAAATCAGCTTGTTAAACAAGGGTCACTAGTAAACTTCTGGTGAGTGCAATTTCATAGTAAATAACATATCGCGAAGCTGTGCGCCTTTTTGTTATTTAAACAGTCGCAGCAATACGTGCGAATGCTCATTAGCTTAAACAATACCTTTACTGGCATGCGAATATCTACTTTACCGGTAGAGGTCACCTCACTGTTCTAAAAAACGTTTTTGGAACGTTTATCACTAGCTGGCATCTATCAGGTGGCGTTGCGGCGGCGAGTATAAAAGTGGAGGGGCTGCTGTTCGCCCGGTAGTTCGTCATGAGTGCTGCGTGTGATACGATTGAGCTGCAGAGCAGCCAAGGCGGTGACGACGGTGGTGAGGAGGGCCATTTGGCTCCTTCTCACCATTCCGTATATGAAACAAAGTACCAAAAATCTCTGAGACATTACTTGACGAGAGAAGCTTTGCCTAAGGAATCCAATTACCGCAATTTGGAATCGATCGTCGATGGATCTGGAAGGGCGCGACCAACTTTGGATGAACTTCATGATAGCACTTACCGTGGACCTAATTACGTGAGTAATGCCATTTTATATCAATTTGCCCCGAAAATATCAAGTGGTCCTCATGCAGGGGAGACACTAGGTATTTACACAGACAACTTGATGCAAAGATACGAGACTCGGACGTCTTTTTTGCCACGGTATCTATGCTACAACTAATCATCTATCGAAACGGCACGCCAGCTGCACTTCCGAGTAACCCAGTAGGGAGTAGAAATGCATATGTGTACCCGGTATAAGGCACATGTAATGCAGCTCATGGGTGTCCCGTTTGCGTATTCTATTGTTTCTTACTATTGTATTTAGGGTCTAACATAAAATTATTTAATCAGATTTTTCTGGCTAACCTGAATCTTTGAAAAAATGCATTAAATATATCAACTTATAGAACGCTTTACTATTTATCCAATTTTTGAATCATAGATGATTAATTTTATTTGAATGTAAAACGCTGCATCAATATTTGAAACATGACCTTTCTCCAGATGATGGACCAGATCCAATTTCTTAGCAGACTGATGCTAACCACCAATAATCACTCATATGAATGGATTTATGGCTGGTCTTAGTTCTGATTTTGTAGCTATGAGGTCAATAGGTATACTTTATTAATTGACATTTCATTATTTTACTAGGTATGGTATGTACCTAGGCGACATATCGTAGCACGTGTGTATTTATTTTTAAAAGAAGTTTATTAGCTAATTGTGCTTTTTCATCTCGTACTTTGCAGCCAATATTGTGCGGGAAATTAGTGGACTACAATATCTTACTATGACGTTTATTTACATATGCGTCGTCCTCCTGACCTAATTGTAGTTTATTCGTAGATTCGCTGATCCACATAAGATAGCGTAGTGGTTTGTATCAGGTAAGATTGTCCAAATACAACAAAATATTTTTGAAATTTGACATATAGTGATTCAGGAAGATGAAGGTTCACTGGAGAACAATTTTGAACAACTACCCGCGTATATTTTTGATTGGATAGGTAATGAGTAAAATCCCCCCTCCCCAGAACTGAGGGTACCGCTATAATAAAGGCATTGAGGACAATCTGACCTGTCCCTACCTAACTTTTTTGTTAAGCTCGATCAACAGCTCGAAATATTTCCCTTGCAACAACAAGAATAGGGAGAAAAATAATTTAATGATTAATTAAATAGATGCCAAGCCATAGCCTATAGAACTAACTGGACTGTTTTGAAGAACCGCGCTTGTTTCCAACTGGCGGTCTCAACGTAAACAAAACAACAAGAGGCCGTGTACCAAGGTCTCTTGGCTAGCCTAATTGTAGAAAATGTTAAGCAGCTTTGATATAAATATTTTTACAGCATATAAAATAAATATTTGTGCAAAAAACTGCTATGTTTGTGTAGGTATGTTGAAGGTAAATGAATGTTTTTCGTGCAATGCAGTGTAAATGACTGTGATGTGGGAAGTTATTGTGAAAATGTTTACCTAAGATCGCGGTATGAAAATGCTCTTTTCAAAAGCTGTCCATTATGCAATTATTACAGCGAATTGGACGCAAATCACTATTGCACTATCCCACAAATTATTTATAGAGTAAATGTACTTATTTATTTGCAAAAATACATTATTAGTTTTGTCTTTAAAGTAATTTTTATCCCTAAGGAAGGTTAGGTAAGCTAAGTCAAGTTTCACTCCAAGTATTTGTTACCATTTCTTAGAGGATTGGCATAATTGCTTTGGGGTTTCTTTCATTAATATGCATTGCTGTCTCACTAAGCATTAACTAACACGGGTTGCGGTTTTTCTACCACAAATACAATGCTTTATGTCAAGTTTGAAAATGAAGCGTACCTGGAAATTTTTACCCTGTGTTACAGTAGGTAGGTATTTGTCCGGGTATGATTTTATTATATGGGCTCGGCTAACTCCTAGAATTCTATGCTAATTGTTCTCTAGCTGTATGTTCACTATACCTGAATTTAATGCTTGCACCTGCGGGAAATTAAGAATTTAAAACTTATATTTTCACTTATGGCATGTTGACACGCTAGTAAAAAGTTGTTTAGTTTCGTAGTCTCCGCGTCCGACTGCAGTAATGTGTCCTTTTAAATTGCACGCACTTGCAGATAATTCTGAGCTGAAATTCCCTCCATTAAGTTTAAAGAGATGTTTTTCAAATTAACTATCGGCGCTTGTTGAGCATACAGAGCTGACGGGTTATATTTTTACGCCTTTTTTTATAAACTTAAAGCTGTGTTTTTGAGGGCTCAACAAGACGTTCGGAAAATTAGCTAGCTTAATAAACTCGTTCTTTTGACCAGCGTGTGTACAGCCTTTACTGAGCCATTTGATTATCTAGCGTATGTGTGGAATAGGCGTAGATATATAGGTGCCTACTATTGTACCGTACACGCCTGCGCCGCGCTCCTGTGTACGCTATGTTTACATGCGATCTTGCTTCATACTTGCGTAAATTCTAAAATGATACTAAAAAATTGTGAGGTTATTTACTAAATCAAGGTATGTTTATGCTTTCTTTCGTATGGCGTTATTACATAAATTATTTTTTCTATTATATAGGTAGCTATATGTCCTGTTTTTTATACTCGATCGAATTTTTTGTACATAAATTACATTGCTTATTGAAGCATCATTAAGCCTGGACTTGCCAGGAATTCAGCTCCCCCCCAAAAAAAAAAAAAAAAAATATTAGCCTCCGCCGTTGCAACTCTGCTTCGTATGCTTTTTCTACTGTACTTTTCATTCTATCTGGANGGTAGCTATATGTCCTGTTTTTTATACTCGATCGAATTTTTTGTACATAAATTACATTGCTTATTGAAGCATCATTAAGCCTGGACTTGCCAGGAATTCAGCCCCCCCCCAAAAAAAAAAAAAAAAAATATTAGCCTCCGCCGTTGCAACTCTGCTTCGTATGCTTTTTCTACTGTACTTTTCATTCTATCTGGACTATTTGCAACAACTTTGTTTCTGCGGTACCTACCTGCCGTGACTTTACAATTGTTCTGTTGTACAGGAAAACCCCGGCTAACATAGTTTCAAATAACATAGAATTCGATAAACATAGCCTCGATTTAGATACCGAGGCCCCGATTAAGATACCTATGAAGTTATAACCCGTTCTTCTAGTAACATAGTATTTAGACGACTCAGAAAATTGTTCAGTAACTACGGTACTTATTCGATGAACATAGACCCTAATCTCATATGTTAATCGGGGGTTATTGGCTATTACTTTTCAATTTTTTTTTAAGGTTTCTCTATCTAGGCCTACTTGGGGCACAGGGGATCTCGACGGAATACAATATCGAAGAGCCGCCGACTTCACCTAGAACAGAGTTCGTCGAGTTCTCCTGATACTTTCGTCCACTTCTCTCGTAACCTAACTTACCTGGGCTAATATTTGTAATTTTGCTCAATGGAATGATAAAAATATTAATAGCTTTATAATTAGTCTACTGAATATGCTTATTCAGGGTATATCGTTTTTTTGTGCAAATTGGTTTTACTTTCGTCTCAATTACCAAGAAAGTGTTTTCTAGCATAAATAAGGCTAGCCAAAAAATAATTAAAAGCAAAAAATTAAATTTTGTCAGGGAGAAAACCCTAAATATCTCTCTTATAAATGCAAGTCATTTTTGTTTTTAGTACGCCGGATTTATTCAAGAAAACACTTTCTTGTCCTCTCTCCATACTGGGCAAACTTATGAAGTTTACCCTAACTGAACAGAATACTTTGTGAATAATTATTTGCTAAGTAACGCAACGATACCAGCAACGGACTTAGACAGTATCAAAATTTCACTGATTTTATTTTATTCCAATACGCGTTTTTTCATGTATTTCTAATAAATTTGCCATCCCTTTCTATGTTCTTTATCCTATCCCGCTCTATACTCTCATAATTAAAATAAAAGTAACATAAAATGACATATTTTAATATGAAATTAAATGCTTTCTTGAACCAGAAGTGACTTGTAATAAACATGGCATTAAGATTACCCAATACTAACGGAAACTACTGTCTATTGGAGATATCGACTTAATACTCTACTAAGCTTCCATCAAGATCTCCAATGCTAATCGTCTACTTCGACTTCCGTCGAATTCTCCTGTCCCTTCCAACGGTACTTGTTTGCAAGGCTTTTCTACGCCGTGTTTTGTCTGTATATCACGTGGAGACCAATTACTCTGCCCTTTGCATAGGTATCATGTAATATAGAGACAACGTACTTCATATCGTTTCCACATACATGTAGCGTATGGAGATTGTTCTGGAGATCTGGATATTGATAGCCAGCGTTATGTATATATGGATGGAACTTTGACAAGTGTGCTACCTGATGATACCACGATAGCTTTCTACGTCTAGCACTTGCTCGATATTTTTACTACCATTTTACCGGCAGGTTGTCTATTCGCGGCAAATAAGAAAGGAAGGAATTCTCAATTGGACAAAAGGCGTACATTTTCATTGTTCAATTCATTCATTTTTGGCCATAGCGTGTCAAGCCTCGCCTCCCGTGGGACTCTGTTTACTTGGTTAGTTTTTATTCGTGGCTTATGTTTTCTAGTAGGTTCTGTATTCCGAAGTTTTTTTTTTTGTCTCTCCGCTTGCTGTTCGCATGCTGCCATCTTCCCTGTATAGAATCTCCGTTTTTGGACGACGTATTTCGCGTCGTCTCCTTTGCCGCTTATAACCCTTCCTCTCGTGTCGTTCGAATAAGCAGCGTGTCAAAATGTTCTGTTCCTTTGAGATGGTAGATTAAATTCACGAGAGAAACAGGTATGCTTTTGCCAGGCGACTTAAATATGCTTAGTAAAGAATACCTCTGCTGAAAAAATGAGCGGTCTTGCGTCCAGCGAAGGGTTCATCGGAAGTACGATGAGACGAGATATCTTTTTAGCATGGTTGTTTTTTTAGAAAGTCGATCGAGCTGTCTCCGGTGAAGACGTCAACCTTGTAACGCCATGTTGTTCATTTAAAAGGACGCTCAAGACACTACATATTATACTAACCCTCACATACTAACGTTCGTCGTATCTGTCTGGTGCTCCCTATAGGCTAGAAAACATTAGACTTCTGCCTGGATACCGTACGTTACCGATAGGTAAACTACCGTGCAGTCTAATTAAGTTGATATTATATTAATGCATCATCTAAATAAGCTAGGGTTGAGGTACATGTTTTATTTAAATGCAGGGTTAAGCTGCTTCATGATCTAATCGAGATAAGGTCAAGCTAATGCGTAACCTAACATTGTCAAACTAATGCATATTCTAATCAAAATTGTGTAAATAAGTCATAGTATGATTGCTGCGTACATTTCCCGCGTGTTCAGTACAGCAAGAGCCAGCAAGAAACATTATGCAAAGCTCCGTACACCAGCAAAGGACCGCACGTCCCGCCCCGTCAGGCAGCAGCCTGCTTTCTCTCCTTGTGTCACGTGCGCGGGATCGACATTCTGCCACTGACCTTTACTTACCACAGTTTGTTGCTGGTGCAGCTCAGCCATTGCTTAATTATATCTATTGACGGATTGGTGAGTGACGACCGCCCCGGAATTCCGTGACAGGCGAGACGTACACGTCACTTTACTTATTGAATATTGCGATTTTTATCGCCAGCGAACGAAGTGACAGAGAGAGAGGTGATGTTTTCGTTGAAGATTTAAGTATATTTATGTATTTGTCTGTCGATCCAAAATGTGGGTGAAGGAGTTGGGTAGTGTTCATTTTTTTTATTTTTGCAAGGAGTCCTGTGGTTTGCCCTAGATGTGACCAATGAAAAAAAATTGAATTAGCTGGCCATCAAAAATGACGGTGATGAATTTTGTTGTCTGTCGACCCGATAACAGGCAAAAGAAGTTCAGTCTGGTGGGTTTACTGAGATTTAAAAAATGGCAGAAATTTTGAGTTAACTGGCTGTCAAAAATGACGGCAATGAATTCGTTATTCCACCCAAAAAGAGGCAGGAGGAGTTGAGCCATCTTCACGATCTCTTTCTGACAGGTGGGTTAACTGATTTGCTGAAAATGCCATAACTCAGGAGTAAGTTAAGTGTGCCGTAAAAAAACGACGGCGTTGAATTTGTCCCGTTTTCGTCGTGTTTGTCTGTTTATTTGTCTCTTTGTCTGTCTGTCACCAAGATAACTCAAAAAGTTATGAACCGATTTGGATGAAACTTACAGGGATTGATTGATATATTTGGAGGAACAGATAATTAACTTTTGGTGAAGATATGTCCATCCATTTGTTTGTTTGTCTGCCTCATTTTTTTTCAATGCCATAACTCAAAAAGCTTTGGATGGATTTTTATGAAATTAACATGAGTTGTTAGGTATAGTATAACAAAGAGTAGATGACCAAATTTTGGTAATGATCATTTGTTCGTTCGTTTGTCACAGTTTTTAATTTTATGCTTGCTAGCACAATAACTCAGAAAATAGTGAATGGATCTTTGTGAAATTTATAGAGATTATTAGTAATGTTAAAAAACCTAAATGATTAAATTTTGGTGCGGATCGGTTTGTTCGTTTGTAGGTTTGACTCAAGTTTGTCTTAACGTTTGTTTGCAGTATAACTCAAAAAGTTATCAACAGATGTTCAAGAAAATTGCACAAGCTGTTCCTACTATCAAAAGGCACAAATGATTGAATTTTGGAGATTAGGCTATACAGAGAATTATGGTTTCAGACGCCGCGTTTACATGTCAACTTTCTTATCAGAATTGCGAAATCGGAACGCAGAAGGTGCGACTACTTGACAAACACGACGAAAACATAACCTCCTTGGCTGAGGTAACAAGTCGGAGTCGGTAGGTTTCGGACACAGTTGGCGTACACAGTGTCGGAAACTGGCTGGGTCTAGAAAGCGGAGTCTGACTTTGGCATCGAACTCGAAACCCATGACAGCCAGCACTAGACATTTAGAAGCTGCACAGTTACGTTGGGCCTGCTAAATACAGTACTCCCATTTTATGGAGCATGATAGAGTTTTTGTTTCCAGAGCAGTCAGTTAAGGGTTAACGCCTGAACCTCGAATCAGCGCGTCAAAGCCAGTGCGCTTGGCTGAAGCCAGGAAAGTCGAGCCTCGAAATAATAACTTCGCTGATGTATTGCGCCCGCCAAACCGCTATTATGACCAGCATGCTTATGCCCATTGCTTAACCCTTTAACGAACGTACTTACCCAAGTAATATATCCGTCCAGCAGTTGCGATTCAAACAGCGCTATATTGATAGCAGAAAACAAACGATCGTTGGTCATAATAGGGTTGAGCTCCAGTCCGATGTTACCGACCCTATCATATCTTCTCTAAACATTTCTGCATGGTACAGATGGTGCCATTCGTACAAAAGGCGATGTTTAAATCTGCCACTATTTGGCTAAGTTCCGAATACTTTCATTCAGCGGAGAGACAAATAATATCCATCTTTCTCGTGCCATGGGTCACAAGAGGAAAAATTCTGCCGTATAAAGTCTGGTGGTGGCGAAGGTCTCCTGCGCACACAGCTCAGGTTTGCACAGTCTAACTATGGCCTGGTAACCTTGTCCTTCATCTGTGTTGCGCTTTTTCGATCTTCAAGATCAATTAGGCTCAACCTTGTCCTTCGTCTCCTGCTGTTTGGGGTATACGTACGCGATGCCTCTTCTGAGACGGGCCGCGGACTTGGATGGCTTTGTCGTTTGTGCTTAGTGAACAGTTGAACTACGTACGAGGGAATGACATTTAGTGGGTATTAGTGATGGTGCAGAAGTGTAAGGTTTTCTGATGATTTGACTTAACACCTGCTAGACGGTGCGTCGTATAGTGAAATGATTGTTCTGGGTGATCTATAGGAATTATAACAGCCGTGTATAAGAAGGTACGGTGCGTCGTATAGTGAAATGATTGTTCTGGTGATCTATAGGAATTATAACAGCCGTATATAAAAAGGTACGGTGCGTCGTATAGTGAAATGATTGTTCTGGTGATCTGTAGGAATTGCATGAGAAAGTAATTATGACAGCCGTGTATAAAACGATGGGATTTTCTGCTTGTATAACTCTTCCAGGTCAGTTGTGAAGTGATGAATTTTAACAATAACTAACAATTAAACTACAGCACTAGATCAAACTCTCGAAGACTTGGAAGCTCGCGAAGCCTGTGGCGAGGGACGTCTCCTAATTGTACAGCTTCAGATCAAGTTTTGCACGGCAATATTACCCGCTAAGTCCAAACCCGCAAAGGCACTGGAGGTAGGGCTTGTATATTTGATTTAGGGACATGCCATAGCTTGCAGATTCAGGTTTAAGTCCTTTAGAACTTGAAAAACCATATGGTTATAAGGAACGTAGATGACAATTCCTCTGTTGCCTAGACAATATCTGAGCAATCTGCACAGCTGCGCCTATGTGAACTATGAATTTTCAGAGATAACATAACTGCGTAGGATGTGCCTTGTGTATTATATATGTATTCGGATATCATTTGGGAGGCATATGATGGGCTATAAGGTTTGGTAAGTTTCGCCTATCCTAAGTAATAGAAACTCGCGCTCCGTTTTGGAGGGAGAAGGGGATCCCCTTATGGGTTACTTTTCTCGTATTTTTTTTTTTTTGCTGGAAATAAAGGAGGCTACTTTCCCGTAAGTAGGCTTGCAGGATGTCTGTCTTGTACTTCCTTCTATTTTCCTGCTCCTACCGCTGATGCTTTCTTCTGCCGTTTTTGTTCTTTCTCGACTTGCTGCTCTGATGTGGGAACCGTCCCATGCATGGGTTTCACGTGTCGGTCGTTATATTAATGTCGCTTCCATTTTCAATTTTGAAACACCTTAATTGTTCCCAGGAGGCATGAGCAACGTATTCACTCTCAAGTTGGCCGTGCGTTTAGGATATTTGAGTAGATCCGGAAGGTGGAAGGTCCTTTTCCCGTGCCGCGAGGTGGGTTCGTCTCTGACTCCTTGCACCGAGAAACTTCTCACTCCTTTTACAAAATTAAGCCTTTAGTGAGGGCACTCTGCTAATTCTGTTTCGCCTCCGACTCTTATGCGACCGGTTAGTTTCTGAGTTCGGTTTTATATATATATAAATATATATATATAAATATTCCAGAAGCTCCCTCTGCTCACCCTTGGGTTAGATCTTTCCACCTTCTTCTCATGTCCATAAACGTTAAATTTTATATCAACTGTCGACATTAGAATTATCATTATATAATCCCCTTAGTTTTAACATTGTATTTTGTAAATATTAGTAATTGATGTCGCTCGTGATCAAAAATAGTAAAGATATTTTTCACGTCTGATGCCAAAGTCCTGTTGAATAACTATCCAGTCGAAGAATTCGTACCATGAAGGCGTAATGAGTCAAGCCCGATATTCGCATCTTGATTACAGTGCTTTGTAAAATCCAGAACTGTTATTCTGATTGCCTTGACGGTCTAAAATTCCCAGCGTGGTTAATTGATCATGTCCAAAATTATATTTTTGTTACGGTATCTAGCAATTCGGTCTAATTCGTTTTGCGTTAGATCACGGTCAAGTTTCATACGCTGTTTGTCATGTCACGGTCACTCGGTCAGTCCAAGTCGTTTATTGTCATGTGACTTACAAGTCGAGAAATTCCCATTCTGGTCATCTCACGGTCAAGTCCGTATCATGTGTTCGACTGTCACGGTTGACATCACCCGAAGGCCCGTGACACCGTGTCACCCCATGCATCTACTCTACCTACGCCCACTAAAACAATGGACCGTGCTGTTCACACATAGGTACATATTTCGCTCCTACGTGCATTCGTATAAAAATTTTCGCAAGGCCTCTTGCCTGGATTGCCCAAGTTTTTCAGGGTTGCTAGGCTCCATTGCCTCACCAAAACTGGGCGCCTCGAAGTTTTGCTTCTTGTATCGGAAGCCTCTTTCAGTCGGTGTGATAGTTTTCTGCTACTGCAGCACAATTGGCTTGGGGTTCTCATTCATTCACTCATTGCTCTGAAAGCGTGTTTGTTGTGGTTACTGCCCTGCTAGTAGCAGGCGTTGGAAAACGTCGCCTCAGTCTCGATGCGATGATTAAAAGCATTTTCGGGAACACTATACCTATACTTGCGTGTATTTATAATTTTCTTTTTTGTAAGACAGTCTTGTACTTGGGGACACTTCATCGTTTTGCGAAATTAACAAAATTTAATAATGGAAAGAAACAGTGTTTTGTGGATATATTATTACAGCTTCAGTGATTCACTTCAAACTTTCACAATAGCTCCAGTGAATTAGTTCAGTAGGTATATCATAATATCTTCAATGATTCCGTTTAGTACTTCCTCATGGCTTCACTTATCCAAACCAACATTTCATTATAGCTTCCGTTGCTCAGTTCACTACAGTTATTTTAGTATGAGGTAAAGAAGACCAGAAATGTGATCCCGGCCAGAAGTTGGTAGCATGTACTGTGGTTGCTGCACAACACATGACTCACACGACGCCCGTGTGCAGGTGTGCTGGTCTGGGTCACTGATGAATTGATGACATGTGTGTGTATGTGTGTACCACATCTGTCATATTCATGCCTCTCCTGCATTTGTGCTGTAGGTGTGTGTGGGTGTCTTTTTTTTAGTGCTCTGTGTGTGTCAACCGTCGGCACACTTGTGGTGTACGTGTCTGCGGTACTACCCATGGAGGTACCTCAAAGGTACTACTGCTCTGTACTCTTGCCGTATTTTGCTGACGTAGAAAAGGAGGTATGCTCCTCCTGTGCTCTAGGGCGGCGGTTCCCATCCTTTTGTATGTCTGGCACCCATGGAAAACTTTCAATAGGTACTCGCACCCCTTTCAATAGGTACTCGCACTCCTTTCAATAGGTACTCGCACCCCTTCAGTAGGTACTCGCACCCCTTTCAATAGATACTCGCACCCCTTTCAATAGGTACTCGCACCCCTTGCACTAGGTACTCGCACCCCTTGCACTAGGTACTCGCACCCCTTGCACTAGGTACTCGCACCCCTTGCAATAGGTACTCGCACCCCTTTCAATAGGTACTCGCACCCCTTTCAATAGGTACTCGCACACCTTTCAATAGGTACTCGCACACCTTTCAATAGGTACTCGCACACCTTTCAATAGGTACTCGCACACCTTTCAATAGGTACTCGCACACTTTTCAATAAGTACTCGCACCCCTTTCAATAGGTACTCGCACCCCTTTCAAACTTATAATAACTTATTGGAAGAATCAAATTCATACATTTGCGCAACGAATTTAAGTTAAATTTGGAATGACTTGGAAATAAGTCGAAATTTTGCATCCCTTAAATCGTCAACTCGCACCCACACCGGGTGCGAACACCCCCGGCTGGAGACCCTCTAGAGAGTCCTGTCATAATTCCCGGGGAGCGTAGAAGTTGCCTGAGCAGTCATTCCCAAGGAACATCAACTATTTTATATTGTACACTAGTTGGTGCTGGTATAGTACCTATATGTGGCTTATATATCTGAGGTGCAGGTTTAATACGTGTGCTCATAAGTTCGGTTACGCGCTTACCTATTTAGTCGAACTAAGCCCATCGTAACCTTACCTAACCTAGTATAACCCGACCTATTCATACCTAACCGAACCTAGCTCTTGCAACCCATTACACACTCTCAGGTAGGCCACATACTTTACCCACTAGTTAGCATATAATTATCACTACAGATATACTGATAGAGCCTAGGCATTATAGTTGATTTGTTGTAGCAAATTTGTGTTCTGCTAGAGCTACGAGCCGAAGATTTATGTGTGGTAGTGTGTTTATTGGCACGCGATATTTTTGGTTTTGCACAGCAGTTTATGTCGTACTTGTCTTGTACATTCTATAGGAAATTACAGCCATGAATTATTTATTGGTATGTATACTTTTTTATCGTTGACATGTGGGGCAGTAAATCTCAGGATTGACGTCAGGTAAATATGCGTGCTAGTGTATCAAACCGTATGTATGTGGAATATTTCGGCAGTGCCCGGAGCAATAGGCTAGAGGATCTTCTTGTTTATTTACGTGACTTTCAATTAATGCGATGGAAAACTCACAAAAGGGGAACCACTTTCGCGCAAGCTTCCCTTAGCCCCCATTCGTGATAATATGATAAACTTTTTTGTTAAATCCATGTGTTCCGCGATCATTTTTACTGGCATTTCGTCATTTTTATTAGTTCTTGTAGTCGAAGTTCTTCCACTGCGAGGTTCATCTTCAGTCGATTATTTATATATATATATATGCCTTCTGAAAATCTGGGTTCTCTATAGAGTAGACTCCATAGCCCTGATGAAGTTCAGTAAAAGTTTCAGTCCTACCGTGGGAGAGTCGGAACTAAAAAGTGATATATATCGCACCTTTGTTCGTATTTGTCCATTTCCGCATAATAGTAGATAAATCAGTGCAGAGAATCCTTTGCTCTGGAACATCGATTAACTCCATCGACTTCAAACTTGTATTGACAGCGCTTCAACTGTTGGCGTCCATCCCACCCCGACTGCAAGCCAATATAATGTCGCCTCTTGCACAAGTATCGTATCGGTCTCTTTACATTACATACACTTCGTTAGCACATCGCATGCAGATCTATATAGAGCTCTTCCGCGCCAGAAACATATCGCTGCTGTAAGACCTTCTAGCGCTCGTCAAGATAGGAAGCTGCATGTTGGCCACACTTTGTGACTTGGATAAAGTTTAGTGGCGAGGTATAGATATGGAATTTTAGTCTTTTGCCTTCTGTGTACTGTCTCTATGGACGCGACTCGACAGCCGCTCAGCGACAAAACGTATCGATTTATTTTCTTTATATATGGCCACTATTCGTTACTATTATTCAACCTTGAACGTATTTAGTGCAGTATAATGATAACTAAACTATGTGCTTTCGATTAAATTACTACCTAGTACTCCTCTCATGCACACGGTGGTATCTCTTACTGTTGAGAGGTAATAATTAGCTACATTTTAATGGTAATCATTGAATTGACAGTAGATCATGTTGCTGAACTGTACTTCATTATTCACCCGTATTATTAACAGTAATTAACGTGAGAGGATATGAAGTGCAGTCTAATGAAAGTATACAATAAAGTGTCATTAACGATTTAATTGCTGGTAGCATATATAACGAAGCCGGGGCATCGCGTCATTTCTGGGAATACGGTATTGCCTCGTCTTTTACTGTCATTTGGGTTGTCACTCGGAGCGATATCCATTATATGTCTGTATCTCTGTCTCATCCATAGGTACCTTCCCATGCATAGTTGCAATCTTAAATTACGGTAATAAAAGTTCTGGTTAGACGATAATCTTGGGACATTTCGATCATTTTAGTTGCCGTCTCCAATATTTTATGATGTCCTGGAGCTTCATCCTATCGATATTCTTAGTCTCTTCTCAAGAAATAACTTTTTAAGTTAATTTCGCTGCCATTTCCGCGTACCATCATTCGCATCATCAATAGGATTTCGTTTTCACATCTAGTTGTAGCGTATGCGAAAGCACCTATCTGTATTGGGAACAGCGTTTTTGCCAGTGTCCGGATGATAATTATGCGTTCCCAGCGGGCTGTGTTTAGACGTACCGTACGTGCTCTGTTTTTTCTTATGCAATCCCCTGTTTTGTCTCTGCACTCCTTCTGTCGCAGCTGTAAACCACAGAGTATGCTGAATAACGTACATTTAGTCGTCTGTTTGGCTAAGTCTTGTGTCGTGGGAGACAATAGCCTTTTTCTTCTTGACTGCTGGTGTTGTCTTCACTCAAGGTCTAAGTTAGGGATCCCCAAAGTGGTCGATATCGACCCCCAGGGGTCGATAAGAAATGTCTTGGGGTCGATTTATACACGGGGGTTGATTAGCCTAATGCTCAGGAAGGTCAATTAAACTTATTAGGCTCTAGCCTAGAGTTATACTAGATATTTTTAGAAGAATTTGAAATACACTTGGGGGACTGTGGTATAGTTGCCAAGGAGGTTTATTAGGAGGTGGCAGCGGCTGAGTTGCGATCTGCATGAAACTGTAAGTATACCTTAATTTACCTAATGTAAATAAAGCGTTTCCTCTTACTTATTGAATGCTTGTAAAATGATGTGAAGAAAATAATAAAGGTTTCAGTCAAATTCTTTGGCATACTGTGGTGAGGTGGCTGTCATTACAAGATACATTCCAGAGGCTTGTTGACTTGTATGACTCATATGCAGAGTTTTGAATAAATTTTGATTCATCGCCATATGGCGAGTGGAAACAGAGCAGAGCTCTATTGAAAATTTAACAAAATCAGAGGACTTTGCAACCAAAAAGTGTTACAATTATTCCAGTTCAGTCATACTGCGCTTTCCAAGAAAAATAGAGGTGTACTTAAATCTGCACTGGCACGTAGCAATTTCAAATATTTTTCAGACCTGTGAATAACGGTGAATCGGAAAGGATTTCAGACTGTGATTTGAAGTTGTATATTAAATATTTTGATAAATTAAAGTAAGATGTCATGGGGATTTAGAAAAATGCATGTATCAAAGTGGTTGATTACCTATTCCATTTGATATGAAATGGATAATCAACAGACATCGAATTCCATTCAAATGAGCGAGTTGTCATGGCGACAGGCTGAACAGCGTAAACAAAAATAAATCTAACCAGCAGGTTAAAATGAAAGGTGCAACCCATTACCCTCGCAATATAAGTTAAAGTGTATGGTAAAATATCTTAGAAATAATCAGCTGGGTCGACCACGCGAACGAACAAAGCGACACAGATGGCAGCACTGGCAGCTTGTTGGCAAAATTTTGTGCATTTGAATTGCGAGTTGAGCCCAAAAACCCTGCCTGCTGTATCCTGAAATTTGGCAGAAAGGCGGGAGTGTGCAAGGTTTTAGACGTCGATTTGCATGGTGGTCAAAACTTACAAACTCGTTCTGTTGACTAGCGTGTGGCACCGCATTAGAACGTGAACTCTTTGAAATTCATGTGGATATTGATACAAAGGAGTTTTTCAAAGGAAATTCCTCTGTGAATATTGGAACAATATCAATGCTGTTACAGAGGGCAAGATCAATTGGGGGCCAAAATCAAGCATTCGAGGCTGGACTTGGCAGCAATTTCAGGGAGAAGAGTTGGCTGTGTCATATTGAGTCGTGTCACCTGTGTTGAAAACAAACCGATAACGTTGAACGGGCTAAAACTCCGTTTCACTCAATAAAATTATTGCTGGCAGTCTCAATGTAGCCGGCTAAGGGTCAATATTTGAATTTCGACTGAACGGGGTCCAAGCCAGCGCACCTACCTAGAGTTAGTCAAATTGAGCCTCGATGGCCCAATTTTAGCGCCTAATCGAGCACACCCTAAGCGTCATATAGGTTCGGTGCAGTAGTAGAATTTGTCTTATTGCAATTACCGAACGTCAAACATGGTTGAAGCTGTTATTAGCCCCGTGAACGTAATTTTAACAAAACAAAGGAAGAAACTGAACCTGTAGAACCGTGGTGATTTCCGACTACAGCCCAGGATTTTCAAAATATTCATATTGTCAATAAACTCGCTGCTGTTCCCCACGCACATCCCTCGATCCCATTTGTGCCAACTATTTTATTACCTCTGCCAAAGATGTTATGTTTTCGTCGGGTTTGTCTGTCTATCTGTCATCAACTCAAAAAGTTATGGACGAATTTGAACAAAAAGTACAGGGATTGTTGGATATTTTAGGAGGAACAGTTGATTAACTTATGGTGGAGATCCGTCCATCTGTTTGTTTGTCTGCCTCATTTGTCTCAATTTCATAACTCAAAAAGTTATTGACAGATTTTTATCAAATTCACGTGAGTTGTTCGATATATCACGAAGATTGAATGACCATATTTTAGTAATGATCCGTTTGATCGTTCGTTTGTCAGTGTCTTTCGTTTTATGCTTGTTAGCACAGTAACTCAAAAAATAATGAATGGATCTTCATAAAATTCATAGGAGTTTTTATTAATGTTAAAAGATTGGTTCGTTTGTATTTTTGACTCATGTTTGTCGTAATGTTTGTTTGCAGCATTATTTGAAAAGCTATGGATGGAGCTTAAAAAAAATACTGAAGCTATTAACACTGTTGACGGGCACAAATGATTAGATAATGGTGTTTATACAAAGAAAATCATGGTCACATACCTACCCAATTTTAATTTTCGTAACCGTTGCCATGCTTGGCGGAGGTATGCGCTCTCAGAGTGCTCTAGTTGTGAAGGTATTTGACTTTTTTTCATGTTAGCTATTTCTGTCGTCTATTTTAATAATAATTAAATTATTACGTATCTTCTCTGCATTCAATAGTAGTCTCCGATTGTTATGAAAGACGTCTTGATCGAATGCATGCCATGCAAATATTTCAAAGCACATTGTGATTTTACGCGTGGCATGACACGTAGCCTATATTCAAAGTTATGTAGTATAGGAAAGCTTCCATACGTCATCCAGATTACCAGGCTTTTATTTTTTGGCATCACAGCTGAGAGAAAGGACTTTGTCTCTGTTAATGTAGCTTGAAATGCTGATTTTGCAGCTTTTTTTTTATGTAGATCTCTATTGCTGCACAACATCGGAAATACCAACAATGAATAAATATTGTCGTTGAACTTATCTCGGGGTCGATGAGAAAGCAAATATTCCTTAATGGGGTCGATGGATTATGAAGTTTGGGGACCCCTTGTCTAAGTGGATCTGTGGCGCTTGGCAAAGAAAAAGAAGCGTACTTATACAAACATCCAACTCTTTTCTTCGTAACTATGACACCCTCTTCATGTTCCGTTTTCTAAATAGATCTGCGGCTCTAAACAATGAAGAGTTTATTTTCCCTATACAAGCACCCAGTCCTTTCCTCGTTAACTCTCGCCGCCTTACCTACTTATTTCCGTAAGCTCCTCTCAGTAGATCTGTGTCTCTAACCGAAGAAAATGCCTTTGTCTCAGTACTACGAAGACAATAAACCCTTTTTTTCGTATCCTGAGGCGCCGCCTTCGCTTATGGTCTCCAAAAGCAATCAGCGGCTCTAACAAAAGAAATATTCCGTCTCCTTGTGGAAAGTAAACTATGAACCCTTCGTATTCCTCGGCGTCTGTTGCCATCCAAACCGCCTCGAACAGCCTCACGCTGTTTCAGCTAATAACAAGAGCAGCTTTCCCTGTCTGACTCACAACCGGAAGTACGACCCATGTCGTGAGTCAGCCGACCGCGGGAGTCTAATCCTCCGCAGATTCCTTTGCAGAAACCGCATCTCGGTTAGCGAAGCGTGTTGTATCCGGTGGGATGATGGTGGTGGTGGGTGTGAGTTTCAGCGTTGGTGCTGCGTACCTTACGTCAATAATTACACACTTCGATACGGCGAAATTCTCTATGAAAAGAAATCCCTGCCTATCTGAAAATCAAGGGAGACATGTAAATTTGTGTTGAGTGGGACTAGAGTTTTTGTATGCAGTAATATGTAGTTTTCGATGCACAAAATAGACATTGTAGACTCGGTCATCGCTATAATTAACCAACCGTAGAATCACTAGCGCATTATTTCCGTCGTTCGCGTGTAACTCGGCAGGTAGGCTATACACGAACTGCATGTTTTAACTGATAAGTGCATTGTACGGTTAGTGCTCTGTCCGTGTGCTGTAACATGCACTCGTTTTTGCATCTATTTGAGCATTTAATCTGAATATGTATGCCTGCTTGTTCCTCCTCAATTGGCTTTCTCTTAATACTTGGTACTGTTAATAATAATAATCCTTTCTAGTTGTTCTACTGTTCATACTTGCTCTGTCCACGTGTGGTGGTGCCGTCGGTTGAATTAATATCCCCATTTTTCTCTCAACGCATAACTTCCCTCGCTTCTCCATTCTTTCTTACAGTGTAATGACGAGATGGCGGTTTCAAGCGCGTATGACGTGTCATGCCGATGTGGTGTGCCGAACTTGAAGATAACTCTGTAGTGACAGGATGTCGAAACAAAAAATATTAACTGAGCTCGATACCTAAAGGGAAAGGAATGTAAGAGGTGCACGCAACTCGATCCCTGAGGGAATAGGGAGACAAAAGGATGTAGGTACAGGGCTCAGCTCGGTCCCTAAGCACGGCAGCTGGGTGGGCTGCAGTGGCGATGATCAGCTGCTCCATCACAGGCGGAAGGGCGGCGATGGTTAGGTCCTGCCCGTCGCTCACCTCGCAGTGTTGCCAAACCTACGGGCTTTTACCCAACTGTTGACCCCATTTTACCGTACTAGATTGTGATTCTTTGCCGCCAGGGTTCTATGTCCTATTGTATTCCGACAAAGAAAAGTAAATCTCCGTATAAAGACAGAGCAGTCGGGTTGAAATAGCGTTACCCTTCCCTACCGTCTACTTTTAATATTAATATTCCTAGAGATAGGGAATCTAAAACTTGATCGAACAGTCCGTTTTGACGGTTAGGGTATAATAAGAACGAACCTCGTTCCCTGGAGCCTTTGTATTCTAATATTCTAGTGGAAATGATCAAGAATTGCTTTGTTTCTAGCGAGCCATTACCTATCCCAACGTTTCTGTCGCTCCATGCCGTGATTAATGAATGATTTATCGTATTTATTGCCCAACACGAAGTGGTGTGCAGCATCAGCTGTGCAAATATTTGTTGATTTTATTGAAAATTTCTTGCTCTTATTTAGATTTACAATTGACCCTGTGCTATTGCACTGAATATTAAGATCGTAAGTTGCCTCGTGATTGCGTGATTGCTACTTCAAGTACACCCCCGTGCATGCGTTCAAAGTTTCTCGCGACCTACTAGATACCACCCCCCCCCTCCTCCATTCTTTTCCTCTCTTGATACAGCTGTGCAATAGCTGAGGATGCATAAACTAACTCGCACAATTATGATGATGCTTATAATAATCCTCGCTGCATTATAATAAGTAAAATTTAATAAGCAGCATTATTGAGTCCGATATCGCCACACTTGGGTGAAACTCATTTAGCGTATGGTTAAGTGAGTTAAGCTGACCCATACTACTATGTGATGGGGCGCAGCGGCCCCGGTGGCTCGTGAAGGTTACCTTCTTTAGCTATTAGCTAGGCTTTGGGACGTCTGTTTTTCGTGCTCTTTGCTTCCTTCCCTTCCTTCCATTTTCATACTCCTACTTGCTCATGCTTTTTTCTGTTCCTCCTCTCTTGCCCGACTTGCTGTTCCCACGCGCGTTGATCATGTGTGGCAACACCTCCGTGCATGGGTTCCCCATTTCTATCGCCATACTATATGTCACGCGCTTCTCCCCTTGTTAGATCACCATTATTGTGGTAATAGAGGCTTAAACTATTTTAGTTAATAATAAACTCATTTAGCGACATTGCTGAGGCTGATATGGCAACACTGGGGCCGCGTGCGTTCTCTTCGCGTGCACCACAGGACGCGTATCCCAAGCGCGCGCTCGCCCGCTACACAGGTAGATTGTCCCCAACTCCAGCTAATGGCAGGGAGGCCGCTGCTACCTCTATCATAATTACATTATTGCATCTGAGTCTCGACTTGACCACAGGTTAGATCAGTTGCGACATTAATGGATTGCGCTGGGCGGCTTGACTGAATCTGCATAGGCTGCGACGTATGGGAGGTAGGAGGGTTTCTCCTGGGGGGGGGGGGGGGTAAAGTACGTAACCTGCTTCAGATGCAGGTATTACCCGGTCGGATATTTATAGTGCCATTTATCCGTTACTATTGGTGCCACGTAGACATTGGGTGAACATTAGTTAGGCCNGGGGGGGGGTGTAAAGTACGTAACCTGCTTCAGATGCAGGTATTACCCGGTCGGATATTTATAGTGCCATTTATCCGTTACTATTGGTGCCACGTAGACATTGGGTGAACATTAGTTAGGCCTTCGGGACGTCTGTCTTTCGTGCCCACTTTGCTTCCTTCCACTTTCATACTCCTACTGACCTAACTGTTGTCTGTGCCTCTTCTTTCCCGACTTGCTGTTCCCATGCGCGTTGATCCTGTGTGGGAACACCTTCGTGC
>LQNS02276930.1:1317961-1329326 GCA_001587735.2 Parhyale hawaiensis | reverse complement strand
ATGCGCGTTGATCCTGTGTGGGAACACCTTCGTGCATGGGTTCCCCGTTTTTCTATCGACATACTATATGTCCCTTCCTTTTCCTCTCTTAGAAGAGCTTAGTACTTATTTGGGGAGGCTTAAATGTTCTTATAATATCTAATACATTGGGTGAAGGCTTCTGATTAACCGATAGAAAGTATCTGATCTAAGTGCACTCAACTTATCCGTATGCACCTAACCTAGTCTTAACTAACCCCACCTAATATAACCTAACACGTGTTTTAATTAAGTTAGGTAGGATCCGTACAGTACTGGGACAAGAGGCGTGGGATAAATCAGCTCCCATAGAGTTACTGTAGCCTCGTCCATCCCTTGTTATCAGCAATTGATCCCTGATGCATGGGAATCCCATTGGTTCCCTTAGTTTAGGCTCTCCACGACACTGTTCCCTGTCGTGCTCGTTGCAGTTCTTTCTTGGTCCTTCGAGTATTTTGTGTCTTTTCAGAGTTTTGTTGATTTGTTATTCCTAAGATTCGGTTCCCAGTTTTGCTTGACGTACTGCACATCTCTTCCTGCATTCTTCCTCTCTTTGCTTCGCAGCGAGTGCTGTGACCATATATACGTTTATAAACCATCACTATTGTAACTCATGCCATCCATTTTTGAAAGGAATCTCACGACCACATACATATTTTTTTCTTCTTTCGAGAAGCGAGTAAAGAAAGACTTGCCTACTATCCCTCACGCCGCCTTCTCGTATGGCAACACCGGCCCATTCACCGACTCCCTGCCATTGTGCCCCCAACCGCCAGGTTCCTGCGGAGCTATGCAAGCTGGGACGACGTGCCAACGGTCGCGTATGTAACCGATTTTGAATTCAAGAGACTAATGCCAAAGCAATGCTCTGCAAGCGTTCGCTCAACTTGTGACCGGACGTTCATTTCGCACGTCGTTTGTGCTACCGTATCTATACTACCGATTGTCTCTGTGAGTCGGCACTTCCACGCCAAACGGGCCGATCATATTTTGAGCGTGTAAATGTGTAGTGTGACTCTGGATTACGGATATTAGATGTGAGCGTAATAGTTCGAGAAAAAGCACAGTGGGCACGACAGAAATTTGTCGCGAAGGCCCTGCCAACCGTACATTATTCACTCGATGCTGAGTGTCGGCTTGCTTATTCAAGCGGAACTCTAACATCAACGTTGGATATTCTACAATCCGCTCAAGCAGACCGCCGTCAGAAAATAACTGTGAATGAAAGTGCATCGACAGATTTACTGTGATCATCCCAGTAGCCGTGCGTCTACTGCATAAAAAAAAAAAAATTAATGTATTGAACAAAACATGAAAAAATCCGATGAACATGTGCGCCATTGTTTAGCTATGAATAGTTTGAAATTGTGGGATGATTAAAAGTAGCGAGTAGCGGGTGACCACTGTAAACGAACCGAGTAGCGTGTATGCTGTACGTATATGGCAACACTGTGAGCGATGAGAGCGGTACAGTATTTCCGTTAAGGGCTCCTGCGCTACCGCCGCTGGCATTTTCCTGTAAGGAGCATTGGAGTTCAAGGTGCATTACCTACCTATGCTTTAATATTAATGTTCATTAATAATATTGTAATGGAGAGTGACACTAATGGCAGGAACTAGCACCCAACACACGAAACTAGGAAAATGGTTTACCTAGCACTACTACTGACAGAAATTATTCAACTGATTACTCTAAGTCAAGGTGACAAAACAAAACGTTGAACCAGATAAATCCTAGTGTACAATAGCGGCAGTGGAAATTCAGGCATAACATTATTGGTACATATCATGTGGCTCATTAACATTATTATAAGAGCGTTAAGAAACCTACGTGATAAATTGCAGCCTAAAAGTAGTAGTCAGCGACATAAGATTTACTATTTACATTTTAAGGATCAATAGCAAATCTGAAATGATAAACTTCATAATAAAGGGTAATTTTTTTGCAGGAGTTGTTGCCTGTCAATTTTTTTTACCTGTTTCCGTCTTTCCGTGCCACTTTATAATATTATATTACGGGCATCACCCAAACGACATTGTGTAAGTCTTCATTAATATTATCAGGTACATAAATGATAAATTTATATCTTAATAATCTGACGGCGGAGTATAACATGAGCGTGGCAACGAAGAACTTAAATTCATTTTAAAAAGAATCGCTTTATTTCCCATTGATGGTGATGCAGGGAAATTAGATGCGCGTGGTGCAACTCTCTACTGGTAGCAAAGGCAGCCTTTCCTTGCGGCTCACGTGGAGTGGGAGCGGAAGGGATCGCATGGCGGACGCACCACGTGGTGCTGCAGCGCGTCTGGCTGCTGGGGTCCCTCTCTGCTGAGTGTGTGTGTGTCTGTCCCGCGCGTCTGGCAGGAGCGGCGCACTCTTGTCAGAGGTTTATTTCTAACGCTTGTCTTGGCGGAAGTTTTACGGTCTGACCTTTGTTGACGCTCTCCTCATTATGTTGCTCGTAGTTTTATGGGTTTGACAATTATTGTCTGTCGTTCTGAACCTTGTCCTATGCGGGAGTTCTGACCCTTGTCTGACGTTCTGAACTAGATTGCGATGGACGTTTACCGGTTTGAACCGTGTTTGAGGTTCACACCCTTGTCCTGATTGAAATTACACATTCTGGTGTTATCTAGTCGCTGCAGGCAGTTGCATTAGCCTGATGTGTTCTTTCTTGGTTGGGTTTTCATTAGTTTTATTTTTGGTAGCACTAATATTGCTAGCGATATCCCCAAATACTTCGAAACCCTGGCGCTCACGCAACGTTTTCCTAGGACTATCTGTTGATTCATCGCTGCCACAGCGCCACTATTGATGATCCTCTCGGAATCAATCACAGGGGCCCTTCATGCACACTGGGCCCTAACCACTTGCTTACAGTAAAGGTATCTTACTCCTCGGTGAGTACTGTTATGGCCATGTTACTCAGCAGCTATGGACTGTGCTCACAGACCTGCCTGTGTACAGTCTTTGTCCTGCAGCAGAACTGCTCTTGTTGAGCGCAACAAAGCCCATTGAATGGCCGTTCTGTATGAGAGGCGCTGCCCATTATTTCTACTGCTACACGGGCCACTTAGCCTCCTTTTATACGACTCGGCATGACGGATTATGCCTATGTTGCCTTTAATTTAGGCACTGTGTAGCGGTTCGTATATTGACCCAGTCATAAGTTAGCTTCGATTGGTAACTAAATTTCGTTTTTGTTGCTGCTTCTCGCGAGATGTACATCAATCCTGCTGCTCTTCAGCTTCTTTCCATTGCCTAAGAGGAGATTCCTCCTTCTGTTTTATACGAGCACCCGGATACCTGCTTTAATTGAATTTAATGTAATCTACAGACTCCCAACATTCTGTCTGATACCAAAAATAACTAGAAAAGTCCTTGTTTGATACATACTAAAAAAAAAAATACGTAAGCGAAATGAAGCTGTTATTCGTCGCTTTGTAGTATTTGTATCCCTACCTAACGGACTCCTATCCTTTTGTCTGATACTGAGCCAACGCAGAAGAGAAATCAACCGGTTATTCATCACGTCACTTACTTGTGCCGACACTACAAGTGTTCCGAAGCGATCACCGTCTTGTGTGCTTGAGCTCGTAAATAATGTAATTACATGTATATAAGCCTGCAGTCTCGCTGCTCGTGATGCATGGCATCGTTAGCAGGCACTGATGTATCACCCTTAACAATCAGTGATGCCGCTCATGTTTATCGCGTCGAGATAATTCATTCACGTTTGTTTATATAATATTCTATTAATACCAGGCTGTGCTACCTCGGCACCGAGGGTTTTTCCCATAGTAATACCATAGGACAGAGAACCCTTGTAGCAAAATAACGAAGTCTGGTACGAACAGGGTTAAAACTGTAGGAAACAATTACGGTATGAAGTTCTTCTGTCTATATATTTGCTTCATCATACATTGTGTTAGTGTAAACGTCCGTAGTACGAATTGAGGTTTATGTCAATAACTCATTTGTTGTTGGCTCAATTTCTACTGCAATGGAAACTTCAGTAACAGCACGTCATTTGAATTGTGATATATTTTATGGGGAAATTAGCCTACGAAGAATTGCATCTAACAAAGACTTGAGGATGATGCGTCCCCTTTTTCGAGCGGCACCTCAGGTATATAGATTAGAGAAGTACGGGTTAAAAAAAACGAAAGGTGCCGGTATACCCTCATACCTAAGAAAAACTAAGTCCTCGTGGACACATACAGCTTGCAGCATGGCACAACATCTACGACAGGAGTTGATAAGCTCTTATCTGCAGCTCAATGCAAAATAACCACCCTCAACTACAGCCGAGGGTATTGGGCGGACGGACGATAGCTTACAGCCCTTGGACTCACAGGAACTCACAGGTCTGATATAAAGCCGTCACTAATACACGACCGCTTTCGCTTTGCTAGGTGGCATGTAAATGCGTAAAAGGGCGAAGAAAAATCTCGTGAAAATAGACCTCAAGTTTTATTCGGTTTATAACAAGTGGTGGGAAGGACCACCCTTGTGATCACTGTTCAGTACCTATCCTTATCGGAAGATCACAGGCCCTGTCCAGTGTATAGGGCAACAGCTGATAATACCGGATAATTTCCTAAAATATCCCATGGGGCATATCCGTCTTGATCATCTGATAAACTAGTATTATACTACCTATCGATATTTGTACGATGGTGAAGTAGTAGAACACTCGAGGTATCTATTATCCAAATATAGCGTAACACATTCGCTACCAAGCAACGCGTTCCACAGGAAACCCTAGCAACATTTCGGGCACTGCGGCGCCGAACAGAAGCTGAGTTGCCCATTCGGCTTCTGGAGCGACCCCTATTGTTGTAGGGTTAAGTGAGTTTGAGCCACCGGTGGCTCATGTGATAGCGAATGTGTTAACAATATATCCTTTTATGTACATTTCGATTCGCTTCTCTGTGCCACCTGTTTTATTTGTTTAGCAATACCATACGAATTTTTGCGACGCACTTTTCCCTAGTCTCGTCACAGAGAGTAATTAATAACATTGCGGACTGTAACACTACTCAACGGTGCTTATAGTAAGTCAGGAGGAGAGCTATAGCTGTGCCAATTATGTCGGTGACGTAAGGTAGCCTAGAAAACTAAGACTCTATCGTGTAACATAAATTTGATCACGTTTGCCCTCAAATATTTTATTGCGGAGAATGGTGGCAGCTACTATATGCAGTCTACATATAGAATCCACATCATGTGCACGCTTAATGAAAGGGTTTTGATGCAATTTGTTGTATCACCGCTAGGTACGGTACAATAGATAGCAATAGTGATATCAAACGAATAATTGTACCTGTATTTATATCGACACGAAACTTGTTGGGTGTTTAGTGAAGTAAATGAAATATTTTCTTCTCTGATGCTTATACGAGCGTGTAAATTTAGTGTGAAATTTGCGAATACTTTTTGTACGATATTACCAGTAACTGGTTTTATATAAAACACCTCCATCCTCCCTTTTTTACATTAGGTAATTGATATCCATGTCAATTACGTGAAGTGAGATTTAAATCATGAAAATTGTTCTCTTTTGTTGGTATTATAAAGTTAGGCGTATGGTACAAAAACGCACTTCTAAGACCAGCCCGTGAGTGCGGGCGGCGCGGGCTCCCTTTGATGTGCAGCAAGTCCTTTTTTTTACTCGTGTCATGGCGCTGCGGCAGCAAACAAGCGCCGCCTCTGCCCATGTCGCCGTAACTTGTTTAAAGGTCTCGCCGTCTTCTGCAACCTGGTCCCGTAGCCTAGATACTGCGACTGGTCTGTATGCACTTCCGCCACCCGCTGACCACTGACTACTCTTCTTTATAGATTTCCTACCGGTACTTTCGGCTGCAAGGTGCGCGCTTTCTTTAATTTGTTGTACGATTGGATAGTTTCGACCATCGTGTGCTTCCAAGGAGCTTTAATATTCTATTAAATCTCCTTGCTCTACATTACTAGTGGACCCCAGCCGTAAAAAATGATGGAGGTAATTTTGTGATTACGCTTTTTATTTTTCCGGTGTTAACTCTATATAGGTATTGCTGTCAAATAGGTCTCATCCCTGCAGGCCTGATCTTCCATTAATGAATTGCAAGTTTTACAGCGATGAGTTTGAGAGAACAATATATCCCTCTGCAAAATAAGGCCCGAATATCACTTTGGAATTGGCCAAACGTTGTCCCTGCGGGCTTGACCTTCCATTAATAAAATGCAAGCTGTACAGCAATTAGTTTTGCGCTTGCAAAATATCCCTCCTGCAAGATATTAAAGCCTGACTATAAGGTTGGAATTGGCCAACCGTTGAGCAGCACTGAGAAAATATAGTTCAGTCAAAACTCGCCGAAAATAATCGGGTCGTACGGTAACCTGGATACCAAGCTAGAGGTGAACCTCAAGCGTCAAAATTTGGCAGCAATGTAAATGAATTCAATATAAAGAGACGTTTGCTCAGCGTGAACTTTCAACTGCATCGAAGAGATTCAGCTAGAGAAACCATAAGCGAATGTGATTATTCACAAAAGAAATGAAACCCCAACCAAGACTGAGCTTTTCGAACTACTAAGAAGAAATTCAGCCAAAAAATATGCGACATATCTTGGCTATGCCCGACAGGATCAAAAGCTCGATCAAGATACCGCTTTTCATCTCTTACGCTCAGAAGAAGAATCATTATCGTCATACCAAAAAGTACCAAGCTAGTTTCGATGCTGAAGCGAGATTGATTTAGAAAATGCAGCATTTCCACTTTAGACTATACATTTCAGGAGCTATATTTGTCACCGTTACTCCAAGTGCTGAAATTGTAGCCTATGGTATCTCAACTTGTTTTTCAGTATATGAATTTTATCCTTTTAAACTCTTAACAGCATGACGGAGAGACGGACCAATATTGGAGCAAGCAAGCGACCAACAACTGTGTTTTATTATATAGTGGATTATGAAGACCGATGTGTATTTATTTCTTTGTTTATCTGTCCCTTTCCTGTCACGCTTCAAGAAAACGTGTGGGCAAATTTAATTGAAAACCGATAGGTAGAAAAATACACCAGGTTGCAGATAATGACAAACTTATCTCTGAATGCAGTACTTGCTTTGACAACATTGAAATTCAATCAATGGAGATAAATGCAGCTTCTCTTAGCACCCTCGCGCATCGTGATTTGATTTCTCTTCTGAGTGTGATAAGAACACGAGGATTTCTTAGTAGCAAATAATTTTTTCCAGTTTGCGTTCTTCCTTCAACAGTACACATTTTCGCTTGAACAAAAAGCTTCTGAGTTAATGATATCGTGTATCTTGGATACACGTACATCTCTGTTTTTATTGGGAGCGATGTCGCCTGCGGGCCGAAAAAGAATATGTAGCTTGTAATAGCTAGTCAACGAATCATCGAAGGGAAGCTTGACGTTGTTCAACAGAATTTGAAGCTTAGCACGCTTATCTCTTATGTTCCTTGAACTTGGCAGCAACAGTGCATCCTTCATCAACAAATTAATAACAAAATTATAATCGAGGGACCCCTCGGGGGGCATTGGATGGGCCATAGGGTTAGGTTAGTTTAGGTTCGCCCATCCTTTGTTATAGAGCCCGGCGACCCTTTAGGGGCTCGTGTAGGTTACCTTAGCCCATAGCTAGGCCTTTGGAACGTCTGTCTTTCGTGCCCACTTTGCTTCCTTCCCGATTTCATACCGGTACTCTTTCTTGCTCATGCTTTATTCTGTTCTTCCTCTTCTTTCCCGACTTGCTGTTCCCATGCACATTGATCCTGAGTGGGAACACCTTCGTGCATGGGTTCCCCGTTCCTATCGACATGCTATATGACCCTTTCTCTTCCCTCTATGATATCGTTCTGCTCGGAAACGGAGGCTTAAACTTCCTAACTATAACTATATAATCGAGGGAGAAGTATCATCCCAAATTCTTTGCCGTCATTTTTGACGGCCGGGTGCATTATATATTTTTCCTTTTCAGTTGGTTACTTGCAAGGTATATGCAATATTTTTTATTGACATGTCGGATCTTTGTAATCTTTAGAGTATCTGTATAGATTTCCTCGCTGTCAACTATAGCATTACGTATACACGGTGCGTTACTAAATTTTTCATTATTGTAAGAATGACAAGCGCGGGCATTACATGTTTTTATCAAAATAATATATATTTTCATGTTTTTTGAGCATTCAATTCAATCGGGAAAATAAAATAAAAAATTGTTGTGAAAATTAACATCATTCAAGTGGGTATTACATTATGTAGGTATATATTTTTGTTTAATAATTAGACATATTGCACTATAGTTTTCTTCAAGAACCCGTCTGTATCGAAAGGTTGAATCGGTCGGCACGTTTTTAAATATTTATGTCAAGTCTCGCTGTGCGAGTCTCAATTACTGGGCTAGAATGGCGAGCGACCACAGGTCACCTCAATATGCATGTATTGTACGATTGTTTTCGTTCTCAATTGACTTCGCTACGGGGCTCTTTGGTTAAGAGTGTGACCGCCATCGCGGTCGTCTGCCAACTTGCGAAGCTTTTACACTAACTATTACTTCTAGGTCGTGTTCTTTGCGGAGCCTCAGTTTACGCGATCCCGGTATATTATGTGGCTTACCTAAGGTAAGCCAGGTTAGGTTAAGTTCAGTTCATCAGGGATTTGTGCCTAACCTAACTTACATGAGCAATTACAATTCCCGAATCGCAAATTGGCCAACTACATTAGGAGTAATTTTGATGCACTTAGATGCATAAAAACTACATGCATTTTTGTCCCAAAACGGAAACACGCAAGTGCATTGTGATGATGCATATAAGGTCTTATGATGCACTTGGCACGAATTCATACACTTTTGTATTTCGGTTTTGTGATGCTTCTCTGTGAAACACCTACGTGGATCAACATTTTTCTCGGTGTACTATACCGGCACCGGCATTTATGTATGCGTCTATATTCTGATTTTTGTCTTCTCTGCAGCTCCCTAATGCCCAGCAGTTCCTCTTTTAGCTTCACCTACTACATTTCCTTGCTTTCTCTACCTACCTCTCAGTCTTTGACTCGCAGCGAATGCTGGGGTCATCACAGGGAAGCTGAAATAAGATATATTTTCAAGGTAAAGATAGTCGAATGCTTCATAAAATCTTTTGGTAAATTTTGGTACTTACGTAACATTGTATAAAGCTCCCCTAGTTCTGCCTGTTGGGGCTCGGTTGTTCTACAATAATTGACTTATTTATATTCTTGCTTAGTCCTCGATGGGAACACCTACGTCCATGGATACAACATTTTTTTTCCCGCCCTTCTGCATCCCCCATCTTCCTCTGTTAGTTGCTTTTGTAGCTAGTGGAGACGCAAGATTAAAGTTTCAAAAAATAATAATTACATTAATAACTATAAAGATAATAATCTTTTGATAGATAATTCATGATATCCATTATCTGTACTACGTCAATTAGTCCACCAGTTGCCTACCGCTGCACTATAGTTTGCCTATAAGTACGGCGTACTTCAAACAATACGGTTTGAGCCCATTCGTACTCGATACAATTATTTAATTCATCACTCGTAAATTTGGAGCGCAATAAAGGCGATCTGTGGAGGCGACCCAAGCTGTTGCGTTCGCTCAGGTAATCAGGTAAAGTTATTTTATTAGCGACAGCTAGAGCCTCTTTAGTACCGCTTGCATATCATAGGCACTCACTTAGCCTTTCTCTTTCGTTGTTAGCCTTTGTTTCTCTTTCTCTTGTCATCTTTTTGTTCTGCAACGAATGTTGTTGGTATAAGTTTTTATTTCACTGTTTACTCGTGCCACTCATCGTTTAACTTATTCCGCTATTTTTTTTGTACTCATTTCGCTGATTGTTTAATCAGTACGCTTCTTGTTTACTTAATCCGCTGACTATGTACTTGGCATGCTGATTATTTAGGTAGCTACTTAGCCCACTATTTATTCCGTTGACTATTTTTTCGCTGATTATTTACTGATTCCGTTGGCTATTTTTTCGCTGATTATTTACTGATTCCGTTGGCTATTTTTGTATTCCATTTGTTATGGTCTTTAGCTTTTTTTACCAAAGATGTTTGTTTTTGTATTAGTGTGATTTTTTTACAAAATTTATTCCTTGCCTTTGAGCTCGTATTTCTATACTTATCGTTTTTATACGGTATTGCAATCTTTTATGGCAAAGGTACACTTTAAATAGCTAGGGGTTAGTTCGCTTCTAGTTACTTTATGTGATCAACCAACGCTTCTTTGACAGGTTTGTTCTAGATATGATTTTTTTAGTGAACTTGTACTTTGTTTTTGGGGTCGTTCTTTTATATCGTGGTCTCAGTATGGTAAACTTCTGCTTTGTATAAGGGCTTGTTCTTTTCCTATGATTTGTAGGTCATCATACAGTATGCTTCTTAGAAGGTTCGTCACTTCTCAAGGGACATAGGATGGTGCGTGCGTAGACTTTGGTTTAGCTAGGTTCGCCGTCCTATGTTCAACCTGGGAGTAGAAGGGGAGATCATCTCCTTTCGGGCCTCTATATTTCGTGCCCACTTTGCTTCTTTTCGCATTCGTGTTCCTACTGATGTTTTTTTTATGGCCTTTCCCGATATTCTTTGTTTTCGTGCGTGTTGATCCTTCGTAGGAACACCCTTGTGCAGGACTTCTACGATTTCTGTCAACGTGCTACTTGTCCCTTCGTTTGTTCGAAGCGGTATACCCTTTCCTTATTCGCTGGTGCGTCGTGCGAAAAAAAACTCACTACTGATGTTACTTTGAATTAATTTCTTTTCTAAGCTCGATTTATGCATTGTTTTCTCCTCGGAATATCTTCAATTTTTGTCCCATAAGGAACGCCTGCGCCGCGCAGGTCTCCCGTTGTTTTCACGCAGCGCATTTAATTTGTTTATAATTCTGCCTGCAGTCCGTGCCTGTGTGACACACTTTCGCTTCATTTGCTCTTCTCTGGTCTTCCTTAATTCTGCTGCGCAAAGACCGCTTGTTTGCGCGCCTGCACTGTTTCTGCCTTAGTTACGTCTCATTTGTTTACAGTTTTGTTCTTGCGTCGTCTGTTTGGTGTGAATTGTTTGCTTGTAAACGGGCTTAATATCAGCGGAAGCTGCGCGCAGGGCAATTATCCTTGTTGAAAAATAGTAGGAATTTATCCACGTGTAGGAGTATATACAATGAGCGGTACTGAATAATATCAGATAATTGCATTGAAGTTTTCGATTGGGCTTATCATCTACTATATAATAATTCACGTCGTGTTTTTATTTATTTATTTATTTATTTATTTATATCTTTCCTGTCACGCTCTATGGGAATAAGATAGGAGAAAAT
>LQNS02276930.1:1288378-1298466 GCA_001587735.2 Parhyale hawaiensis | reverse complement strand
AAGAACAGAAGAAAAATAAGAAGCAAATAAGAGAAGAGGAGATTCCGCACCGGCCTAGAGGCATTACGCAAACGTATAGGTTATTGCGTGAATTCTTCACGCACGGGTCCACTAGTTAGGCTATAGTATAGATTGTTTCTCGCCACTTTCGCACTTGGCTATTTTTTTCAAGTTTTTCGACGTAAAAATGCGAACTTAATTAGGTAGCTACCGTTAGGAGAGCTTATCTGCGGACCGTCCTCGGTTGTTTACGTTGCCGCGCAAAGTTCCATGAAACTTTTATTTTCACCACCATGTGCTCATGGGCTAGGATAGCGAAAAAAAAAAAAATACATACCGAGAGGGTTGCGATCGTTACGTAGGGGTAATTCATTATCTAGCGAAACCTGATGGGCCAACCCATAATGCTCAACTCAGCCAATGGAAAAATCGAACTTTCGGCAAAGATTGAGCCAAAATGTTGTTTCATGTCTGAAGGAAACTTTGTATGGTCAAAATTACCTTAGGTAGGCGGAATAAAGCGGAGGGAAATCCGCATCTTGTGGTAAAATGCAGCAGTACGATTCGGGCACCGGTACGATTCTAGGATCCTCGACCTTGCTCCTCTAGGCTCTATAATTGTACACCTCATATGTAGAGCGCCCTAGCGACGTCATGGGCTCGTTTGCCACGACCATTCGTCATCTTGCTTACGAACCCCTATAAAATTGTTGCATCTTTGAATCTTCAACTGTCACTGCTATTTTCAGATTACAGAAGATGGAAATTAATTCAGAGCCGTCACTCAAGCCTTTTTAAGTAATTTTAAGGAGCATCTACGTCAGATAGAACATCATCAGACCCTCTCAAAAAGACACCAGTACAAAATCCATAACGGCATTCACAGGCACGAATCCTAGCCGACAAATTTTAGGCGACCATCTGATACTGTGTGATGCCGCCCCTTTAGGCCGTCGTAAGATGGGTTACCTATGACTTTCCCATAGGTCGTGCCATTCGATCCCATATGTTCCGTTCCTATAGTGGTACTACTGATGATTAACTTAATGCCTTTCCTTTTCTGTCCCACCACGCTGTTGTCATGCATGGGTCTCCCGTATTGCTCTATGTACAGCAAATCTGCTCTTACTGTGGCTTGCAGAATACTAGGTATCTGCCCCTCGATCCTCTCGTTGGATCCGAGCGAGCTCTGTGGGCGGTAACCTTGAACTAGGACGATAAATATATTTTTACCACTTGGTCTCTAGAATAAGTGGTTATATCCCTATCATTTATCATCTTTAATTTTCTGTTTAGAGGACAACTACGGCAACTACGGTTGGTATGCAGGTGCATGGGGAGGTTTAAATTATATCTAAAGGACCATTATTATACGGCACTGTTTATAACTTCAGCATTGAATTCCCAAGCGTGTCTCTAGCTTTTTTTTCAACATAGGTTACAATCAACTTTGCTGATAGGGAGGCTTTGCTTGAAACTTTAGCATTTAAAGTTATACGACATCGTTTATAACTTACCTATATATATCCCTGTTGTATATCTTCCTTTGTTTTAAATTTAGATTTTAATTTAAGCTCGGCTTAAATTAGGAATACAATAATAAATATTAGTGTTGGTGAGCTATAATTTGCGGAGTTATATAACCCTGACGTGCCCACCCCTCACGCTTACACTGGTGCCCAGGAATAGCACTGGTGTGACATGCTACTTTGGCAGCAGACAGGCCTGCCTCGTGTTAGACCTCCTGCTCTTTATTGCCCTCGTCTGTCATACTTGGCTGCTCTTTTCTACATTTTAGCGCGTTATTCAGTGAATACGTCGGCCGCATGTCTGTATCGTCGATATTTCCTGTATTCCACTCATTGTGCGAGGACCACGTCTATCCTACATGTTGGAGTAGCGACTACGGAGGTTAAACCGAGTGTTAGAATAATAATCCTACATAACGCCCATGGCGACTGTTTAGAGTATTTATACATGTATACAGTGAACACGTTAGCCGTGTATCGTTGCTATTTTGTACATAGAGCCTATGGCAGTGAACACAATAATTATGTCTTAGATGTCGGCTGTTTCTGCAACGGTCAAGTATGTAATACTTCCACCGTTCATTGTCGCTAGTTTTTGTATTCTTATATATAGATGTGTATATATGTATTACGTTAACGATCACGTTATACGTAAGTCTTTGCTGTCGTCTACGATTACAATATTTCGGTCTTGTGTCCACTCTCTGTATAATTATGTAGGTAGCAACTTTACGTGCAGTCGAAGTGCAACTCTTACAAACTGCCCATCCGTTGGATGGGCTATCTTGCTTTTCCTTGCAAGTGTTAGTTGATTCTTTAAAAATATCGGAGAGCTCGACTTCTTACTGGTTTTGAGAATCAAGAATTTGTTACTGGTATCTAGAAATACCTTCAGTATATAGCGGAAGGATAAATCACGTGCCATCATTATATAGTTAGGGGTTTCCCTCTCTGAAATTCGCTGAACAGAAGGTTGCCGCTGGCACCCTCAGCTCCGGAAGCCACCAGCTGCTATCTGCTGCTTCTCTTTCCGTTGGTAGTTTTGAGCCAGCGGACCAAGCTCTTACTTCGTCTACACTTGGTCCCTTTTATTGATAATATCCTATCTCTGGACTCCTAAGGAGGCGTAGGATAGGCTGTAGGGTTACCATTACTCATTTGCTGCCGCCCGGCAGCTGGTTTTCAGTTTATCTTCTACAACGGTTGGCGTAAATACCTAAACGTTTTCCGAAATCGTACAATTAAGACACGTTCGCCAAGATTTCTGCAGGTGTAAGTCCGTTCATCCTATGTATATATGTGTAAATTGTATAATTCTTTTTTCCAAGGGAGCCAGCTCTTGCCAGTACCAAGTATAACTAATTTAAAACTCCTCGCGCTATTCATGATGCTCTCAAGAAGAATTAATATTCGTTATGATAGTTATTTGTGTTGTAGTAGTCGTGATTAATACGTGTAAAAAAAAGCTAATACTTACAATCTTAATTGAAACGTTTGAGAACTAATACTGACAATGATAATGGATACCCTACTCCTAGCTATAGTTGGTACTGTTGATACTCATGCTTGTAGTCTCAATAGGACTTTATTTCTGCTCCTGAGAGTAGTTAATAATCGTGACTGTAACAAATACTGTAGATAACGAGAACGGTATTGGAAAAAAATCAGAACGATGCTCACAATAGTGATCATGACGATATAACATTAACACATGATGAGTGCTCGGTACCTACCATCAGTTTCAGCACGTTGTCACGCAGCCTACATGTAACCAGGCCGCCGTTGCCATTAGCAACGGACTCCGCGTGCACACCTGCACTGCATCACTGCTGGGCCCCGTGACGTGTAATGATGCAGAGTTACTTACGCTCGTAATGAATCACGAATCTTGCTCACCGTCCCTCTGTGTTGGGGGGGGGAGGGGGGTCGCCCCATGAAAGGACTCCTCCACGGCTTTAGTCAGTCCAAAGGAACAATTTGCTTTCTGTTCCTAATTTACATTCGTCCATTTTAGTACTTTTCGATCCCAGGGTTATTTTGTAGGTTACCCCAGCTATTGCTAGGCCTTCGGGACGTCTGTCTGTCGTGTCCACTTTGCTTCCTCCCGTTTTCGTACTGATACTGATGCTTGTTCTGTTTTTTCTTTTTTCCCCGACTTTATGTTTACATTCACGTTGATCCATCCTCGTGCGTGAGTTTCACATGTTTATCGACATAGCTACAACATGTCCCTTTCTTTTCCTATCTTGAAACACCGCTGCTGTGTATAAGAAGGCTTAAGCAACTAACACATGATTAATAGTAATTTTAGCACGGCTAGTGAACATCTTTGTTCATTTCTGCCTTTTTAAAGTTTGTTTTGTCGTGCACTGTGTTCACCGCGTACGTGTTTCTCAGTGTTAATAACGTACCTATTACATGCCCCTAGCTTTTGCCTCCTCGACACGCCGTAGTAGTGCATGGGTAGAGGAACGTGAAGTTTCCTCTACATTAGTACTCACTTGAGGATACTAGCTGTGCTATTTCTGAAAAAAATTGGGGTTTCATTGAAGTATGAAAGGGTTAACCCTATTCACACCACGCTGTTACTTGGCTACAAGGGTTTTCTGTCTTATTTCATTCCTACAAGGAAAATGCGTTTGTAGCGAGGCAGCCCAGCCTGGTACAGCAGGCATGGTTCAGGTACTCTGTACACACTGCAAACAGTGCGATGTTGTAACAGTTACGCTAATTTCAGACGTTAGAAGTTACCGGTATTCGTAAAGCAGCTCCGTTGTTTCTACCGTTGAAGACTCTAACCGCATCTCCAATGGCCTCGATCAGGTAAACATGTTTAGATCATTCGCTTGTTTCTTGAAGATTGTGCGTAAATGAACTGGTATCAGCAGTAAATACCAGTTGCTATTAGGAAATGTTTTGCACATTGGAAATTTCGGCCTATACTGAAGTTTCAGATGAACGCTAATGGCAGAAATTATTCTTTTCTTGTTTCACTTGAACGTGGATTAGATATTGGCTGGGTTGCGGAATCGAGTGTACCTTATCCGATTCCGGCTCCTGGATCTAGCCAGTGTCCGATTCTGACTCCTGGATCTAGCCAGTGTCCGATTCTGACTCCTGGATCTAGCCAGTGTCCGATTCTGACTCCTGGATCTAGCCAGTGTCCGATTCTGACTCCTGGATCAAGAGAGTGTCCGATTCTGACTCCTGGATCTAGCCAGTGTCCGATTCTGACTCCTGGATCTAGCCAGTGTCTGATTCTGACTCCTGGATCAAGAGAGTGTCAGATTCTGACTCCTGGATCTAGCCAGTGTCTGATTCTGACTCCTGGATCAAGAGAGTGTCCGATTTCGATCATTCGGACCACAAAACTGACTGACATCTACCAACTCCGACCTAGACTCTAGTTATTAAGATAATATGTAGCTACATCAAGTTTCTGCGGTTCTTCCGATTTCTAGGACACGCCAGCGTCCGACTCCGACTGCTGGTCCCCATATACATGTCAAGAACATCATCATTCCCTTGGACAGGCGCAGTGCGGCCACACTTAGAATTTGCTGTTTATTTGTGGTCGCCACATCTGTGTAAAGATATCGATAACATGGAAAGAGTCCAACGCAGAGCAACGAAATTGATACCTTAGCTGAGATACAAGCCCTGTGAATGTCGCCTAAAAGAACTGTGTCTGATCTATCTCGAGCAAAGACGACTCAGGGGCCAACTAACAGAAACATTCAAGTGTTTGAATGGCTTCAACGACGTACCTTACCTACAACGTGACTTTTTGAAAGAGACCCTAATGATAGCTTGCGAAACAACGGTAAAAAACTCGAGTACAAAGCCCGAAGAACAACCTTAAGTCGGCAGTTCTTTCCGTATTTCATAGTTAGCATTTGGAATAGACTCCCTTTCGACGTTCTTGGTTTGGAGTCAGTCTACGCGTTTAAAAATAGTCTTGACATACATTGGGAGAGAATCATCCACAGCTAAGAACTCCTCCTCCAGGAGTCGCAAACTCTTAACTGCCAGAGCTTCCTAGGCCACCTTAATCCGTCTTCCTCTCTCTTCCGCTCCAAATACACAGTTTGACATCTTTAAGCTCCGCATATCAGCGGCTATTGATCGTGCTTGCGTGCATTCATCATCGTCTCTGTGGCCGAGATTCTCTTCCTCCCTCTTTTTTTTCTTTTTCTTCTCTGTTTCCCAGTGCTCTATATATCATGCTAACGTAATGGCAATAGCTCATGGAGGGCCGGGGCGTAAGTTCCGGTGTCTCTTTGGGAATGGGCCTGTTGGTTCGTCTATTGCCGCCTATCTAATCTAATGCTCCTGCCGGCTCTGACTCCGCAACCTTCAATATCGGATAGTTAACGAACCAAGGGACTTATTTCCAGGGGGAGGGGTCACCCTTAGGGACCGATTCCGATCCCGTCTTTGCCTTGATAGGCTATGCATTCTAGTTTATTTGTCGTTTCTTTTTATTCTTCCGTTTGTTTTAGTGATGTCCTTTATTGAAACGTTTAATGCTCATAAAATTATCTGTGTATGCCTTATATCTATCAGCGAAACAGTCTTACTCTCGCGATACTTTTACTTTGGAGTGTTGGTGCTCCGAAAGCTGCTAGCAAAAGTGGCGACAAATGTGGCGACAATGTCACGACATGACCTGTCGCGTGTTTCACGCCAGGCGACCTTTGGTGCAGCGCCCGTGCAGCAGTGCAGTCGATAGACGTGTGAATAATGGAGCAAGTTGCCAGAACTTTGTTCTATTTCTATACAGCAAGTGTATTAACTACTGTGATGCAGTACACATACATCTATTGTACTGTCTATGGTATGTGTAGTGGTGAGGGGACTTCTGGTGTATTAATAGCTCATTCACGCTTTTTCAATGTACCTAACGGTTTCGGTACATTTGTGAGTAGCTTAATGACAATAATAGTAGATAAGTGATAATTGCTTATTTATCCAGCAAATTTTCTTGCGTGCACATATATACTTCCATCTGCACATGTTGGATTATTGGGCCGTTACTTTGCTATAGAACTACTGTATCTGTTGCCTCGTATACTTCACGCAATGCATTTCATCACTCGTCTCATGCGATAACCGTTAACTGACTAGCTCGGCCAGACGTGCTATTCACGTTGTGCGTATTTTGGTCGTCACACAGTTCATTTGTGCAGGTCCCTTCGGTGCCGTAACCAGGCTTTCAGAACATCAGTTACGGTATTTATTTATTTATTTATTTATTTATTCAAGAGTGTCCGGTAGCGGGGCTGCAGCTGCTGGGGCTGGGTTTCACTCATTTATTTCGAGCCTGCAGGCAGCAGCATACGAGGGTGGCCTTGAAAGGTCACAACGACTTAGCTATTCTAGTGGAACGTGAGCACTTGGCAGACAACAAATCTTGAATGCATTTCTCACTAATCTCGGCAGTTAGGGTACTTAGTGGAGTAGATACTGTGTGCAGCCTTCACTTACCGTTGTTCAGCCTCAACATTTTGTTTCATATTCGTAGTCTATAGCCTCTAGGCTGTCGCTCACCGGCCGCGGCCCATTGCCTGCCTCCACCCTGCATGCAGCATTTAGAGCACAAGCGTTATTTTGTCAGAACTGCTATTTCTGTTAGCACGTATGCTTTTAGCAGTGCGGTTAGTCACTCCTTGCTCTATTCCATAGTTGTTCGATGACTAATGCATTTTCCCTAATCCCCTTGACGATATATAAGTCGAAATATTTGGACGATATAGGTAGCCTATATACAACTGCCTCAACTTCATGCGTACCTACGGTTGGTGCTGAAAGGGCTAGTGTGTCGCAGGTAGGTATATTTAGTAGCCCACTTGACCATTAGAGTGTCTAAGTTTTGTATTTGATTTCGCTGACTTATAGTGAAATACCGGTTAAGCTCTTCGAATTTGTTATGTCGCCTAGTGGCTGGAGGTGGTGGACCGTATAAATCGAATTAGTCTTGGCTTTCGTTGGAAAAACAATGTGTAATGGCAGTGGTTTCTAAATTCTTTTGCGCCATGCCCCACCGAATCACGACAAAGATCCTTAATTGCCTTCCTCTCCCATCTGTGTTTATACTGTAGCTATGGTACCTTCGATTATGCAAATACAATTTTTTTCGCTTTATTTTACAAGATAAGTGTCTAACGTTGAAATATCAATATTAACTAAATGAATAGCTGCGTTGCAAATATAAACAGCATTTGTAAAATAAATATTTAGCCATTGGCTAACTTTATCATACAACTTGCTTATTTACGAGTTTTTTACTGTTACCTCAGATTATGCAACATGTTAATAAAACGTCATAAAGAGATATAAATACGAGTGAACAGGATATTTTTATCAAATGTCCAAAACCAAGAAATTATAACCAAAACAAGTCAATAAACACTGAAATAAGTGTTCAGTAGTGGTGAACAAAAGTTAATTTTGAACATGGCAACCTCCATTTTTCATGATTTTTATAAGGCGATTATCAACAGACTTTGTCTGGTTTGATGTTTCAGATGGTGGAATAAAATCTGCAGCTGTTTTTACTGCATCCACAGGCTTGCTTTGCTCGAAAACTGCCGACCACCTTCATAGACCTGTCTTTTGATCATTGCCCAGAGGTTCTCAATAGGATTTAAATCGGGGCTATTCGCTTGCTAGGTCATAATCCTTTTTGATTGAGGGAGCGTTATCGTGCTGCAATACCAGTTTGGATCTGTGTGCGATATATATATATATATATTCCGTAGTCTGCTCAGCAAGCCGTCAAGTCAAGTTGGCTTCAAGAAACTGGCAGTACCTTTCTGCATTCAGTTTAACTCCTTTCAAATGGACTATTAAGGGTGTCACCTACTTTCCCGGGCCAAAAGATTACACTTCCACCGCCTTGTTGACGCTTAAGCCGTGTCTGTGGAGGACCCATCCAGACGCCCATCCATCTGGACCATCAAGAGTGGCTTTGCATTCGTCGGTAAATATGACATTGGAGAAATCAGTTTTCATGTTCTCTTCAGCCCATTTGGCCCTATTTCTTTGAGTTTTTGTTAGAAGTGATCGTTTAATTACCTTTTCCTCTTTCCCCAGCTCGTCCAGAACCTAACATCTTGTCTCTCTGCTTAGTATTGGGGCCCCAGCGTCTTCAAATATCGCCTTACTTGTAGAAAAATGTTTTCTAGCCATAGAAAACTTCAAATGTCGCATATCCCGAGCATTCAGTTTCCTCGTATAGCGGCTCTATCCGGTGTTTTCCTGTTGACTTTACCTTCAATTGCGTAAGCCTTAATTGTTCGGTGATCACGCTGTAATTCCTTGGAAACTTCGAGTGTTGTCTTACCAGAAGCTTATAACAAGGTCACTTTGATTTTTCTTTCACTGGTTAGACGGCTTTTTTTGCCCATGTTGACTAGAGAGTAATGTTGCATAATCTGGCGTGACAGCAGAACCCGTGCGATAAGCAAATGTTGCTAAAACGTGGGCAATGGTTCCGCTTTATTTTTATCTGTTTTTATAGTTACAACATACCTGTGCATTAATTCACTATTANTTAAATGTTTGATGCATATCGTGAAAAATAAGTAGATAAATTTGTATTTGCATAATCAATGGTAAAATACTTTATAATATACCTACTCTCGACTAACGAAAGCCATTACTAAAATCAAGCTCTGGGAACCTCTGTATTGTGGGGAGTACCTACGTTACGCCCCGGCGAAAGATCCTTCGGTGCCGTTGCCAGGATTTTCGAACATCGTTCGTATTCGCTTTACTCATTTTTTTCTTCCTCAGTTATACATATTTTGTTTGTTCGTCATCTTGCTTCCCACAAACTTGCTTTTCTTGCTTTTTTTTACCGGTATGCCATAATATGCTTCCTTATTTTTCTGGACATGTTACATGTCGCTTCCTCGTCTTCTTTGATACACCTGTTTTGTTAAGGGGGCTAAACCTATCCTGTAAAGAACTAATAGCCTTCACTAAACTTCAGGTCCAACGCTGCTGTCCCTCCGGAAACGTTATCAGCACTATAGGCGGAAACGGGGGTCACTTATGCATGAAGTAAATTCACGCACGTATATGCGATAAGCCAGTGAAAGTGTTGCCACTCGGTGAGCTATCGGCAGCTTATCGCCCCTTCATCATCGATCTACTGATGGGTGTACTCTGTAGCGTGGGTCAGTCATCCATGGTGACGACCCTTCTCACTGCGCGCCGTGCCTACTACCACCTCACTGACCTACATACTTCCCTTGTTTAGTTGACGTACCGTAGTTGTATATAGCTCATGTGATGCTTGGTATATAGGGATACCCATACTTATTGCAGTCATATTCCATGTGAAATGGCTACTAGTCACGAGATCCCAATAAATACGACAACCAAACCTTGCGACCAGCTACAAATGGATTAATAGTGTGATTGCACGAACGTTCGATCATTACTTCATTCGCAGCAATCATCACTTGAAATTTGTGAACACCTTTAAATGACACGACTTAGACTTGTGTGGTGGAGACCAGAAGCTCGCCTGGTCTGGAACTGCATAGGCCT
>LQNS02276930.1:1229623-1250503 GCA_001587735.2 Parhyale hawaiensis | reverse complement strand
CAGCCCCTGCTGCCCATTACAGTGTGCAGCCCCTGCTGCCCATTACAGTGTGCAGCCCCTGCTGCCCATTACAGTGTGCAGCCCCTGCTGCCCATTACAGTGTGCAGCCCCTGCTGCCCATTACAGTGTGCAGCCCCAGCAGCCCGCTCGTGTGGTGGGCCGACCTTGTCGCCACTTTCAGAACCAGTGCGCTGCAGGGCAGATCTTCAGCTGTTCGGTTCCGTATTTGGTACTGTGTTGTGTTAAATGTACCATTGGACATCGTCAGCACGGGCGTTCTGCATGTACCTATCGCACATGTACTGGTCCTGGGAGGTTCTAATAAAATGCCTGATACAATGTATGCAGTACATTATGTACGGCCGCACTTTTGGTACAGGCATTGGCACTGAAAGTTCTTTACGCATAATGCAATGCTGGTACTGCCGTGCTATTTGGTATACTGGAGCTCCTGGTACAATGTACGATCTCGGTTTTTGGTTCAGACGGTGGTGCTGGAAGTGCTAAATGAGCTATGGTACTCGCAATCGCGTTGTTGGGTGCAAGCGCTGGTACACTGAGGTGCTGAATCTGTCTTGGTACCTTGGACTACTTAGTTTTGTGGTTACTCATAGAACTGTTTGGTTTAGTGACTGTGACTCGTTGGATCTGCGTTTGGTCCTGCTCAGCAGGTAGTTAATTTACCGGAAGGTAACTTCTGCTCTCTCCCGGGCAAGTGACCATGGTTAGTTACCTCAAAATGTTATTCCTACGGAAGCGTTTTTCAGCATCCTAACGAAAGCTTAAAATTTAATATTGCACATTTTGTTTCGGTGCGGGGCATATGAATAACATCGTGCACCAAAATTTGGCTAGTTTGGTTCTCCTCGATTTCCCCAAATGAAAATTTGGTTTCTCGTATCTTCGCTCTCTCCTCCGTATTTTACTGAGTTACCGTATTAATTTTATCTTATTGTGGCTCAGTTATGCGTGCGCTGCCCGTATGATTAAGATTGTTTCCAGCGCGTTCCAGGGAAAACAGCTGGTAACTTTAGTAGGTTAGTTGTGTAGTGTTAGCGCCCAGCAACGGGATTATTGTGATGGACCGCACGGACGGGGCCGCTGCACATCAATAAGCCGTGCAATTAACTTGTACTAACTTGTCTAACGTTTATGGATATTCGAAGAAAGCGCGCGACCGCTGCAGCTTATAGCCATGTCTTGGGTAGCAAGTGGCCCAATTATAATTATCGTCTTCCTTGGATATGCACTGCGCGTATCTTCTAACCTGAGGTCTTGTGCTGCAGTTTATGCTTACTGTACTTTTAATTGACAGCGAAACTCCATGTACATTCTCTAACACGAGAGCAGTTAGTTGAGTCAGTGCTTACTTTGTAACAGATATTAACCCCTTCAGATTTTATTTTTTACAAATATTTTCCAGTTTGGTACCAATAACCACCAAACCCTAGACAACTTGTGGACGTATATCCTTGGGTTGGTTACCTCCGCCAAAGAAGTTATGTTTTCGTCGAGTATGTCCATTCCTCTGTCTGTCTGTCACCAAGACAACTCAAAAAGTTATTGACAGATTTTCACGAAATGTAGAGGGATTGTTAAATATGCTATAGGAGGCACAGATTATTAACTTTTGGTGAAGATCCGTTCATCCGTTTGTTTGTCTGCCTTATTTTTCATAATGCTATAACTCAAAAGGATATCCACGGATTTTTACGGAATTTACATCAATTGTTATGTATACGACGAAGAGTACAGACCAAATTTTTGTGATGATCTGCTGCAGAAGATTCACCTATTGAGCGCATTCACATAGTGCTTCTATTGTTATTGAATTAGGGTAAGATGAAAACCTGTATGCACTGTATGCGAGATGACACTCGTTACCTAACATTTTTTTGCAATCTGGGTCGATGAGTTGCACACTTAGCTAGAAATTAATTGGAGGGTCGCTGTTGTTGTATGAAGCTTCCGTCGTAGACGCCATGGCTCTGGCAATTTACGGTCGACTACAGCCGCACTTTCCTTTGGCGCCGAGCTCACATTTATCTAGACAACTGACCTGTGCAGGTGGATTTCCCCAGGTGGTATATGTGGCCAAGTTGACTTATATAGGCTATACATTTTCCAGAAATCTTCGCATTGAACGCGGCTACTCACAGGGTTGCTTCTTCTTCCGCGATCGCTGCTCCTCTGTTTTTTTTTTTTACAAGGCTCATGTGACAACCGTACCGCCCGGGGCGCCCCTTAGTTTCTCTGCCTCAACCCGTTTGCCTCTGCGCGTACATATTTGTATGTTTTTTTTTTAATTCAGGCGTGCAATAAACTGCGCAATGATTCTGTTTGTGTAGGATAGGGTCCGTCGATATTGGTTGGGATAAAAAATAGGTACTCTACAGGACGTCAGTGAAAGTAAACCAGATGCGTGCTGAAAGTTACCTGGCCAAGAGGCAGAACTTAACCTCAAGGAGCACTTTGTAAATTACAGGGTAGCAAGGCTTTTACCCTTCCGATGTTATCAGAAGTCGCGTCCCCCACTCCCCTTGGGGACCCTATATATGCCAATTATGCTGTAGTAGGTAAGCCTTCCGGACGTCGATCTTGCGCGCCTATTCTGCTTCTTTCCCATTTTCATACTCCTACTGACGCTTTCTTTTGTTCTTTCTCTTCTTCCACCTGTTCCCAAGCACGCTGATCCTGTGTGGGAACACACACACCCTCCTTATCCATGGCTTTCACGTTTCTATCGACATACAGCTGCTACATGTCCAGTCCTCTTGAAACGTCGTAGTCACGTCCACAGGGAGGCTCAAATATAGCGTATTCTTCTGTGTCGATTTGCTGTTCCCAAGCCCGATGTCCCTTGCTTGTGTTGCCAATTTTTGTCGATATAGAGCATGTCTCGTTCAACGATCTTGAAACACCTTGATGTTGTGTCTACAGAAGCTGTAGCTTACGCATGGTGTAATCTATTACATTTAGTCTAATTGTATAGTATAATCAAATTGTGTAGGGAAGTGCTTTTCCGCTTCCGAAACGTCGACAGTGTTGTGTCTATAGGGAAGCTTTAACTGACGAGTAATCTTATTTAGTCTGGAATTCATTTATGCAGTACAGTATACTAAGGAGTTTGCCACTCAAAATAAGAATTATACTACTCTAAGAGGAGCTGACAAATTTGTGGCTAAATTCTCGAAAGCTACACCTCAGATGCGGCACCCGCCAAGACAAAGTCAGACGTGGTAATTACGAATATATATTATCTAAATTTGACCCGCAATGGCAATGCTGTCCGTGTTAAAGGAAACTCGTCTCGACACCATTGTATGGGTAATGCACTGAGCAGTAAACTCTTGGTCTAGCCACCCTGCATTCTACTGGTAATGCACTTGAGTGGTCAGGACAGGCTGGCCACAGCGATGCAGGCATCGCATGCAGGCGCCGATAATCGACATGCCCGTGTCGACATGCATTGTGGCTCTCCTCATGCGGCGGCTCTCTCTCCTAACTGCCAGCACTGGCCGCTGCATTGCGTGCTGTTGTTATTTTTTTTGCGTATTTCCTTGCACCAGTTTTTGCCTAGGTCAGATAAGGGATTGGGAAGTTTATAGCGTAAATAATATATTATCCAAGGAATGCCACTTGTTCAGATGTGTTCAATATATTTCTGCTTTGCCTCCATTCATTTTTGTAGTCGTACTAATATTTTTTTCTTCTGTTTCCCTTCGTACGCGTACCACTTTTTTTCTGTTTTTCTTCTCTCTTTCGATTTACTGTACACCTGTTAGCGTTGATCCAGGGAGGGAACACCCTCGTGCATGGATTCCACGCTTCTACTTACATACTATTGGCCCCATTTTCTTCGTCTCTCGAAACCTTGCGTTGTGTCTGAATGGAGGCTTCAACACAACGTGTAAAGTAGTTTATTGTGGAGAATAGGTAAAGGATACAAACAAATGCATGCAAGGCGTCAAGCTATTACTCGAACTGGGAGCCCCACTATACGAACTCCTCACAGGTGTGGGTTGCATCAACTGTCATGTTTGAGTATTTCTGCCTCCCTTTTTTTTCGCGGTTAAGTAATCTATTATTCATTTGAAGTGAGCGCATACCCTTTATTCCCTGACACAGTTTCAGCGATATTGTAACGCAAAGCTTCTCAGCATGGCGTGCTGTTCATTGGGCTGTTTTTTATTAAGTTTTAGGGCATGTTCACTAGCTGGACTCTTTGTTCATTTTTATGTGGTGCCTAAAATTGTCTCGGCAGATGATCGCCTAATTTTTCTGAATGCTTTCGCTTCAATATGATGCCAAACTTGGTCGTTTTTGTCCCGTTTCATTCTAGTGCGAGCGCTGTTTTTTTTAAGTTACTGGGTGCGTCTGTTTGTTTAATTCGCCGTTAGCGGAGTGTCGTGCCATTTTTTGTCTATATTTTATTCTGTACGATCGGGCGCCTAACAACGTCATAGAACGCCGATGGCTGCTTACTTTTTTCTTTCAACACAGGGGTTTCTGCGTCCTGTTGATCTGCTTTCATTTTTTCATTTTACTCCATCGGGTTGCGTATCAATTTTAGCCAATTCCAGTTCAATTCCAGCATTTTCCTTTCTGAACCCGCGGACAATTCTGATGTGTCCCTGCGAGAATTTATTTGCAGCTGTTGCCCGGCGCATACAAATTTTTCCGTGAACACCTGATCCCCCCCTCCGCCCTTCCTGAGTACGCACGCCCCAACGCTCTTTCCCTTTCTCAATGCTAACTCGTTCTGTAATTTCCCTCCCCCAAAGCCAAGAGCACGTTCGTCAATTGCTGGTCCTTCCTGTTCATTCTTCCATGACTCCAGCTTAGCGGGACCTCAAGACTGACCACTACCATTGTGTGGAGCTCCTGCAGCAGCGACGGCGCTGGCTCTCGCAACAAAAGTTGAGCAGCTTGGACGAAGGTTCAGCTTTGCACGCCACTCCGTCTGTACCTGCAGGCTGTCGTTGCGGTGATGACTTTGCTTTTCCGGACTGTTTCTGCCGCACAGTTTCAATAATTCGAGTGCTGCCTGGCCTCAGCCTCTGCTGTGCATGGCCTCTGGTGCTTACGGCTGTGGAGTAGGACGCGAGTACCTTCTGGGTTCTCAGTGAGCTGTTGGGTGAAGGTTACAGTCTGCCCCTACCTCATCCCGGGACTTTGATTTCCCTGGATATCAAAATTGAGCTCACGAGGTGTTGGGAAGTCATTCAAACTTAGTAACGATTAACGTGCAAGCGCTAGACGACTGCTGGGCGGATGTACCCCAAGTTGTCTGTGAAGCAGTTAGCCCCGAATACATGACGGCTGAAAACTGCTTTCGTAGGAATAGCATTATGGCCGTATACATATAAGGTCACTTGCCCGGTAAAGGGTTAAGCACGCATTTCATTAGCTATCGGTAACCTGACACGGGTCAGCTCGACTGCTGTGTTTCATAGAAATAGCAGTGTTTGAGGCATCTTTTGAAGCACGCCTCCACTCACGTACAGAAATAAAAGTTCTTTGAGTGCTAGCATTTAAAAAAGAACAGGCTGGTCGAGATCTTTGTGTGGCTTCGGGAACTCCCCGCTCCTGCAGTCTGCTCTGGCTACTCTCCTGATTTTTGTTCTCTCTTTCGCAACTTCTTGTGATGCCTAAAGAAGCGCCCTGCCGCCGTGACTCGTCCATTTGAGACGATCAGGAGCCTTTGTAGATGAATAATTATAATCAAATGCTGTAGTGAAGACTGTACTATGCTTGTCGTCTTGGGCTTGAAGCTTATCTGTTACAATAGGACCCAACCTGGTATGTTACCTGTTTATCTGGTAATTTTGTATTAACGGCCACAGCGACGCATTGGGCCTCAGAGTAGCAGGCACAGGAGGAACCGAATATTTTATGAACTTGTTTAATGAAGGAATTAAATCTGTTACATCACTGCATACACAATCCCCGCAGGGGGCATGCATAAAATGGGTCATGGGTTAGTTTCGGTTCGCTCATCCTATGTTATGGGTAGCAGCGACCCCAGGGGGATAGTATGTATAGGTTACCTGAGCCATTACCTTGGCCTTCAGGTCGTGTGTCTTTTGTGCCTACTTTGCTTCCTCCCTCCTTCATACTCCTACTGATGACGCTTCGTTTTGTTCTTCCATTTCTTTCCCGACTTGCTGTTCCCATGCGCGTTTACTCGTGCATGGGTTCCACGTGTCTCTTTATATTCTTGATGTTCCTTAGTTCTTTCTCCCTCTCTTCGAATCACAGTGTACGCTGTGGGTGGGGAGGCTTAAACTAGGAGAATACTACAACTACTGCATACACAATATACTACAAGTCCTCACGTTTAACCTTGCACGGTGCACCGTAATTGCTAGAGTACACAACTTTACGACCAACATATGAGCGTTGAGACCACGCGTCACATAACGTGAGCAAAAACTCGTCCCACCAATCCAAGTTACGGCCGTCTTAGTGCCTCCTCTCTCTAGTATATCTCGCCATAAAAGTCAAGCGGTAAATGTCGCTCTCATGTCCAGTGTGAGCCGGCTACGTCTGTGCCAGATCCCTCCGTCGTGTCGACTATGCCAATTCAAAATTGTTATCCAAACTTATACTAAACGGCATTTAATGAATATTTCTCAAATAACGGCAGTTGCTCGGAGCCTGGGCCTGGGTTTCTTCCCTGGAAATGGGTTTTTGTCTATCTGTTGCCAGTTATCTATATTTATTTACCGCATATTTTTGTCTGCTGTAGCTACTACCTTCCACCGCCTTAATAGTTGATATCGTCCAGCGGGAATAGGCCGTATCATCCAAAAGTGTATCGACTGCTTCACCATCATGACTTAAACAGTAGAAAAATGACATTTGACTAGCGTTTTGTCCAATATACCTACTGTGCCGTATTTGCTACATCTCACCTCTTGTCTCCTACAATCTTTCTCTTCTTTCTCATATATCTCGATATGCTGCTCCCTTGACCAGTGGCCGTGGCGCTCCTTCTTGCACGGCTTCCCATTATTGCGTGACGTACTGCGTGTCCCTTTGCTTCTTCCCTGAATTTCATTGTGGAAAAGGGAAACTCCAGAAGCACTGGACTCGTGTTAGCCTGCCAGTATTTATTAATATATGGTGGCTGTCACCATGCGTCGGCGGCAGAATGCCCTGCATGTCTAGCACCCTAACACTAAACTGGGGTATATAGCACCCCAATTGAAATCTGGGATGTTTTTGTAGCCGACACACAGAAAAACGGTTGTTTGCCATTAAGCAAAAGTAGTTAACTGTAAACTAGGTACCTTGTCGTTGGAATTTGCGTCAATGCACATTGTCGTTTGTGATGAACAACAGTGTCTTTTACGATTAATTATTAATTCTTTGTAGCTAAAATATTACTTCGTTAGTGATAAGAAACCTGGTGGTTTTTTTGTATCGTAAAGAACATACTTCTCTGCGTGTAGCATAGGCCTAAATGTGGGACATATTTAACACCCTAACGCAAAATTACGACGTGTCAAGTACTCTAACAGAAACTTTGGCCGTTCCAGAAACGAAATCCATAAATCAACTTGTGGGTCGGCCAATTCTACAGTAGTAGCGAAAGTTCTGTGAAAGAAACCTAGATAAAAAATATTAAGGTCCTAGATTAGTGTTAAGTTAGATTATAATTTTGTGAAATTGATCTGTATGTATAACAAGGCCAGCCTATACCTGCGCAGTGCATTACAGTTCTGGGTGAGTCACGATGTTCTAGCTATAATATCCCTTAGATGAGCTTGGTACATATACAGTATGCTAGGGTAGTGTTTGGAGAGGCTCATACGTATTATGTGTAGGTACTACTACTACTAACAGTGATTTTCTCCCTCCTATATTTGATGGTACTTGTACCTTCCATTTGTTCGTTGTACTTCCAATTCCTTGAGCGTTCCATCTTCCAGTTGCTGGTCGCGGTACCGTACCTTCCATTTATGCAGCTATATACAATACATAATCTGCAATAACTGAATTTTCCTCCCACTCAGTGGTGCGGAGTCTCGCTATTACAAATTCGTAGGGATTGTGGTTGTTTACTTTCACCTGCCACTCGTTATTGGTATTGTCACCATTTAGTCTTACCTTCAGTTCATTGGTGAGTTTTCCTTCGAAATATTTATCGTGAGTTAATTGTCTCTCATTCAATATTAGGGCAAATACGGTCTGGTTTACCATTCATTTAGTTAATTGCTCCTTCCATTTATTATTCGTCAGTATGACTAACTGGACTGCAGCAGCCTTCACTGCTGCGTTGAATTAAGAGAAATGCCCGGCTCTGGAGCCGAGGGCTTCCTGGAAGAATTTCTGTTTGTTTTGGGTGTTTCTCCGAGCATCTTGTGTGCCTAGCGCTTCTGCTGTGTTGGGGCGACCGTATATATACGCTTACTGACCTTTACCTCTACATAGACCTATACGTATAATTATTATTGGATTGAGTAGTTTAAGCCTCCGTTTCCACTGAAAAGGCGCAGAGGAAACAAGAAAGGACGTAAAGTACCGTATGTCGATTGGAATGTGGAACCCTTGCACGAGGGTGTTCCCATACAGGATGGATGGATTGTTGATGGGATGGATTAAGTCCGACTGCAACTCCCGGGCCCTGCCAGTGTCCGACTCAGACTCTTTGGAGCCTAAAAAGACCCGACTCCAACTCGACAACAATTCTTTGAGCCTTAACTAAAAAGTGTTGGCAGGAACAGAATGACTGGTTGAGCCCAAACGAGGCTCTTGCGTCGTAAAGGGCTGATAATGAAAGCTGTAATTTATTATAGTCCTGGCGGAAACCCGCAGCTTGCTGCATACCACAATGTCACGTGACAGCTCACACATACACTGTACAATCTACTCCTAACAGACGAGCCCTCGCCGTGCGGACACACGCTACACTGTTGCCTCGACAGCCTCGCTTTCGCTTTGTTACAGCGGGCCGTGCGTAGATTTGCAGTTCAAGTTAACCGAGTACTATTGACCCCAGCAGATGGGATCACCGATACCTGTACTACGTACCTACGGTGTCGCCTTTGCAGGGACTCTTTAATTAAAAAAATGTGCAGGTCTATACCTACGCAAGGTAGCTACCTCTGTATATGATGATACCCCTGCAAGGGCTCATCAATTAAAAAAAAAATAAATGAAGTTTGGGTCTGGACGGGAGAGAATGTGTCCAGTCATGGTAGAGCTCCCAGTGTATGCAGAACTGCCGAGGTCGTCCTTTTCAAGCTCGGGACTCTTCAGCTAAAATTTCCTTCTTTGCATGCAGCAAGNATAAATGAAGTTTGGGTCTGGACGGGAGAGAATGTGTCCAGTCATGGTAGAGCTCCCAGTGTATGCAGAACTGCCGAGGTCGTCCTTTTCAAGCTCGGGACTCTTCAGCTAAAATTTCCTTCTTTGCATGCAGCAAGTGATGACGTTTGCCTGTTGATTTTGGGCCCAGACTTCCGGCTTTCTTTTTTTCTAAGTTTCCACTGAACGGCGCAATACCTGGGAGTTAATTACAGCTGCGGACTTGCTATTGCGCTGCTGAATTGGGCGATCCAGCCTGTAATCGGTGCACGATTTTCAGAGAGCGCTTTCGTGCATGAAGCGCATCCTGGCGTAATTTGCCGTAATTTTTCGGCTTATGTTGCTGCCATGATTTCTTTTCCAAAAGTGACTGCTTTTTGACGAAAAACATCGTTGTGTGAAAATAGGTAGATAGTTTTTGAAAGGTTTTGGGGGGTTCGCATTTCCAAAGTCCACGGGTGTCGCATTCCTTCGGTGTGGAAATGCAATTACGCTTGCGTTTCTATTTGTATTTTACGAGATAAAATGTTGCAAAGGGCGAAGAAGGCGAGTTAGTTGTTTTAATATGTTGCAAAATTACCGGGAAGTTCGATTAGCAGGCTGTATCCTTTTTGAAAAGCAAAGAGAGCATTGGTTAATTTTCTTTTTTACTGTAAAGGAGGATATTGTTCTAGTACTTCATTATTTACCGACGGAATAAAGTTTCACTCGAGGTAAAAATAATACTATTTAGTCGTAGTGTATACTGAGGCAATTTGGGGACGTTACAAAAATAGTGCTGTACGTGGGAAAGTTGATAACTATAGCCTAGTAATGCTCTCAGCCCATTTTTTTCTTAATTTATTAGATTTCTACGAGAAATGATGGTTTACTATAACGTTACTGGGCCACTTCAGGCACAGAACGGCTGTTTACTGTCTGAAATTCGCCAATTTCAGTCGATAACGTGCTAAGCTGACAAACTACATAGCGTGCTCTGCAGCAGAGAGATGGCGACGGGCCACTCTATACAGTCCAGGAGTGAGGCGGCGTCAGCAATGACAGGGATGTATTGCTCAGCGATTATTGCATACTAGACCTGTCAGTTGAGGTGTGAATTTAACGGCGTCCCAACTGGTTCTTCTCCTTCGCTTTATTTTCTCCTTGGTTGATTTTCTGCCTCAGGACAGGCAGGAGCCTGCATGAGTTCGTTGCGTGCAGGCTAAGCTGTTGATTTGTTGCAGTGCTGGTCTGCGTAGTTAGTTGCCAGCGGTACTCTCTTGGGAGTGCATATTGTAGCAGAATGTGGCTATGCAATGTTTAAAAACCTATTTGATGTATATTTTACTCAAGTTAATCTCTGTATACTCGATGTCATTCAAATGAAGGATTTTCCTATAAATGTTGGTGGTCTCCTCGTCCAACAAAGAGAAACTTTCCCCTACTCTACACAGTCGATGCAAACTAAGTTGAATCTCCTCTTTAGGCTTTGTGTACTCGATGCCAACCGGTATGAAATTTTTACCGTATCTATCAACTTTCTTGTTTTTTATGTTAGACCTGCAGAAACTTTTATCTACGAGTAGTTTTTTGTCATTTGTCTTCATACACTATGGCTTTTATTTGTGTCCTTAAAAGTTTCGGTATGTGACTCAAATCAGGACACTGAGATGGCCATAAGTTCATAACAGCGTTTCGAAGGCATTTCTTATTACTACTGTATACAGTGTAGAAGCTATTGAAGACACCCATCGTGTGAAAGCTTGTTCACTAGTTGGATCGGAGCAACGCAAGTTTCCAATCCATATTACCTGTGCGTGGACATGACCTCTGTCACTAGCTTTTGACTAGACTTCAGTAAGGTGGTAACCGTATGGTATATTGTACTTAGTCACAACTTTCAAGGTCACTGTCATGCTCATTTTGCGAGCTTCAGTTATTGTGTATATACTTGCGTTCGTTTTTTTCTTTTTTGCTGATCCTTTCAGAAAGTAAATAATTGTTCGACCATGAACATTCCAGTTCATCTTTGGCCTTCCCTTGCGCTTAGGCCTACACACCGTTGCCATATCGTCTGACCATTTTATTAAGGCAGGTGGGTCGTGGACAAATTCCTCTATTGCGGTGCCAATTCTGTGGGTATTTGAAATTTCTTTGTATACAGGTAGTGGGCGGGGCTAAGATATGGGCTGAACAAAATCTCAGAAATACCCAGAGAATTGGCAACGCTATTGAGGAATTTAACCACGAATAAATTGCCTTGATATTATGGACAAAATATCGCTATATACTGTACAATATTTACAATAATTCTGCTCCACATTTCAGTCAGGTAGCATTACCTGCCTGTACGAAACTATGGTTTACTCTTGCGCTTCTATTGCAACAAGTTCCAGTTCTATCCATCAACGATGTCGTCCCTGTGCACAGCGTTCAAGGATTACGAAACCAGTGTTTAAGTTTTTTTCCTATACACACGTCTGTAATTTTAAAATTAAGGTCTTACGAAATCAATCTGTTACTTTCCCTGACAGAATTTTCGGCGGCCAAGAAGCTGATATTAATTTTTTACCTTTTGGGGTGGCCCAGAATTTTGTTGCCGTTGTTTTTTTTTTTACTCTTAATATTGTCTTTAAATTTGCAACGAATTCTACAATAATAGTAGAGCGAGCTAATATTGGATATTACACGACTTCACGGCAAACCTGTTTAGGAATGGAATATCCTGCAATAGTAAGAACCTCCACGACTTGTAGGCTAGACATTCATGGCGCTGTCTTACTACTATCGAGTAACACCGCGGCCCCAAGGAGTTGTCTTGCATTGCTAGGGTTCTAAGAATGGGGGTGTCTCCTTCCACCCCACGCGCCCCCGCTTCTGAGTTTTCAAAGAATTGATCTCTTGCACCGGTAAACCGGTTACGTTGTGGCCTGGCTGGCCGGCTCCAGGGGACTTTTTTTGCTTTTTGTTCTTCTGTTTGTGCTCTGGAGGACGAGTTCTCTCGGCCAGCCCCAAGCGTGTCTTAATTTTTTAAAGAGCGAACTTGTGTAGGATTATTCGAGTTTTTCTTGCTCAAACCAGTATAAATTTTGCTTTAATTTCATTCTATTGGCTTAGATTGGTAGTTTTTATTCTTTATAAGCGAAACATAAAACTCAACGGGATCATAATAAGGGGATATTGCAGTGTGTAAAAACATTTATAAAGCAGACATAGACAACCATAACGAAGTAGCAATATAAATTGATCACCAAGGTTGAAGAAGAATAAAAGCCTAAAATTTACAGTAATTGCATGAACCAAAATTTGGAAAAATGGCTGATGGAGGCATTGTTTAGTTTTTGCGCAGTCATGATGTTTATGCGACCTCGTCAAAATACTGACGTTGCCCCTCCACACGATGCCAATTTAGCGTTTGTGAATGAACGGCGTGCTGCAGTTTCCAAGTGTGCAGTATCATTTCAATAGGTACTCATTTACAGGCTACAGAAAAGGTATCGTGGTAACTCGCCCAATTTACTGCCGTCTATTTTTATATTCCTAAGTGATGTTGCTTTGGCCTGTTCCCCGATCCTGTTCGTTCTCGCCTCATCGTTCCCATGAGCTCTGATCCGGTGAGGAATTCTTCGAGCATTGGTACCAGGTGTCTCTCGACAGATACACTACCTATATGTGACACTTCCTCTTTCTTACTTATATGACACTTGGGCAATGGCTATAGAAGGGTTAAAGCTTACTTAGTTGTTAATGATATGTATAGCTAATAACAAAAAAACATACTGCTGGCATATCGACAGCTATAGGTACCTATATTTAATTGAGACGGCTACTGAAAGCATTTACATGTTTCAAATTTCCGTAGATTTTTCACATGCTTTCTTGCCTTCGTTCAGTAATCAACCGGGGGCTCCTAAAAGAGCATCAACCTCGTCACACGCAGTTTGGTGTGTAAATCAGATTCGCGAAAGTTTTACACTGTAACCTTTTTTTTCACTTCGATCACGTTGTATGCCAGTTTTGTTCGTTATGATCCAATTCGCCGTGTTACTCTCTTGTTTGGTGTTAAATAGTATATTCTACTCCTAATGACGATTTTTCTTCCTTTCTTTTTTTCCGACTCATTATTCCTTATGATTGATGTTCCTCTGGGCTAGGGTTTCACATTCTTGTTGATATATTGACTGTCTCTTTTTTGTTTCTTTCTTCTTCCTTGGGATACAGTTTCAGTGGCTAAGTAGTCACCAGCCAGTATATGTGTAACGATGGTTTATCGCATTTGAGTAATATTGTTTCGTGTAAAATTAATTGCGTCTTTTCTGTTCTCAGGGTGGGGATGGCGTCCCCAGTGATGATGTTGAGGACCCCAACAAGCCTGTCAAAGGCAGGATCAAGTTCGGCTGGCTCGAAGGTGTCTTGGTGAGTACATAGATATGCTTCCGACCGACGGAGTCTATTTTCTTGGAGAAAAGTTATCGTCGCCTTTATAATGATGATATAATAAAGCGCACTGATAATATTTTTACTCTGTATATGTAGGTATACAAATAACACTAGAGAAGCACTCTGAGAGCGCATATCTCCGCTAAGTAGGACGTTGTTAACGCAAAATTCAAATTGATCATAAAACCAGGATTTTTTTACATCCACCAAAATTGAGTTATATGTGCCTTTTAAAATTTCTTACAATTCCTGGAAATTTCGTAAAGATTCGTTCATCACTCTTTAGGTCATGTTATTGACAAACGTATGAACAAAGAGACCAAAAGACAAACGGACTGATAAATCACCACAAAAATTTGGTCAATTGTTCTTCGTATCAGTCCTAGCAATTCCTGTAAGTTTCAAGAAGATCCTTTCATAACTAGGAGTTATATCACCAAGAAATTTAGCCTCGAAATTAACCTGATGTGTTAGTTGATTCACAATATCCCTGTGTGTGAACTGTGAACCTATTGCTATCATAGAGCGTTGTACAGATTGTAGGTCGTGAAGTAGAATAGTGCTATAAATTTGCTCCCTAATCTGTAAGGCTCGTTGCGATAACGTTTTACACTAGTTAACTGAACAAGTATTGTAATAGTAGTATTGCATGAAAACCTTCTTACGGGGGGAAAAAATATATGCTTTTTCTTTCTTTCTTTCTTTCTTTCTTTCTTTCTTTCTTTCTTTCTTTCTTTCTTTCGTGACTGTGTACCATTTTGAGTTATCTCGGCCACAGACAGACGGGAAGGGGGAGGGAGCATACTAGCTCCGACAAAAATATAGCATCCTTTGCGGAGGTAACTATATATCTATATGTAGGTATTTAGACTGGTATAAAGTTATGTAAAAATACATACCTGCCTATGTTACTATGGTTCCGGAGTCGGATGGATCAAGCCCGACGTAAAATCGTAACTTTAGCCAGTTTCCGACTCCGACTACTTTGGCCACAAAATCACCGACTGTTAGTGACTCGGACTCATTTTGCTCAACAAAATATGCAAATTTCCACCAACTCCTACTCGGTAGTTCTAGTAGCCATAGTTGTATGGGAATATGAATAAGATAATTAGCTGGTTTCATGCCGTGCACTGTTGGTGTCGAATTACTACTGAAATATCAGATATGAATAACTTCTTGTCTATCCCTGATGCGGTGTTTATTACCTCCGCCAAGGAGGTAATGTTTTCTCGAGTGACCCCAGCGGCAAACAGAGTACTTTTTCAGCAGGAGATGTTGCATCTGGCCGCAGTTCCTGCTGACAAAGTTAGTTTTGTAAAATTAGGTAGGTTCTCCATTTCCTTTTCTGTTCCGCAAGGTGGGCTGCTGATCGAGGTAGCGTACCTAGTCCGCGTGACTTTTCTCATCTCTCTCGTGTGGAAGACCGTAACAGAGGCCGATTACTCGAGTGTCTCCTATACTGCTTTGCGCCTTGTTTCCTGCCCGTAGTAGTACACGTTGGCCTTGCCTACCCAACATGCGGTATTTGAATACTGCACAAGTAGTTTCTCTGCTAAAACGCCTGAGTTGCGGCTACGGAGGGGAAACGAAATTTGTATAAAAATAATGTTTTGTCAAGTTTGTCCATTTGTGCCTTTATTTATCTGTCTCGCGCAGTCAAACTCAAAAAAGTTATGGACGGATCTTTATGAAAATTTACACTAATTGTTAGGTATGTTAGGAGGAGCAGATGAGTAACTTTTGGTGGAGATCCGTACAAACGTTTGTTTGTTGGTCTGCCTGTTGTTTCTCGCTAACATAGCTCCAACAGCAATGATCGAATATGCATGAAATTTGCAGGAATTGTGTGAAGTCTTACGAGTAACTTGCCAAATTTTTGTAGTCAATCAGCCCGTTTGTTTGTCCCTATTATTTTTATATTTGTCAGAACACATCTCAAAAAGCTGTGGAAGGATCTTCATGAAATATTCAGGAAAGGTGCCTGAAAATAGATGCAGAACTGATCTTCTTTCTAGGAGTTTGTTCCTTCTCTATACTCAGCGGGCACGTCTGACATTCTCCATTAACATTATTATTCAATTGTAGCGAGTCAGTCTCTGCAGATCTGAACTTTTCTCTCTCGGATTAGACAGACTAGAAGGACGGCAAGTTGACATTTTTAGTGGCAAATATTACAGTTAAAGTTTAAGATATCTTCTGTTCTACTTACTGAAGGTCCGGCGAACAAGGTCAAATCTGGTGCAGTTTACTTTGTTGGGAACAGACGGGAGTCTCTGTTAACGGAAATACAAGTAAAAACATCAGGTTACATAAGGCGTTGCGGGTGTTTAATTACACTGGTGTGTGCATGCAGCATAGCGGAGGCGCTGATGGAGGTTTTGGGTGCCAAAAAGTTGGAGTTGACCACTTGCTCGTTCTGGGTAGGAGTCGGAGTCAGGTGAAAAATTGTGATGTTGAAATGTGGGAGTCGTATTAAGAGCATTTTGTGGTTCTAAGAGTCGTAGCGCGGTCGGATACAGACTGGACCCTGGAGTGGGATTTGAACTCAGTCAGCCCGATTTTTCAGCCGTTATAAAATACATAATGTAACTAGATTTTCTTTTGGTTGCCCATATACCTAGGTTACCGATTAAATAAAACGTGGTGTTCTGTTTCTTAGCGTGAAAGAGGGCATAGGATAGACCGTCATGTATATAGGCTTGTTGGTAAAAGGACCAAACCTAAAGCGTAGCTTTCTCGAAGGAATAACATAATCTTAAACTTAGTTTATGAACTAGACTACTCCGCGTAATATGTCCACGTTACCCTCTTTTTGGGTGTACACCGATCAGTCACGTAATTAAATGTGCTTTCCCTAGCTTCTGCAGAACCTCACATTTTATGTCTCTGCTTAGTATTGGGGCTCCAGCGTCTTCAAATTCACCTTCCTTGTATAAAGTGGTTTTCTAGCCATAGAAACCTTCAAATGTCGCATATCCCAGCGGTCAGTTTCCTCGTAGAGGCTCTATCCGGAGTTTTCCGGTTGAACTTTACCTTCAATTGCATAAGCCTTAATTTTTCGGTGATCACGCTGTAATTCCTTGGAAACTTCGAGTGTTGTCTTATCAGAAGCTAAAAACGAGGTCACTTTCATCTTTTCTTCACCGGCTAGACCGCTTTTCTTTTCCATGTTGACTAGAAAGTGATGTTGCCTAATCTGAGGTAACAGCAAAACCCCATGCGATAAGCAAATGTTGCCAAAACGTGAGAAATGGTTCCGTTGTATTTTTCTTTAATTGTTTTCATAGTTACAACGTACCTGTGTACTAACTTACTATTAACATTTTAAATGTTTGACACTTATCTTGAAAAATAAGCAAAAAATTGTATTTGCATAATCAAAGTGAACGTACTGTATATTTTGCCCATTTAACTTAAACATTCCATTATTATGTTGAAATGTCGTTCAGTTCCCGGCATCATCTTACCATCCCAAATATTCTATACATCCTGGTAACCCACTCACACAGCGTTCAACTCTTTTTTTTACCATTGACTTATACTATGTTGCTTGTAGTTGCTCTTATACCCTGTCCCCATAACTCTGCAACTCTTACCACCCAACCCTGTTACTGCCCCCTCCTAATTCAAGCTATTTTCCCTCTAAGACGGAAGACTCTATGATCTGTTTACATTTATTGAAATTAAGTAGAACTTGAGTAGATGGATTAGCTCAGTGTGTGAGGCGCGTTGCCATCAAAACCTAACTGAGTTTCTGCAGCCTGAAAATTTCTAATGGTAACCTGAAAAAGCAGTAGCAGTAGGTACCGTAAGTCATTCGCTTGGCTCTGTTCGGGTTCTTTACGGTTACGACACGGTTTCGGGCGGCGGGGGACTTGGGGAAAAGTGCACGTTTTCCTGGAGTTGTGATGGCAACACGCTTCTGTGGGAAACTACAACTATAGGCGCTGATGTGTTTATCATGTATGGCCTTATAAGCTTGTTTATTATTAATTTATTACATATCTTTTGGGTACACACCGCACTTGAAGAAGGCTCTCTAGAGTGAACGAGGCCCTGGCCCAGAATAGCCTAGAATGCAGACTAGTCAGCGACAGCTGACATTAAAAGGATAAGTTACTATGTTAGGTAGATATTGTAGGCTTATTTATTGATGCATATATTTATGCCCATTATTGTGTCGTGCAGATGAGATGTCTCCTGAACATCTGGGGCGTGATGCTGTTCCTCAGGGTGTCTTGGGTGGTTGGTCAAGGAGGCTTGTGTAAGTACCCGTACACAAGAAGAAAATTACTGTGCAGTGCTCTTTTAGATGTTATGGAAGTATTCTCTGTTTGAGTGCGTGTTCAAATCACACGCTTGATTTCAGATAGTTTTATCCAGTAGTCATTAGCTAGACCGGAATGCCTAATGTTTATGTTCGCTTCACCAGTTTGGACTAGTTTCAGGCGCCAATCCTCAGTCCTGCTTCTACGGCTTAGACAATTCCTTTCATCTGTAATGAATTTCTGCATTTAAATGCAGCGTGCCAATTCGTCTACAAAACAGATACACCGACAAAACTACCATACTGTACTAATTTATGAAGCCTTAGTATAATTTGAGAAAAGCATGATATCGCTAGATCATTCGATAGGAATATTCTGCTTCGATAATATAAGCTCTTCGTTCTGTAGCTACCTTCTTTGTGCGGCGATATTGTTCTGTGTTGGTGAGGCAAACATGCCTGTCTGTAACGTGTCGCTAACGTGGCTGGCGCTCTATGGGAACCTTAACAAGCAGAGCTGGTTGGGTGCTGAGGCTATGGTGCTCTACTGGGTTATTTATAATAACGGATGTTGTGCATGTGTAATGGCTGGAATCCGTTTCTTTACACCTACTACATGTCTCTTACGTTCCCCGAGACGGTGTCTATAGCCCTTGCTGGCTGGTGTCTACCAAAAATCTCCTATAATAGCCTAATGGTCAACAAAATTGTTTTTCTTTTTTAGCTGGTTGCGGGCTTAAGAATTGCTACTTATTCACTGCAGGACTCAAAGTTAAGACTTGCAACTGTAACCTGGCTGGTACGTTAGAGTTTTAAATATTCGTACTTGACATTCTTGTTGGAATGTCACTACAGTATATGACACGTCTGTAAGTGATCGCGGTAGGCTTTTTCTTTCTTTAGAAATAGACTACGCGTCATTGCTTGAAGGGGGGGAGGGGGGGAAGGGGTGGCGCTGATAGGCGGACTTCTTGTATGGAATCACAAGCTCTTTTGAACCGATGTAATAATCTGGTTACTGGGTCCTAACTTTGACCGTGCTCCTTAAGAATTGGGTAGTACTCCTACGACAATGCGTATCATATACCTATGGTACGCATCGCGGTCAAAGTATTAAGCATCAGTTTTCGTAACAGCAGCACGATTTGGAAGATGACCCAATAAGCCTTTTAGGAGTAGAACGTTTAAAGGTACTAATGTAAGTGTTGCTAGTGCTAGGGGACCTATGCAACTTCCCCGATTCTTCAGTATTTCAACAGAATTCTCAGCTGTTCTTGAAGCAAAATACGTGAGTCAGCTTCTGGGGGCAGCTCTAGATTCTGTTAGGGAGCTATATTGCACTTTTCAAACCTATGTAGCAAACCCAAACTACGGCGTCCCGTCATATTCTGGGCACTTCAGCGTACTTTTTAAGTCGAAATTTTAGAAATAAAAATTGAAGAGTTCACGCTAAAAATTGAAAAGTAAAAAGCTGACATTTTAATTAGCTCATCATTTTAACTTGGAAAGTCAGTTTTATTATATTTTAACGAATTTGAAACTGAATCAGTTGCTTTTCTTTTTCTAACCCCGTCATACTTCATCAAATTCCATCAGAATCCACGGAACTTGATCCAACTCCGCTGGATACTCCACTGAACGTCACTCAGCTCCATTGAATACCACTCAAATTCATTAAAGGTCACTCAGATCCATTGTACACCATTCAGCTCCTCTGAACGTCACTCCGCTGAACACCACACAACTCCACTGAACACCACACAACTCCACTGAACACCACGCGACTCCGCTGAGCGCCCCTCAACTCCACGGAACGCCACTCAACTCCACGGAACGCCACTCAACTCCACGGAATGCCACTCAACTCCACGGAATGCCACTCAACTCCACGGAACGCCACTCAACTCCACGGAACGCCACTCAACTTCACGGAACGCCACTCAACTCCACGGAATGCCACTCAACTCCACGGAATGCCACTCAACTCCACGGAATACCACTCAACTCCACGGAATACCACTCAACTCCACGGAATGCCACTCAACTCCACGGAATGCCACTCAACTCCACTGAACACCACGCGACTCCACTGAGCGCCCCTCAACTCCACGGAACGCCACTCAGCTCCACGGAACGCCACTCAGCTCCACGGAACGCCACTCAGCTCCACGGAACGCCACTCAGCTCCACGGAACGCCACTCAGCTCCACGGAACGCCACTCAGCTCCACGGAACGTCACTCAACTCCATTTCAACGTTGTTCAACTTTCTGCAACTCGATACAACTACATATTTACAGCAGTTTAAATTATTCAACTCAGTTTTAGTAACTTCAACCAACTTAATTTAATTCAAGACCATTCACTTCGATTTACATCAGAACGAACTTCATTCAACTGAATATATCTCTATTTAGCTTCAACTCCAATTTTAACCGTCTAAACCTGTATATAATTCAGTTAACTCGACATTACTCGGTCAACATCCGTTCTACGGTTATTTGATATTTTTACTCATTTATTAAATGTGTTTTTTAGTGGTTGTGATATTTGTTACCTACCTTAGTAGAATATATATTCACTAGTGTCCCGAGCCGTCATTGTAAATGACGGCATATTGGGTTATAAATGACTGGTGCACGTGTTCGATAAATGACGGCAGTAAGTTAGCCCTTCAGGAAAACCCCCGCTGTCTTATGTTCAGAAGGCTTCTTTATTGAAAATTCAGCATTCTGCCTAAGAAATTGGATATATATATTTTTGTGGCCCATGCCGTCATTATAAATGACGGCAAAAAATTAACACTTCACCAAAACCCCCGCCGTCTTCTGGGCTTCCTCATTTTTCCCCTATCTAATACTGAAGAAAAAGATTGCA
>LQNS02276930.1:1186896-1199251 GCA_001587735.2 Parhyale hawaiensis | reverse complement strand
GTGTTTGCTTGACAAAGTGGTTCGTCGATGTGCGTTCATGCTGGGTGGCGTTGTGCCCTGTGATCTGGCGCATCGTCGCAGAGTTGGTGGGGTCTGTTTTTTGTATAAAATCTATAACTGCCCCAGTCATCCACTGTCTTAGTTTCTTCCGGATACATTTGTTCGGGTAAGGTACACTCGGCGGACTGGTGCTCTTCATGAGTTTGCCTTGGAACCGTTACGATGCCGTACGGGCCAGTATTCCCTTTCGTTTTTTCCATCGTGTGTGGATGTTTGGAATGGTCTTGTTGGCTCTGTCTTTGCTGGTGCTGGTATTGGCAGCTTTAAACGATCTGTACAGAGAGCGATTCTGTGATCTCGGATCTTCTTTTTTTCATTCTTTTGTTTTCTCCACCCGCTGGGCTGGTTGCGTGGTGGTTTGTTAACCTCATGGAGTTTCTCCGTTCCTACGTCGCCAGTCAGGTGTGATTGAATAATAATAATAAAAATAATAATAATAATAATAATCTACCTTGTACAGTGAGAAAATCCATCCGTCTGTTTAGAGCCACTCCAGAGGATAATTCTATAGCTACGACGAGTACATTCTACTCTACTATGGCGAGAGGGCTGTCTGTCAGTTATACTGTAAATCAGTGGTTCCCTATAACTCATCAGTGTAGACCCCTGCAAAGAGAGGAGTGCGTCATCATAGACCTCTAGTATTCTAGTGTTGAATGTATGCATTATGCTACATTTAGGTAAAACCTCTGTTACAAAGGATGACGAAAAATCTCCGTCTTATCAATATTAACTAAATCACTCCAAGAGCTCACACCGCCGCCAAGCAGGGCAACAACGACGAAACTTTCAAATTGGCACTCCAACTATGATCTTCTTTATATCAACACCAAAATCAAATCATTTTTGCCTTTTAATATAGTAAAAGTTTATGTAATTTTCTTGAAGATCCATTCGTAACTTTTTGTGTTATCGTGGTGACATTCAAACAGACAAACAATCAGACAGATAGCCTGACAATTACGACTAGAACATAACTTCCTTGGCGGAGGTAATTAACTGCGGAACGTAAATACAATCAAAGTTGTAAAATACACAAAATACTAATTAATACTAAGAAAAACTAAGAGGTAGTATATTATTGACTGAAATTACTCTTTTTGGGGTGTTTTTTCTTAAGAATATTCTAGATTTAAGGAACTTTAATAAGCATTTATCCATTACTGCTCCCAGTCAGTGGTATAAATTGAACCAGATATGTAAAAAAGTAATGCATGTTTTTAGAGATTGTAATTTTATATGTAGAGAAATTTTACTAAGTTAAGAATTATGAAACAAGCGAGGTTAAGTTTAGGTCAAGATTAGTAGGTATTTACCCTAATGCTAAAAGAAAACGCTGCTTTTGAAGAAAATGTGAATTATTATTAATGAACTCAACAGATTTTTCGCTAAAAATGTGTAAAAACTAATAAAACATGAATATTTTTTATTTTACGTTAATACTAGATGCATAGGTTTTTGGTTGAAGAATTTATATTCAGTCAGTAAATACGAAACCGGGAAATAGACTCCCAGGAGGTCTACAGGGGTCTATAGATCCCTTATAGGGACCGCTGCTGTAAATAATGGTCACCACGTACACCCCACGACAGCACATTGTTGCCGATGCGGGTAACAAAGTTCAGAGACATCCCATGCCTGGTATCAAGGACAGTTTCTAGCAAAATGACTCATTGAAAGGCGGATTACCTGTGCAGTAATCTTGATGGCAACGTAACTGGAGAGCGTCTCACCGCTGTTGCTAATGCATTTAATCATTTAGTCTAGATCATATAGTGAGATGACCGCAACAGCAGTAGCCATTACCCTTGTTTGCCAATGCCCTCCTATGCCATCGAAATGTTATTCCTCAAATGTCACGAGATAAGCTCGTAAATGCCGCCAGAATTTGGAAAATACCGCCAAAATCTATTTTTCTGTTTTCATAGAGAGTATGCAGCTTAGTTTCAGATTTTAGGTGTTTTTGTTGCAACTAAATTAACTTTTTCTTGCAGTTTAGGTCTGAACCCCAATTAATTTATGCTCATAGAAGTGGAACACAGAGTGCCCAGAAAGTATTGCTAGTCGCTTTATGTGATTGTTGGGGAGAGCTATCTAGAGTGACCCACTAAGGCCCATATGGTATGGGACAGTGAAAATAAGAGCAGAGGAACTGAATGGCGCAAATTAAATGAAAAGGATAAATTAAACGAGAGATATAAACTTAACCTATAATGGATGAAAATAAGAGATATATACAAAAATGAGTGAAATCCAATGGATTTACAAATGGGTAGGGAAACTCGGTAAAATTGTGTGATACAACGAACTGAGAAGATTATTGCTATAAACGAAACATAAGCGAGATTATAAGTGTTAGGAACGGAACTTACATAGAGTAACCAAATATAAATAACCGTGATACTGGTTGCCAAAATAAACAGAATTTAACTGAAAACCCAGTTAAATATGTGTTTGACCAAATAAACGTGATAATGGATAGTCAAAGAAAAATAACTGTAGGTCGCTGCCAGAAAACCAAAGGAACTCAGGTGTGGGAGAGCAAGTCCGGCAGTCAAGAGAAGGCAGAGTGTGAGAGGAGCACAGGAAGAGAAGAACAGGAGTCGGGGTGCAATTCGATAGAGTCTATCTTCTGTCTGGCTCACCGCTGACTCTCAGTCAAAGCCCTGGACTCGCCGCTCTACACATCTATGGAAAGAGAACGCATGGTAAAAACTGAGACCCGGATATAGAAACTGAAAGAAGAGAGAAATAAAGGTGGAAAGAATAGAATTTAAGAAATGGAATTTATTAAAAAGCAATAGAAGAAGTGCAGTAAAGTAGAAGTCAAGGAAAAGGGAGACCCAAGCAGGTAGACTAACAAATAGTAAGAAAAAAAAAAACTGTATGAGCACGCAAGTTGCAAACGAGCCAAAAGCTATTAAATCAAAAAACATCAAGCACATTCAATAACGTATTTCAAGCAATTAGAATGGGTATATAGTATAAACAATAAAGTTCAAATAAATTGGGTAAGCATTCGCAAAGACATAAGGTCCATGAATGATTGAGCAAATAAACGGGAAAGCAAGGACTCACCCTATTAAGGAGCACAAAGCGGGTTGTGGCAGCTCAGCAGGTTAGACAGCAATCAAGGCAGAGACAGAAAGCTCATGCACAGCAAGCAGGAAGGTGATGTGCCAATAAATCACAATAAATCACATGCACTGAATGCGGACAGTACTCTAATTACCTCCGTCGAGGAGGTTATGTTTTCGTCGTGTTTGTCTGTCACCAAGATAACTCAAAAAAGTTACGAACAGATTTGGACGAAACTCACAGGGATTGTTAGGTAGCTATGTCAAGGAGGAACAGATTAACTTTGGTGAAGATATGTCCATCCGTTTGTTTGTTTGCCTCATTTTTCTCAATGCCATAACTCAAAAAGTTATGGATAGATTTTTATGAAATTAACATGAGTTGTTGGGTATATAACAAAGAGTAGATGACCAAATTTTTGGTAATGATCCGTTTGTTCGTTCGTTTGACTGTTTTTAATTTTATGCTTGTTAGCACGGTAACTAAAAAAATGAATGGATGTTTTTGAAATATATAGGGTATATTAGTAATGTTAAGACATAAATGATTGTATTTTTGTGCAGATCGGTTTGTTCGTTTGTATGTTTGACTCGTGTTTGTCATAACGTTCGTTAGCAGTATAACTCAAAAAGTTATGAACGGATCGTCAAGAAAATTGCACAAGCTGTTATTACTATCAAAAGGCACAAATGATTAGATTTTGGAGTTTATACAAAGAAAAGGATGGTTTCAGAGCCAATTTGAATTTTTTGCTTCCGTTGCCTCGCTTGGCGGAGGTATGCGCTCTCAGAGTGCTGTAGTTATGACTATAAAATGTGACTTTCATTATCATGTCCCTAGAACAACAAGAAATCAGGTTCAGAGTTAAAAACAGAGCTGCTGCTAAGCTGCTTCAGCACAAAATGTTGCCGCGAACGGAGCTCCGAAGTCTTTAAATCCTATCACTAAATTGGCAACATTGAACTTTTTTATTCGAGTCGGGTCCACACACACCAGGGTTGTCGCGTGTTTGATATCGGCATCCAAACACATCAGCTATGGTGCTTCCCATCAGACAGATCTGGCAACGTTGCACTCGAGCCCTACAGTCGATTATTAAGGCCGCAGCCCTAGCCAAAACTGACAGATGCTCTCTCCTGTTATAATAGCTCTGAGGTAGTGAGCAGTAACCATATTTGTTTGTCTATTGCAGCGGTGCACTGAACATGCAGCTCGGTGTTGCCATCCTGCGTGTACCGTCTGGACTGGACTTCTCGCAAGTACTCGAGGACGAAGATTCTGGCCCCTTGCTGGCCTGCCAGAACGGCACCAACGACATCTCTGACTTGCACGAGCCGTCCTCCCTGCAGCAACAGCAGGGACAGATCGCTCAAGGTATTTGTCAAAATTATTGTCGTGATACAGTACTAATTATGGTCTTAGCCATTAGTTAGGCCTTCGGGACGTCTGTCTTTCGTGCCCACTTTGCTTTCTTCCACTTTCATACTCCTACTGACCTTACTGTTGTCTGTTCTTCCTCTTCTTTCCCGACTTGCTGTTCCCATGCGCGTTGATCCTGTGTGGGAACACCTTCGTGCATGGGTTCCTCGTTTTTCTATCGACATACTATGTGTCCCTGCCTTTTCCTCTCTTAGAAGAGCTTAGTACTTATTTAGGGATGCTTAAATCTTTTTTCTTATAATACCTAATACTAATTATGGTTTTAATGGTAAAAGTAGCTAATATAAAAGTAATGGTATTCAAATCTTGATATTAACCTTAATATTCCTCTATTATTATACCGTAAAAAGCGAATACAGTTAGAGCTATTTTGTTTTTTACCTATCCCAGAATTTTGATGTGGTACGTATCGTGAAAACCGCGCAATCAGCCACCAGCGAGAACCAATATAAAAACACTTCCTTGTGCCACGAGAAATTATAAAGAAAGTTGCAACTTAATAGCGTTAAATGTCGGCCTTTCTTCATCGTTAAACAATATTATTCCTATGATAAACCATCTTCTTGTTAGTCATATTAGAGACGTTAATATTTTTTAGCCTGGAAATTAAATTTATTTAAAATGAAAGAAAATTAAAGCTTGACCTTCATGGCGTGAAGTATTACGAACGGGCCCTTGCCGGGTAATAGTTGTCGCACGCCCGTCACGGGCCCTATGATGGGCCATAGGGCGAAGTTAGTTAGGTTCGCCCATCCTAGTTTGTGAAGTGCAGCGCTGTAACAAATCACAGGAGGCCTTCGGAGCGCCTGTCTTCCGTGCCCACTTTGCCTCCTTCTATTGGCTTACTCTTACGCCTCTGCTTTCGTGGTTTGCTGTTCCCATGCGCGTTGATCCTGTGAGAAAGTCCACTTGTGTAGGTATCGGTCACACATTGGTGTTGATGATATACTGTGTCTCTTGGAACACTTGTTGTGGCTAGGGAGGCTTTAACTAACTTATACAATAAATTTTCTCACTGGTAAATCGACAATGCGTGTTGTACTATATTAATTCTTAACCTATTAACGCACACTGTCCATTTTTCTCTGTAGTATTGATTTGATGGTGCTAATCTTGGGGGCGGGGGACGAGCAATAGCTCTGTGGACTGATAAACTCCTGTAAAGATAAAGTCAACTTAGACCGCACCCTCACCTGGGAAACCCACATGCACTGGTTTGTGCTGCGGGTATAGGCCCACTGGCCCCAGATGAGTAAGTGTAGTCGCTGTCGCCCTCGGGTCACCAAGAACTATGGCGCCAATTTGACGGAAGGAACAAATGTCCCGAGACCCCCACCCCCTCATCTCTGAGGAAACCAGTTCTGCCACAGCGCTGTGCATGCACACACAACTTGCCGAGTCAGCACACCAAGATCTGCAAAGAGCTCGAGTGTCTGGCGGAGTATCGAACCAGCGAGCGATACATGGTGTTAGAGCTTAGAACGGAAGCATGCGGCTACCGTGGTGCTTTGTCGAAATTCTGTTGCTACTAGAAATTTTGTGAATTCTGGTCTTCGTCCGCACCATGATATGCTTTCGCTTGCGACAGTTTCCCAGCTAAAAAAAAAGCAGCAAATATACCTATGCCTGTAGGCGGTATGATCGATCTCCTTATATATAGTTCAGCCCTGACACTTGTTTAGGTCGTCGGCAAAAGCTTTTGGGAATTTCAAATGCAGCAAATGCTGATCGCTAATAATTATTCCTTAAAAATTATTCTTACATTACGCTTTTCGTGGTTCAAGATAGTTCTTGTAATCTTATCGTCGTAGCTACCAGCTACGATTTGATACAAGTTCACGCAGTTGTTTTGAAGTATTTTTACAATCTATTTAAATAACAGTAGCAGTTAAGTGAGGCTAACCTGGGCTGGTGCCTGTCTAGTAGGTGACCTATCCAAGATTCATTTATAATTCATAAGTGCCTGTAAGTTAGACTGAGCACTTATGCTAGGTGAACCGAACCTATTCTAACTTATCCCATATAAAGTAAAGGTAAAATCAACTTAGACCACTCCCTCACCTGGGAAACCCACATGCACTGATTTGTGCTGCGGGTATAGGCCCACTGACCCCAGATGAGTAAGTGTAGTTGCAGCCGACCTCGGGTCACTAAGAACTACGGCGCCAATTTGATTTCCTCGAAGGCAGAAAATGAACGTAAGTTTTGGCCAACGCAGTAGTTTTTACGAGGCATAAACTTGCCACTGCATCTCTTGTGTTATCGTACATCGGGTAGCGGAGACTGCTGCCATTTTTTAGTTTTAGAAAAATGGTGTCGGAATATTGTCTTCACTGCTGTGGATGGATAGAAGAACAGATACTTCACTTTAACACTTTGTGTTTCAGTAAAACTGCCTGTGAATAATTGTGCACTTAGATCTTGGTACGATTATTATATCGGTAGGTACTCTATGAAAAGGAGTTTTGGTGCTCAGCATTAATAATAATCTTGAAATATCTATGAACAATGCCTTCTAATTTTCGATCTTTCTCATTTTTAACATGCTGATATTACTCAATTTTTATTATTCGAATTTGCTTCTGAACAGGGATTTCAGGTACTAGATTATTGTAATTTTAACCCTTTGCCTACTAAGAGGAGGTTCTCGCTATTGTAAGATTATCTTTTTAAAATTATCATGATTGGTTATAAATATGTAACTTGATAAAATTAACGAAAATATTTCACAGTTTGCGGGCTGGCTCATGGAGATGTCATGGTTTTCAAAACTGAAAGCTTCCCGCTGCTTTCATTGCTAAACATTGAGAAGAGTGCCTGCTGATGGTACCAGTAGTGAAAGGGTTGAGATTGCGATGTACTGTACGCTAGGATGTTCCCTGATGCTGTTGCTTGAGCCTTTCTCTCTCCTCTTGGAACTTCCTCAGAACTGTCGCGCAAGTTGGCGAGTATTCCCCAAATCTGGGTGATTAAAAGGCAATGGGGTGAGTGGGTTGGAACCCTAACTGTCATTCTACCAAGAATGAGCGGCGCAGGCACCATTTTTTTCCAATTGGCTATTCAACATGGCTTCCAGCTCCGATGGCTTCTGAAGTACGAGTCTGGGCACTCACCTCTGTAATAAATGTGCTTTCTGTTCGTGCAATTTCTGTTGAAATAAAACAGCTAATTCGTGAAAGAAATGATTGGAATGATTCCTTTCGATTTCTGGAAAATTTAAAAACAAAACATTTCATATAACGCGTCAGTCTGCGGCACCGTGTTGTTTATGAATTAGATGACGCATAACGTCATGCAATTCTTCTGATGCACGGCTATATCAGTATAATTGAGTGCCATCGGAGAGTAACAAGAAAAAAAACTTTGCTGGTTAATTTCACCGAGAGAGCTGAACGCGCCCATTCTTGGTAGGAGGGAATGCAACTTGATGGTTTTTCTTTCCTGTGATGAACTAACTGATGCTTACACCCACAGTCCTGAGTTTATTGGTGTTTCACTTTAATATTTGTGTACATCTTCCTGCTCTTTTTCCTTCTGATCCTTGCCGTATATTTCTAGCTAGCATAAACTAGGGTATTAATTTCTGATCATGTGATGTGTCTCTCGGAAATATGGTCAAGGAATAGCTTAGCAATTTCCCGCGTTGTCGCTTGAGCGTATGGTCAGGGCTTAGTTGTAATCCTTGTGATGTGCGTCTAGAAATTGTGGTCGAGGATTTTCCATGCAATCTCGGCTGTATGCCTCTATAGAAGCATGGTCGAGAATTACGTCCATTGTAATCCCAGGAGTGTCTTCTGGAAAAATGCGCTTCAGCAGATCCCTCGTAATCGCTGTTGTTTGTCTCTGGAAAATGTGGTCGAGGGTTTTCCTTTTGATTCCGTGGATACATTTGGCTTAACTCGATTTTTCAGTTGTGTTACCCGTGCGGACAGCCTTTTTTTTGTACTTTTATTTATATTAATTTAAGTCTCAGAAAACCATGTCATCGAAAATCATTCGTCATTCTTCTTGCCAATAACGTACTCCTTCGCTGTGCCCTAAGCCCCACAGACACAAGCATGTTCAAAGAACAGACTATATGACATGCAATGAACACTGGCAACCAGTGCATTTTTTCACAGCTAGTTCATGTGACGTCACAGCTTCCTCGAGTCTAGGGAACCTTGCTCAGCCACGACTATATGGGTAAAGTCTCGCCCCATCCCCCCTTATTCACTCGATCTCGCCTCCGTCTAATTTCTTCTTGTTCCCAGACTTTAAAAAGATACTGCAGGGTGAGAGATTTAAAAACATTGATGCCGTCATTGAGAGGATACACGCATGGTTGTCGTCGCTTTGTGATGATGAAGATTCCCGCAATGAAACTGGGCAGAAGTGTCAGCAATATGCAGCCTCGTCCGGTGACTATGGAGACGCTTCTTAATGGCGATAGATCGAAGTAGTTTCATCTCTTTGGGTTTTTATTTGTAGTGGTAACTTTACTCGTATCTAAATGTTGGGTCTTTATTTATTTATGTGTTTATTTTTGAACGAGCATAGTGCTCTGTCCGAAGCTCAGCTTTTGTTTGTGTTTTGCCAGCGGGTTCGGAGCAAGTATAGTTGCCATTACGTGTATTAGGGATACGTATTTATGTATGTAGAATGCTAACGAAAACTAGTAATGGCACATGAACACTGCTGCAGTTGAACTCGGATTGGTTCTGTACTGGTTTGGATCTTCAAAAGGTAAAGTCGTTCTCACCACACACCCCGACTGGGAAACCCACATGCACTGGTTCGTGCTACACCACCTATTTCGGCCCGGAGGAGTGTACGTCTGCAGTCGATCAGGTTGTCAGGAATATGGCGTCGTATTGACAGAATGCCTGATAGACATCTGCGTGTCCTGACTGGAAGTCGTGGTCTGCGTACAAGCCTTGTATTTATTTGGCCTTTTCTGGTCTGAGGTGCACTTGGTTACCCCTCCGTAATGGTACTTAGTCTCCCTTTCTTCCATCTCCTGGTTTAGTCCGTGGTCCTTCATTGATAGCCACCAATTTAGTCCGTGGTCCTTCATTGATATCCATCAATTTAGTCCGTGGTCCTTCATTGATATCCACCAATTTAGTCCGTGGTCCTTCATTGATATCCACCAATTTAGTCCGTGGTCCTTCATTGATATCCACCAATTTAGTCCGTGGTCAGTCACCGCAAGTCACTATCAACTTCCTTGCACTTACTCCATCTCGCACGTTCAGCAGCTCCCCAATTCGATAGTGATGCGAAAAGAAGAACTTTTCTTTCTCTTTGAGAATGGAAGCATTTAGTTCTTCGCGCGGTTACAATTGTAGCTGTAAATATCAACTGCCTGTTATGCTTCTTTTTTTAACCCTACCTCAAGCTGGTATTGGGAGCTAGACTCCACATCTACATGCTGAGGTCGTGGCTTCAAGAGCGATCTGTTGTCGAAGAGGCGTTGCCGTACCCAGGCTGTGTCCCGCTCAGTTACGATATGTCTTTGATCAAGGCTTCTTAATTGTCGTTTTGAAAGCTTCGTTATTATTTCTATGACGAGAGTAGAAGCAGAAGGCATTTAAAAAAGTAGATTCCGTTAGAGAAGTTAAGCTTCAGATTCGTCGTGAGTCATTATCAAGCTAAAGCCTGTGCAGAAATTTTGAGGAAACTTCAGTAAAGTATATAGCTGCACAATATGTATTTTGCTTAAGCTTTCTCCAGATTTCTGTGCATGATTTTGCCTGGTGATGGTTTACAAAGAAGTGCAGGCTTGAACTACTGTTGCAGAATATATGTATTTATTTTACGCCCCATATTTTATCTCGCGGCCTCAATCATAGAGTAACTCAAGTTACAGTTGCTACTGACTTGTTCAATTGATAAGGCCAAGCGATTTAGTTGTGCAAGAGGAGTGTTTTGTGCGTGACTGTGCTGCTTTTGAATTTCGTTCTCCTACCGATGATCTAGGTTGTTGCTGTTCCTCTTCTTTCTTGTCTAGTTGTTTTGATTCTCAGTTAGCTTACTTGCTTCGCATACCCCTTGTCCATTCCCTGCTCCTCTCATTGGATCGCAGCAAACTTGGTTCCTGGGAGGCCCAAAGTGCGTTCAATAGAGCTGTGTTCGCTCGCGTGACCAAGCCAAAGCAGCGCATGACGTCACTGTCAGTCAGAGCAGTCGGCGTTGTCGTGAGCGCAGCTGTCGAAAATCGGTTGGCTGTGATGTAACGCGTCCTTTTGTTTTGGTCACGTGAGAGTACACTGTATTTTGTTCGCTTTTAGGACGCCCAGTGTTCAGACAAAAATATTCTAAGCCGTGGCCAAAAGCTGTGGGCCGGCGGTTCCGTATTGTATTTACTCTAATTGGGACCTTGCTAAAAGGTGTAGTAACTCGTCGTAAAGCATGTATCTTCCACTCTTTTGTTGCCCGCCGGTTGTTAAGTCTGCGTAGGTAGATAGTTATATTCTTGCATGTCCCTTCCCTTTGCTCTTCTTGATTCTTATCGAATTTTAGACTTAGGGAGTCCGTACTCAGATGAGAACGTCTCGAGTTGTGGCTAGAACTGGTAGACCCTTTATAATATCATCCTGCTGGGAAGTGGCTAAGGCGTAGTTTGTAGAATAGGAGCAGCAACCTTCAGTAATGCCTGCTTAGGTAGAAGCTCTTACCTTACCTCTCTCTACGTCTGCTGGAAGCCATGAGTGCGGGTGTACGTCTCGTTGCTCATCGCTTGCCTGGCTACCTCAGCTACTGCAGTAGGTTGCGTCCTCGCTTCTTCCGCCCTACTGCACTGCCTCCTTCTTGTCTTCTGCTCTTCCTGCTCATACTTGCTTCTGTTTCCTGCTCTGTACTTAATTGAAGCTTTTTTCTCCTGCTGTTCTGGCTTCTCTTTGCCGCTCTCTATTTAATTGTAGCTTCTATGTAATGCATTCTACTTAATTCCAGCTTCTTCCTACTGTTTGCTACCCAATTCTGGCTTCTTGCCAATTCTGGTTTGTTCCTACCGATTCTAGCTTCTGTTCCCGCTGTTCTCTTCATCCTTCCTGTTTCTTACTTCTGTTCTCTACTTTATTATTCCGGTTTTCCCTCTGTTGTGTACCTCATTCTCATCCCTTCTATATATCTCTCTTGTGCATTTTATGCCTACTTTCTTCTGTTCATTTCCAAGCCTCGTGCTCACGTCTACGTCCACAATTTGCTTCTTCTGTCTTTATCTAACTTACACTTGAATACTTTCTAGAACGTGAGCACATTCTTGTGACTGAGCCAGTCTCCAGTCTCAGCTCCTGCATATGTCATTTGAATTCATCTTTTTTATGTATATTTTTGATAGATTTGAGCTGTAGTACGTAGTTCATGAGACATCTACTGCTTCGCTTCTTTTTAATTTCCCATTTGCGTCCTATTTGTGTGAGTGGTATGGTGAAGCTTTCATGTACTAATTCTTTGTATCTTATTTTTTCCACTGTAGTGTGAAGTATCTTCTATGTCACATTGAATTATGATCCAGTTTGAGATTCTGTCAGAGTGCTTTCGCTTTGCAGTATCACTGTCAACTAGACCAGCGTTATGAATATTTTATGATAACTGGAGACCAGATTACTCTCGCTAAACTGTATTCGATCTATTGCAAGACGTCTTCAGTTGACCGCTTACCAAAATATCTCTAACTAGAGCACTCTGAGAGCGCATACCTCCGCCAAGTGAGCCAACGGTAGCAAAAATTTAAATTGGCTCTGAAACCATAATTTTCTTTGCATAAACTCCAAAATCTAATCATTTGTGC
>LQNS02276930.1:1160801-1186277 GCA_001587735.2 Parhyale hawaiensis | reverse complement strand
CAAACACGACGAAAACATAACCTCCTTGGCGGAGGTAAATATAAGTTAAGATTAAAAATGGTGTCACTTCAACTAACAGTAATCGAACGCATTCACAAGCCGGGGGCTACACTATAGAATCGTACGTACCACTTGATTAGCGGATATGCAGCTCGTACTTCGTCTCGATATATGTTTAAAGTCGTTACCATAGATACGGTAGCATAAACGACATGCGAGATGCACGTCCGCTGATCAGGTTGAGCGTGCTATTGTAGAGTGTGGTGCTGGCATGAGATTTTACCGATAGTATCGGCCATTTTCAAGAGGATCTGTGGTATCGGTACACCTCGCCTGATCATAGCACGGTGTAACCTCGCCTCACGAACTTAATATTCATGTTAGGAATCTCGTTCGTGAGTCGATGTAAGAATTGTTTGAACTTTCAGTACATGAGGAGTCTTCCTCCTGAATGGAGAGGTTCCCCAATTTCCAAATTTTAGGCAAGTCTGTTATGTTAAAGTATTCTCTGTCCTATAATCATCAGTTTTTTGCCTAAAATTTTCCGAATGTTTGGCGAGTCGAGGTTGCACTGTACTTACTTATCTTTTACTTGCTGTAGGTGACTCTTACTTTTAGTGTGTGTGCTAAACAGGAACTGGATGTGTCTCTTCATCCATACTGGCGCTATTCCTTTACAAAATGTTGTAATGTTGGCGTGTCCTGACCATAACTTGGGTCAACTATTGTGCTGTGGCTAGCGTGTTCGAGACATTAATTGATAAGTTCCAAAATGACCCACTTAGTGAAGGTTTTTAGTTCCTAATGCTAGACGGAAATAGTAATAAAAACTGAAAACCTTCACTTGAAGGAGAACTATATGAACTAACCAACCAATTCTTGCCGTAGTAACTTATATCTACGGTATTGTTCACTCTACTTTTTTATCAGTAAACTTAAATATATATCCTATCCACTTGGTCACTACATCCATGCGGATAAAATATCTACGGTATTGTATCATTATTCAAATCATACCTATTCCCTAACAGAATTTCTTGGTCGTAAAACAGCTGCTTGGGCGGCCAAAAATTTTATGGCATTGTCACCACGCTTGACTTTGGATTTTATTCACTGTATCTCAACGGTCAACCGTATGAGAGTGTTTTATCGCTGTGTTGAATGTATATATTTCTTTTCTAATCCTCTACATTGTTACACTTAATCTTATCATTTATTATACTCTGAATGTTTTTTCACTTTGTTGAATGTTATCGATAATTTTTCACTGTGCTGGACATAATACCTACATATTTTGTCAACACACTTGATTGGCTTTTATGTCATTACTCTTCACCGTGAATTCGTTACTAGAATTTCCTATACCGACTTTGTGTGTATACCAAAGTATACCTTATGAATGCTCTCATATAACTGGATGTTATGTTTCCATACCATATATAGCACCGTGCTTTACGTTACACCTTGTCACATCACGTAAATTTGACTATGTCCGGTTTGGTGCTTAATTCACCGGTGTGTGCTATTTCACTTTTCCGCATATCATACCCCCGTTTCTCCAGCACGTTTGACCAGATATTATACCCATAACCTTCTGGAACAACACAATATTATATAGTATGTGTATGGTATTCTCCCACTGTAGTACAGAACACAATAACACTCCCTTATGGTTTACACATTTAATCCTTTCTCTCATAGCTTTGCATATTTGCAACATTTCAAGTGGCGCTATTCCAACGGGCAGATTAATAATTCATGTATGAAAGAGGTAATCGAGCATTTCACCCACTTTGCACAACACTCTGTTGTACAGTAGTACAGTATGTGTACGGCACTCTCCAAACACTCTGTCATGCCAGTTCGTCAGCCCAGATGACTGGCAGTATGCAGAACTAGGTAGATAATACGGCGCCAAGGCGCTTAATGGAAGACATCCCTGCAAAGCTTCATTCATTGCTATGACCTTCTTTTAGGGCGTTTGTAGTTCATCGCATCCATTTTACAGACTTTATGTGCATTTTTATTTCATCGTTATTAGAACGCATTTAAATTATAATAGAGCTTGCGCCCTTGATATATGAGCGCTTATTTATTTAGAATCATTTAGCTTGCGTTATTTTGCCTGTGGGGGATATAGCTAATTCTGAGTAGATTCTGGCAGTAGCTATCTCTTAACATTATTTCCAAGGTGTATGTATTACTTGCATCGCTATTCTAATTAATTATTATCCCATTGCTTTACTGAAGGTCTGCTTTCAAACAGTCTTATTCCTACTAAATTATTAATTAATTATTCCTACTAAAATTCCTTAATGTGGACGGTTAAGTGATCATATCCGTTTGCATAGAAGTACAGATATTACCTAACATTTCATTCCTCAACATTTAATTGACTATCTTTAACCATTAACTATACCTCCGCAAAGTTATCCCTGCGAAAGTATTTCACTCGACCGGTGAAAGCTCAACTCGAACGCCTTTAAACAACATCACGTGTCCTAAAGTTTATATTTATTGCCTTGCCTCTCAAATATATATAGACACGGTATCTTTCGTGCGCAGGGTATAAAGTAATCAGCCGTATAATTAAGGAATAAATTTCTTTTCCCTTTCTATATGAAGGACCTGCGCAGTACAAGAGAGCCCTGTGTAACTACAGTATTCACGTGCCTTTAATTTGTATGCACATTTTTGATTGAAAACAACCTTTGAAAATGACTTCGCTGTATAAATAGTACTGGGCCTCCCAGCATGGGCTACTTCTGTGGCAGCGGTGATTGAATTACGAAAATAATGCAACTCTTCTTTTCGTACGAGGTCTAATGTACTGCTAGTGTTAGCTCCATGTGTAGTTACCCATATCTTTGCGTACATGTGCTGTTGGAACGCATGTGCATAATTGAGTCACTTTCTATTTAGGTACCTAGTTCAAATAATCTGCTTTGCAAGATTCACATTTAGCATTTTTTAAACAGGTTCATTTCTTTTATATCAAGTTGCACCTATATATGCTCATCTTGAGACTCCACTGTCTTCCCTTTAACTCTATTTTCTAACTATATAGGATCACTGAAAAGTTCCTTAAATGCTTTAGTCTTTATTGCCTTGAGGATGTAATGTGGGTTGTTGAGTATATAATATACGCATAGATGCCGTATTCTGTAGATTTTTGAGGATGCGACGTATTTTTCCATCCATTTTGAAGAACACGCCGTATATTTGCTGTTGATTTTGGAGGCTATGCCGGATTTTTTTCTCAAATTTTGCAGGAAATCCCGCACTCTCCTAACTTACGTATTCATTCCCTAGATTTTTGTGGCCACGCGCGGTATTTTTGTGTTAATTCTGAGGATATACCGGAATTTTTCTTATATGAATGTCGGTAAGCTCTTCTTTTTAAGTAGATTTTTGAAGAAGCGCCGTGTTTTTTCTTAGATTTGTACCACGTCTACTGTTCTATGATCTGTCAAACGTATATGGTCTTCTTTCGGGTGTGTGTCTTTGTCGTAGACCGTTTCTTGTTGTGTGATTTGAACAGTGCTACGTTTGTTATTGTATAGAGGATCGAATGACCTGTTGTGTTGTCCAGTAATTAGTAAAATGTAGTTTAATACCAATTTTCAAAAAATGCGTGCCCAGTGTGCTGATGTATTTTACAGGTAGTATCGTGCTATACGTAGTATTATAGACATTGCTTCTGGGCTTTTGTCATGAAACTAATAATAATAATCTTCTTGGGAAACGTAGCTTTAAAATTATTATTATTATTATTATTACGTTTCCCAAGAAGAGAATCTATTCGCAACGTAATAATAATTATATATTGTATATTAATACATATGTATTAATAATGTTTTAGCATGCTAGGTATATATATGCTGCATGTGAACAATGTTATGTAGACCATACTAGATATAGTGCAAAGTACAGTTGGTACCGGTAGCTCATCACCAGAAAAGCTGCGCTAGTACCACATCAGTTTGGTACTTTTATTGACGGCACGTTTAAATATTTTTTTAACTTTGATCGTTGAACATCACAATGACCATCATAATAATATTTCAATATCACAACTTCTCTCTATCTGTAGTGTTACTTGTGTGCATTTACTCGATTATTTAATAGGTAGTAAGAGCATCTCCGTCAGATTTGATTTACTCTTCCCAAATCCCACACAGAACAATTCACTTTTACGGAACGGTGAGGCCTTGTTTCGCTTTCGAATACTATTCCTTACCTACTTTCACTGCAGCTCCTGCTGGTGTACCCATGCACGGTGAGCCTTCTTATTTTGGTACCCCATTTAATCAGTGCCAGTGCTGTGGTTAACCCTGCATGTACCAGGCAATTCCGCCTCTGTCAAACAAACCAACAAATCAAAGATGTTTTTACCCCGCAGTAATACAATATAAAACAAAGTACCCGTGTCCCAAGATAACGCAGCCTGGTATGAATAGGGTTGGCCCATGAATGGACACCGTCCATTTTTTGGACATTATTAATAATGATAGTCATACGAGAAATAAGGGTTAGCTATGTACTTAGTCCGTTAATGGGTTACAGAAGTGCAACCCTTACTCTGGCTTCGCTACCTCGCAGCAGGCAAGGACTTATTTTCCAATAGGAATACCATAGGCGAAAAAATCCTTCTAGCGAAACCGCACTGCCTGAATTAGATAGGGTTAATATTAAGATCTCGTAGAGTTGAAAATGTTTAATGATGATAATAGCTGCATCATCCAATTTTCCATTCTATTAATTGTCCATATAGTGAATCACCCTCGGCACTGTATTGTAACAATGGAACTGGAATACTGCAACTTTCCCTATGCCGGCATCATGTGGCCCTAACCGTCCTCAAATGATAGCAGACAGTTATTTCAGTGAAATACCCCTTTAATTTGCTCATGGTTGAGGTGGTGCTCAGAGGAAATATCCTTTTCTTTCTCGTGGGCGATCAAGAGCTTGGAGCAAATGAAGCTTTGCTGTGGGAAGGGAGGGAAATTCAATATCCATGTTACCGTTAGCAGGTACTTCAGACGTCTTCAATGTTTAGATTTGAAACTGAAAAGAACAGCGGCCCGTATACTGTTGAGCAATTGAATTTCTGTTATGTAAACTGGAGAAACCAAGCAAGCAAGTATAGCAACCAATTAACTATGCAGTAATGTGTAGTGGATACACGTCTTACAAAATAAGTGCTTTGGTAAAATTGGGAATACAATGTAGCTATAGTGGATACACGAACTATATCTATATTGCACAACTGCCACACAGCGTGTTTTTCTGTGAGTACACCTGAATTAATCATGCACGCGTGTTCGACGGCCGAAGTATGGCAGCGTGGCCATGTAAGTTCGTTCGGTTTCTGAGAATTTACTTCACTTAAGAAGGTACTTCCGTGCTTAGGTCTCCCGTTTTGCTTGGCATGCTACAGGCCCCTTTTACTTTACCTTCCTATGGGTTACCATTGGGAAGAATCAAACTTTTGCGTACTAGGCTAGCTAATTTACATGAAAAGAGTGGATGACTGTATGACCGCTGCTAGTCGATCCTCTTTGAACTGAGGACGGTCTTGAATACATGAGCATAATTTTTTCTCCGTGGCCGAACGAGCTCGTCATACTATCTGTCCGTTCCGCTCGGAAACGGAGGCTTAAACTTTCCAACTTTATCAAACTACAGTAGCTACAGTATGACCGAACGAACTTCCATGGCTACTAAAGGCGGGCTCACACGACTATGTCCTGGGCCCCGTAAGTACTCCTCAGCTTCCGGATGTACCGTTGTGTCCGTGTAAACGCAGCTGTGTGTGTGCCAAGTTACTTGCTAATATTTTAGCAATGACTCAGCTGGCTTAGCAAGTGTCACTAGCACTAGTGCTTTCAATTGGAAGTAATGAGAACTTTCGACTCATCCCCTCAGCTGGATACGTGACCCAATACTTTCTTTCTTGGACTTCAAAAGAGCAAACAAATTTTCTTCTCTGCAACAGATGGCACAGGCAGCGAGGCCTCCACACCCCCAGGCTCCCCTGACCCCGAGCGTGCCCACGTCGCAGGCCTCGAGGGGGCCACCGAAGATCGCAAGAAGAAACGACGCGGCTCCCTGTCCAGTCTGTACCACGGGCCTGGCGGTGCCAAGCTGTCCAAGGATGTCCTCAACAACATCACCATCTTCCAGAGGAAACAAAAGAAGGTGAGGAATTGCGTTCAGGCCCTGATGAGGTTACATCCACTGAACTAAAAGATATATATGCGGTATATGCGCCTGGTTTTCCACTTTTATCCTCGATACAACTTGCAGCTTCACAGGAATGCTAATGCCCTTCCCGCATATAGGTCACTGCCACCATTTTGAAGACCTTATAAACTGGTAACATGGTTTCGTTCCAACTGTACTAGAATAATTTGCCCTGTACCACTGGTGGGCACGATAGACGTTTGGTGAGCATTGCAGCTGAGATAGATGTGTTGTGGCTCTGGTAATATCTTGGTTTTGTATACCAACTCTCAGATGCAGGGAAAATTGACGTATGGTTTCTCTGGAAACATCTTGGTGTTCCAAGTACACTTGAATAACTCTCACCTTAAATATTGCAGGGCACAATAGACGTGTGGTGGCTGTACGACGACGGTGGTCTGACCCTCCTGCTGCCCTACATCCTCACGACTCGCTCCAGCTGGAGCGGCTGCAAGCTGCGGATCTTCGCCTTGGCCAACAGGAGAGACGAACTGGACATGGAGCAGCGCAGCATGGCCAACCTCCTCTCGAAGTTCAGGATCGACTACGGCGATGTCATCGTCATCCCTGACGCCATGAGGAAAGCGAAGGAGTCCAGCAAAAATGAATTCAATGAACTGATCAGCAAATTCAAAACTTCAGATGATACTGGAGATGGTAAGTTTTGCTTGAGCAAGAATTTATCTGATGGTAAATATTTAGTGTTATATTTTCGGAAGTTCTTGTCACTGCACGGACTCGGTTGTGGTTTCTACGTTACCAAACTACAGCGTGTTTAATTACAACTCTGTCCCCCCAAAAAAAGTTGCCCTAACTTTAACACCGCATAAACGAGATATTGCGGCCTACAACGCTAGGCTTCTGGTAAAAAAATTGTTATGCTGTCGATGGAATTGTACTTGTACCTACCAGCCGGTCTGTCAGCCAGCCACGCAATCGAAGTCTAGGCAGCGTACCACTCAATTGCAGAAGCTTTGATAATGGGCTGTTGAGATTCCCCGGGTGTTGTTATTGTCCCAAGTTGCCGGCAACAGGTTGAGTATATTTGCCTTGAAATACGAAGCTACTGTTGCTCTTTATCGGAATTAATACTATCTCGTCTATCGTAAGAGAAATAAAAGATAATGTTGAGGAGCACGGGCCAAAACAATGATCTCTCCGGAGCAACAGTGTTCATTTTCATATACGATTTATTAAGTTTAATTTGGTGAGTAAGCGCTTTATACTGCCTGATTAGAGCAGCTCTTGACGATACCTAACAAGACGAGCAGTGTTTATTTCATGATAAGTTTATGTTTGTGGAGAAAAAATCTCACATTATACTTAATTTTCCAGGCGTCACCCTGACGGAAACAGAACTGCTGAGTCAGCGCGAGAAGACCAACCGCCACATCAGATTGCGGGAGATGCTGCTGGAAAATTCCATGGATGCCAACCTCGTTGTTATGTGAGTTAGATTGGAATTACTGCACAGTTTATGTACATTAATCGATAGACTGAATGTTAAACATTATAGCTTAACTCAGTTTGGACTAAGAGAGTAGCTACGTCATAAAAGTTTCTATTCATGCCATTCCTGCTGTAAACTAGGCTTCCGGGCCGTATTTCCTTTGCTTCCAATATGTTTCTTGCCATTTTCATGCTGCTGATGATGACACAAATTCTCTTCCTCTTCTTTCCCCACTTGTTCCCTAGTGCGGAACTCGTGTACCTTCGTGCAAGAGTTCCACGTCCCTATCGACCTACTTAGTGTATGGCCCTTCTTCCTCCATCATTTTGAGTGACCCCTCAGGGGTCGATATTGATTACAATAAACTCCGATGACGTTGATGCAACGGTCAAGTGCTATAGAGCGGCTGCCGACGCGAAAGTCGGTGGAACCTAGGGGGGAGAGACGTTTCGCAAGCATCAGCAGCAGTAGCACTATATGTAATATAGGCATTAGCTAGGCTTTCGGAACATCGGTCTTTCGCGTCCACTTTGCTTCCTTCCATTTTCATGCTCCTGTTGATTGTTTGTTCCTTTCTTCCTCTGCCTTCCCGACTTGCTGTGTAAATTCTGTGTAGGAGCACCCTCATGCATGGGTTCCACGTTTTTGTACGTTATTTCTTCTTTCCTCTTTTAGATCATCGTTGTTGAAATAGAAGCTTAAACTATTCAATATTATTGATCTTAATCATTTTCAGAATAGTTTCAAATTGGTGGGTACCAATAGTCTCCAACCTGTGAACAGCTCCTTGATGAATATGTTGTGCGCGTTTGGTGGATTTGCGCGATCGATCGATCGCGCTGCGCGTTTGGTGGATCGTTCAAATTTTTAAATGGAAAACAAAAAAAAAAAAAAAACAGTCCTTGNCGAATGTAGTCCAACTTACCCGAAATTACGGCCTAATACCTACAACATCCACCGAACGCGCGCAACAAATATACTCGGGTTAATTTGTTAGCAGCTAAGCCGTTTCCAGGGTAGGTCTCATCAATTCAGAGTACCGCCACATTTGGATGCAAAGCAGTAAAACAAACGCTCACAACTGAAGTTCCAGACCATCTAAAACTTGCAATATCGTCTCAATCGCACTGTCCCAATATATGACTCCTTTAATATCCTTGAAATGAAAGAATGAAACTAATGTAGTGACGTAACCTATTATTTTTCAGGACTCTGCCTATGCCGAGAAAAGGTCACCTGTCGGCGTCGCTGTACATGGCCTGGCTGGACTACATTACCAAGGACATGCCGCCCTTCCTCTTAGTGAGGGGCAACCAGCAGTCCGTCCTCACCTTCTATTCTTAAGTGTATATTATTTTGTGTTCCCTCAAGACTGTAGGTCGTAAGCTTGTTGTTTTTAAGCCTCTGGATATTGTTCTGTAGATGTGCTTCTTTCCATGAAAGTACATATTGTTTTCGATCAAAATCAAATTTTATGAGATGACACAAAGTAAATTACTCATCGAGGTATCACCAAGCTAACTCCGTTAGGGCGACAATTACACATGAAGCAGACAATTCTTGTCGTGGGGGTCTCTTGTTTGTCGCTGCAACAAAAACCTGGAAACTGACCCGTGTTACGGCGGTCTGAGTCTATCTGTGCCGAGGCAGGTGGTTATTAAAAGTACATTCACGCAAGATTGTCTTTGAAGTATAATTTTGGTAAAAACTTTACGATTTAGGGGTCTAGCTCTAATTAAGTGGTTTAAGAATCCATGTTGTCGTTATAACTTGTGTGGAAACCTAGCTACTTTTATTTTATAGAAATTTTACGATTCAAGTGATGAAACTTCTCATATTTGGGTTATGCATTCTTGATGCAGTCGTTCCGCCTCGTATGTGAAAAGTATTTTGAGCAGAAAATCCTATTCGATGGTCCACCTGCACGCAAGAGAAGGTGATGTCGGTGCTGTGACACTCGTGCCTTCTTGTGAGTCGCTGTTGTTTTACAATATCCTCATGTCCAGTGATATTTAGAGCTGTCCAGAGGATGCAGTTAACATTAGTATGAATATAGAGGTGAGCCGACGCATTCTCATGTGGTTACTTGCTATGTAAATAATTTTAGTGGTTTTAAAGAAAACATTTGCGTCGCTGGTTTGGTAACGTTCTGTCGGTCCCGAAGTGTCTTCGATATGTGTGTCTGTTGGTATACGATGTGGGGAAACCTTGCAAATTTCTAGTGCTGGTGCAGTAAAGATTTTCGCGATTGAAGTATATGTAAAAAATACCATTGTTTCCCGGGTTGTCGGTGAATTGGAGAACGATGCAGGTAGTGAGATTCCAGATGAAGTTTAAGCCGTAAGTCCCTCAAGGTCTTCTGAAAAAAGTTTTTGAACTTGGACAGTCAGTAGTTGCCTCTTGCTGATAGAAAGCATTACATTAGGAATTGCATTGTATAAGGAATTACTTCTAGGTGCTTGATGTATGCGCACTTGGTTCAAGAGTAAGTACGGTACATCTATCTAGTACCTGAGAGCAAAAATTTTAGGCTGAAATAATACAACTGCATAAAACAAACGTCCTACATCGAGGACGATCTGAATACAGATCTGATGCAGAAGTTCATTATTCATTTATCTCATAGACAAGATCTTGGTAAAAGTTGAGTATAGTTCTCATCTCTTCATATGCTATGTACTATGCATAATCGCCGCTGAGGTCTCTCTTGTAAATTGGTATGCCGCGACTAGTGTAATCTAAAGCCTGCTACTAGTGTCCAAATAAATAGTGAAAACTAGCGCGATATTAGCTGCAAACTCAATGGACTATCGGTCACTTTGACCGTTCCAAATGATTTTTGTAAGCTCGTCTCCAAACGCTCGTTATTACAACAGTCAAGTTGGTATGACTGAGGTCTTGGAAGCACTGGGTCCTACTGCAAAACGGCTTAAACTAAAAAATATATATATTTATTGTGTTTGTCATTTAGGGCGCCTCGAAAGTATTCGGACCACCCAGCCATTAATTAGAACAGCACTTAATCTTTACTCTGCACAAAATACTTTGTTTGGATGAATAGAGCAGTCTGCCTTCTCCTACGCTAATGACATATTTTGTATATATTGGCCAATAATTACCGATGTACTTTTCCTGACTACTGCTGTTACCTCCTGCTGGCAGCCCAGTGATTTTCACCAGTTTTAATGCGTGAACATTTTCGTGTTTGTAACCTGTTGACAATTTCAGCTTTATAGTTTCATCTTCTATTCGCGTAATGTCTTCATACAGCAGATTAGGGATTAAGCTCGGGGTTATCTCACGTAGCAACCAGAACAAGTTATTAATTAACGCATTGACTGTGACTCCAAGAACAGGTAATATTATTCCTAGGATAAAGCACGCCATATGCATACGGTCGATGCATTAAGTGAGTCTAGGAAGAATGAGGCACCTATTCCGGCGATATTCTCCTGCTGGAATAGCTAGCCTGGACTTCTCTTAATATAATACTATAATATAAATAATATAAAAGAACGACTCGAGGTCTGGTGAAATTAAATCAAAGATTGGCAAGGAAAGCTGTACCAAAATAAACTGTATTAAGGCCGTTCTACACGTTCGTCTTTAGAACATGTTCTCTCTGCAAGTGGTTGTAGCGCGTTGTTCTACAGTCTGTCTTGAGGCAAGAAAGTTCTTAAAATGATTGTAGTCAAATCCGTTTCCTCGGCAAGTGTCGCTAGCAAAGTTACGGATGTTTCGTCAAAACCGAGCTAAAATAACACTCGAACAGCTACACATTTTTGTCTACCTTAAGCGACACAATCACTCGTTTGTACAAATAGCTGAAAGAGCGCATTCTGAAGATGAACGTGTGAACCAGGCTTTAGAGTGCTTTTTCTACATGCAGTACGACAATGCTGAATCGTTGAGGTAACTATTGACTGTGACTTGCCTTATAAATCTAGTGTATCTTTCATATAAACAATCGATACATTCAATCTTAAACTGTAGAGGTACACCGCGTTAGTTGGAATGGTTAAATGTACGTTCTGATATTCCACTTGTGTCCTACTTACTCCGTGTTGTCCAGTTTAGAAGTGTGTGTTTGTGTGTGTCATCATAATGAAAAAAGAAGCTATTTTTCTATTGTACAGTAATTTGTGTGATATTTGATGCTTTTATATGATTAATTTTTGAGCATAATCAGGCTTTTGCTTCGGTAACTTATTGTTCGAGGCTTTACAAAGTAAAAAAAATGTCAGGTTGCTCTATGCTTTAACATCATCTGTCGTAAATTTCCGATCTGCACGAGGCTGTCGTCGTGTCCAGTTTTGACTGAAGTTTAAGGCGCCTTAGCTAAGTTTGTCCTCTTTCGAGTAGTTTTCAGTTGGCAGCCTCTGCCTGCGTTTTTAGCAGAAAAATTGCCATGTGCTGCAACTTCGTGAAAAAAGTACTTTCACACAACCTACTTTTTTTAATATTATTTTCACCATAAGTATAGGCTACTATGCACAATATTCAAGGTTTGAGTATGATAATAGGGTTTTTTACGTAGCGATTTTAACAGAGGGATTCATAATAGCTATTTTGCTTTTACCGCACGTTTTTAGTTATATTGTTGAATCATTATTATTGGAGAATTAGATAAATATTTTTTGTATAAAATGCTCAGCACGATGAAAGCAATTCCTTACTCGCAGCGCTTCTTATGGTTTCAAGTGCTATATTCTCCATAATAGTTACTTTTTTCTGAGGTTAGCTGACACTTCAAACTATGATACTTGGTGCCGCTCCAGCTACGTGCAAACAATAATCTAACTATTTGCAGCTCTCATTTATGTAGGCGCCAAGAAACTAAGTAACGGGTTAATAAAATGAAGGTGGCTGAAAAATTCTTAGGCTGACAGACTCACAAGACTATTTCCTTTGAATATCAGCGTAGTTGTGGTATTCGCACTTCTCTTGCCAATAGGTGCTGACGTACCTAATTTCTTTGGTGAAAGATCATCATCTTAAGAGTAACTTGGCCTATGAACTCATCAGCCCAACCCTTGCAATTGGTGCTGCGAGAAGCTGAACTCAAAGCACCAAACACACAGCGCACTGACGTCCAAGGGCTTCCGTTAATTTAGTGGTATTCTATTAAGGCAAAATGAGACAATTTATGAGTATTGATATTGACTATCAAGAATATGTCTGTTTTATAACAAGCAAATCTTTTTCTTCTCAATGTCAATTCGGATTGCTTTGCAGTTTTTATTGGAGAATTGGAGAACGTATTAAAGAACTGATTGTATTACGAATGTGAATGTGTACCATTCTTCTCCAATCTGGCCTCTGCTCCTAATGTTTCAATTGCATAAGCTCCATGTTCTCTAGCCAAACTACGACGATACAGATATTAGACTAACGCAACATTCCCCTCCCTGCTCAAAGTCAGAGTGTCTGCTCCATACAGAGATGAGCCCTTCATCACTTGTTTAAATTCTACGCAGAGCAATGCAACTCGCTGTGAAATGAGGATTTTTTAATTGGACAGTCAAACTGTCCCTATACGAAAGCCTCTTTGCTACTTATAATCAATAAAGAGTACTTTTCACAGGTTATGTTGATTTTGCTTATCCTTAGCTAGCCTCTGTAGGAATGCTAAAAAGGTGGTTAAGCTAACGTAAAAAGGCGCGAGTGTGAAGACTCACACTAACCTAAAATCAAGCAAAACTGTGAGAAATTCTACTAGTATCACTGATGCGAACTCTTCCGTGATACTTCAAGTATCTTGTTGAATAGCAAGAAGACTTAAAACCTAATTGAATACCACTTATAAAGACCCTAAGGTAAAACCTTACTAGTTTCATTCCATTGTCTACTTTATAGCTAAGATATTACCGGTACGTCTAGCTCACAAAAATCCTTGGGCGTATTGTAAGTATTTGAACGTTAAATTGGACAAGTAGAAAGAAGTTTAATCGTGCGAAAGGACGTCTTCCGCAGAATAATAACACGTCCCTAACTAGAAAAAAAAAACATTGGTAACCACTGCGGAAGTTTGAAAGATGTTTTAGATAATACATAGACATGATTGAAATGACCATCGACAGGAGATGCATAACTCCGGTAGTCGGGTATATTGGGAGCAGGAAGCAAAAAGTGTAACCGAATGACTCATTGGGACTGAAATAAAACTTAGCCGTGGCCGCATGTAGCTAATTTAGGTACGTCACATCGATGAGTCTGAGTCTTTGTGGGTTGGGCCTCAGGCATTCGTAGGTTGGGCTCTTAATCCTAACCTAAAACATAAGCAGTGTAATAAGTAGGGTCGTGACTTTGCATATATGCAAGCGTTCTAAAAGAAAATTGCATACAGGAAGCAAAGAGCGTAACGGGAGGACTCACGAAAAATAAGCACCAAGAAGTGACATCATCATCGACGAATCTATGGCTGAGCAACCCAGGAGTATTTTACCTAATTTCACCAGAAAAATCGTCTTAAATTGCAAACTTATCTCTAGCGTATAAATAAATGAAGATAATATATACTAATTTAGCAATTAACTATAGAAAATTGCAGGGCATGTTGGTGGAAACTTTCTCAACACTAGCACCAAACATGTTCCCTTTCGGCGACTCAATTCAACTTCTTTTTCTTGATTGAAGCCTATTTTACACTTCATATTCACTTCACAGTACTCTTCACAGAATATATCGATTCCTTACCAACATGTATAAGTACCATTATAGCCAATTCTGTACGCGAGAGAAACCACAGTAACAGTTAGCCATTGCCCGAACTTTCTGTACTTAGCGACAACATTTTTCGATATTTTGCAGCTCAAGTAGCTGGAAAGTCTTGAGCGGGAGACTGAATGAAGTAAATCGATAAAATACAATATGTTCAAGAAAACCATATACGAAAGTCTGAGGCTCCACACCTAAAACACTTTGACTCGTCGATGTGATGTAAATTTGCTACATGCGGTCACAGCTATGTTTTATTTCAGTCCTATTGAGTCCTCCCGTTGCATTCTTTGCTTCCTGGTTGCATATATGCACAGGATGCGTATATTATGCGCTTGCATAAAATATGCAAAGCGTTCTTGCATAAAGTACCTATGCATTTGCATAATAAATGAAGAAGGTTCCTGCTTAAAACAAGCACTTTGGAAAACTTTCAGCATATTTAACCTTCATGCTGCACAATAACTCCTAATCAAAAGTTCAAGACCACTTGAAAATGTGAAAGAATGTTTTAATGTTGAATTAACTACTTCGACTAGGGATCAGTAATTTCTAAAGGTAGAGACGAGAAAGACGAAAAATACCTACTGTAACGATTTATGAAGTTAATGTACATTTTTGTCAAATAATGAGTTTTTCAGTTGATCAACATTATGAGACCAAGCAAGCAAACTCTCCGAATTAGAACGTGGTGGAAGTGATAAACTACATAAAACTGTGATTTACAACTTCCTAAAGGGCCCTGAGAGTTATGGAACCGCAAAACCTAATGGTAGACCGATAAAAATTACCCCTACATTGAGTGGGGGAATTAAACGGGTTGTTACTCGTAATAACATCATTTAATTCTCATATGGATGCTGCGTCCAACAAGTTTAGAGCACAGCAACCTGAGGTTTTCTTCTAAAGGCGTCTTCTTGTGGCCACGCTCGTGATCAGAATCACCGTGATTGTCATCGTGATCACTGAAAGACACAAGAACGGTCAATGATTTTGTAAGTCAAGCAGAGACGTCATGTCTTTTTTTCGAAAAATAGATTTCTATCCTATTTTTACGGAAATTGGTGGGGAATCAATTTCTTAGAAACCTTTATGAATTTTGAAGTCAAGAAGTCAATGCATAAGTAAACTAGCAGCACTTAAAAGCATTTTAAACATATAGCCTATCTATTGGCATAGAACTAACGAAACTACAATTCTGGAAGTCAACATTACAAACAATCAACATTATTCAATTTATCCCTATATATAACAAAACCTCACGGCTGGCGTCTTTGATCACATATTATTAGCTTGCGGGGGAAATCACGCTGCGTTCAATTTTCGCTACTGATCACAGTTGATTATAATCAGAATCACGTCAACTAGTGGTCACAAAAACGAGAGGGTGTTGCGAAATCAGGCGGAATCATCCGCAAGGGGGTCACAAAAGAAGCCTTTAATGCTAACATAAAATCTCAAGACAGAGGACAGTCTTCCAGGCAAATCAAGGCACTCACAGATGCTAACTGCAGTTCAATAACTTATTATTATTACATTGGTATTGTCCCGCTATTTCTGAAGCTAAGACAATCAAAAGCGATCTAAGATTATTTACTCGGTTTGCAGCCGGCAGTTCATTAACCATCAGGCGACACGAAAAACGTCATGAATAGCAAACAGCGTCTGAAAGGTGAGCGGCTGTTTCCGCGTCACAGAGTGACCCGTTTACAGTTTCTCGGGAGCATTAAATGTGGGACACTGAAAGTGGTCTCAAGTTACGTTTTCTCACGGAAAACATTCAATCAGGATGACTTAGATGGCTTCCAACGGCAGCCTACTGGCATCCCAAAGAGATGCCTCCTGAAATGGTTTCCAAGCGTCAGCTGTGGAGACTCCGTTGTGGTGTTGGGTGCCTTTTCCGGTTATGTCGGCATGTTACAAGGATCATCTTTGTCAACGGAGGGCTCTCGTGTGTGTAGTGATTTGAATGGTTTTTCCAGAAGGATAATGCAGCAGTCCACACTGCCCGCCAGAATACGACTTCTTCCAAGAAAATGGGGTCCCTGTTCTATGTCATCCAGCATGCTCACCAGACTTGAACCCGATAGAAAATCTTTGGGGATGAAAGACGAGAGATGTTTATGGAAACAATTTGCGACAGGAAACGAAATTCGTTTCAAGTTCGTGATGCTATCTTTAGGAGCTGGGACTACATTCCTCCAATCTCCAAGGAAACCTTAATTTCTAGTACCTATGCCGCAAACAATTTTTGAGGTCATCAAAAACATTGGAGGCGATACTCATTACTAAGTTCATGCTTAGCTCACTTTCAACGTCCTTGTCGAAAGTTTACTTACGATTTCTTTCTTATGATCTTATAATGTTTGTTATCAACTGAAAAACTCATTTGACAAAAATTTACATTTCCTACTAAATTGTTACAGCAGGTATTTTTCGTCGTTCTCACCCTTCACCTTTAGGAATTTCTTATCCAAAGTCGAAGAAGTTTATTTATTAATAAAACTTTTTTACATTTTAAAGTGGTCTTAAGCTTTTGATCAGGAGTTTATCAACATAGTGCCCCAATGTGTATAACCATTAGCCTATGTAATATGCAGAGGTCGGCATCTCCGATTCTGTTACGGTGGTACGATCACAATATCATCGCTCCATCGCAACCAAAAATCACCAATTTTCATCGGAGTTGACCTACGATGAAATAACCGTCGGCGATGGCCATCGTAGGGCGTCACAATTGGCGATGGACCATTACATCAACACATTTTTAAATGCAAACATCTCTGACCACAAACTTCGAAAAAAGCGACATCTTTTATAACCTCGGCCTGTGTCGGTTTTCAAACCAGTGATTCTATTTCTAGCTGTTGAAAGGTGCGAAATGTAAGGCTCATGTTGTTAATTTGCATTGTTAGATCTGGGAAATGTATTAAAATAAACTTTGTAACCCCCTCTTGGTTCTAATGTTACTAAAAAATATGAATGTTTCAAGCTCTCAAGGCTGTTTTTCTGTAGTTTTAACTTATTTCATCGGCATCGCCCTCAGGGGCATATTCTGGCGGTCCCTTCCCCTGCCACAATATGTTTGTGCATCACGCATCCAAGAGCCCCGAGTGCCTTCTCCGCAGGGGCTGTAGCATCTGGCCGAAGTTCCTGCTGACGAGGTTAGTTTTGTAAAGTTAGGTAGGTTCTCTAATTTCCTCTTTCTGTCCCGTGAGTTGGGCTGTCGATCGAGATTGCCGACTTGGCGTCGCCAATCTCCCCGAATCTGCTGCATTAATTGCGCTTGTGCGATCAACTTGTTGCCTGACTTTATTACTGATATTGTTCATGTTTTTGTTGAAAACTTGAATATATTTGTATATTTGTTCATCTACCCACGGAAAGAGGGCAGAGTTGAGTAATGTTTATAATTTTTTCCCCGGGAGTCAGGTCAGTTGACCTATAGATGTGAAAAGGTTAACATTCTAGAGTACGTTGGCCATCAAAAACTCAGGGGCGTAACTAAGGGGGGACAGCTGTCCCCGGGCGCAGCATCTAGGGGCGCCAAACTGAAGCTGGAATATAACCTAATCATAACAGATTACTAAACACGTTCCTGATCAAATAATGAGTGCTTCTGTTCGCACAGGGTTGATACTCATGGGCTATTTCCAATGTTTTCTGCTTCTGTTCTGTCGAGAGGGACACATCTAAGTAAATTGATACCATTCAAGAGATAACTTAATGGTTAGTCTGCAATAGCCATAATTTGTTGTATATATATATTGCATACACGCTAGCTGTTACATTATGCGGCGTTCAATATTTGCCCATTAAGTGACAACTTGGAGTACGTCCTCTGCAAAATTAACGCAATGCAAAGTTTTCAATGTCCCCAGCATCGGAAGCTGTTTCATAACCTCAAGCTTGAGGATCAGATCAATTTCATAAATTTGCAGTGAATTATAACAAGTTACTATATAATGATCGCCGAGGCCAGATAGTAGAACATTTCACGAGGATACTGCCACCAGGCAAACGCAGTTACAGTTTGCTAGAGCATTGTGCTCCACGGCGCTACAGTGAAATTAAAAAAGCATATCGACAGGTATATCGTTTTGGTTTCGGACCAAGTCAAGGTTTCAAAATAATATGTTTTACAGTATGCTTGTTTCTGCCTCTGAGGGCGATGACCCAACGAGAGTTGGACCTGGTCAAAGTCACAGATATTAATGGGGCCTTGCGTCATTTGCGCCATAGCTTTGTAAATCTTGCTGACATCAGTACCAAACTACTCTGGGTGGAACGGACACTTATTGGCAGCAGTAACATGTGAGTTCCCTAGTTGGTGAGAAGATTGCGGTCAAGTTGACTTTTACGTTACTTTTGCAGGGCGATAAGGGAAAATCTTATCGAGACCATACCGTAATCTTTGGCTAGAATGAGATAAAGAGTTTTCAAAAGCTTACATTTTATGAAATTTCAGTATATTTTAAACGGAAACTAATTTCTGCTTCGAGAACAGATCGACTTTGATAATATGAAAAAATACTAAAGCATAACGTGAAGCTTGGCTGATAAAGTGGACCAGGTGTCCTCTATTAAGTGCATGTTTGACGGAATTACGCTTATTTTACCTACATGTTGCTAGCTACCTTCGTTAATCGTCATGCATGTGTTAACGGTTCGTTTCATGAGGGCGTGTATGGGCTGCCCGCTCATTACCTCTAATGACGCTTTCTACTGGGTCGATCTAATTCAAACCTACTCGATTTAACTTATCCAAAACTTCCTATAAGTGCCCTGGCTCCGACCCGATCATTCCAGTTTCAGGCGCTGACCCTTAATCGATTGCCAGTGATACTTTCAAGAACTCAATCTTCCTCCGCAAAATAAAATTTTCAGTCGACTCAACGTAATCGAGTTGCTTCTAACGCCTGCACCACAATTCCGAGAATTGAAATCGAAATTCTTATCTGCTGTTCACCACCCAGGCAAAATAAATCGTCCAGCGACAGCCGCAAGACTGCTGATAATTGGTGTAGCTCGAGTAGAGGAATCGTCGAAGAATTGCTGTGTACGAGTCGCTATGCCCTTTTTTTAGGCCGAATCCTACAGCTCATTTCGACAATCGGCTGCACGGTAAATCGCTGTGCGCATGACTCATTACGGCAATTCCTCGGACACATTTCGACTATTGTCAGCAATTGGACAGCTCATTTCAACGATGCGCTGCTAAGGCCGCGAGTTATATTGCCGTTAAAAAATATAGGCACGTACTGCAATTTACAGCTCGTATCGACAGGCTTGCTAGACAATGAGAATGTTTAGCTGGCCTAGGTAAACATGGCATTGGTCTGGCAAGTACTAAAAATATAGTTACTTTTAGTGCTTGACAGACTTTTCTAAGTTGAGTTAAACTAATTAAATACTCTCTCTGAGCAGTTAACCTGTCAACACCAGTTATAAATTGCAGTACGAGCCTTTATTTTAAATGGTAATGTGACACGTGACCAGATATAGGGCAAGGAATGAGGTTTTGAGAACCCGAACGGGCGATGCCTATCGAACTGAGTAGTGACCAGAACTTGAAAGCGCTAATGACTATTTAAAACATGGTGAAAAGATAGTTGCTACTTGAGTAGCCCCTTAGTACCGAATGGTTGAACCACTGTCTCCTAGATTTCCAAGCACACTCTTCGTGACGTCATAGTCACGAGAACTGAACAACTAGTAACATATCAAAGCCGCGAAGATTAATGGTAAAGATAAGAAGGAAATACCATTCTTTTTTTCTATTTCATAGAATATCTCTTTAACCATTTAGTTTTATTAAATGAAATTTGTATGCAGCTTCTCACTGTTTTCCTTAGCGAAAAAATAACTGGCGACCCAACAGGAACGTAAACGAATCTAAAATAACCTTACCTAACCATACCTTACCTAACCTCACCATACCTAACCATTCCTCCTCAAACGAAAACAGTGGAAACTTCATAGTCCAATATTTCGAAAGTTAAGCATTTGCTACGGACATATCATTGAATGCTCCATTCTACAAAAATATTTAACACTCTGGTAAACATTAAATATTAGTCTCATCCCCTACTCGAGTATTAGGACAAGATAGTGATTTCTAGCATAACTGAGGAGCGCTTAAACGAAAATGTCATTCATTTTTCAAGTAAATTCGGCAACCAAGCATACCCTCACCTAACCTGCCCTGTGTTATGAAGGGATTTACGCCTAATTACCCGACAGTACGGCCTAAAGAGAGGTGAATCGGAGGGGGTTTACGCCTAATTACCCGACAGTGTGCCCTAAAGAGGTGCGAATTTGGGCTTCCAGGCATGTAACCTAAGTTCCTTACGTAACCTAATTCTTAATTAAAGCAGCTGTGCGTGCCGATGGCCTAATTAAGAAGCTGAAAATATAAAAATTTGATCAAACAAAACAGAATTTCAGTTTTCAGTTTGGTGAAATACGATTTTTATGGTATTTTATAAAATGTCTCTTAAAGTATGAGTTTTGAAAATTGAAATTTTTATCTGTTGTGGCGCAATGCACCGTGCGACGTAATTGACTATTGAGCGCAGATGTTCATCAAAACTTTGGTGCTCACGCTCCTTGGTTCAAAGAAGCTGCAGTTTTGTCACTTTTAATAACTTATTTTACTTCTCTTATCGATACAGCTAGGAATAAGCAATGCTTCTAAATCCAGACACTACTTTTATGAGTTCTTCAGCAAAACGCATACTACCAACTGAGCTTGGCTTGACATTTTCACACTTTTCTTCATCACTCGGTCTTGTTTTCGAGGTTATCAAGTAAATAAATGCTTCGGTGGGGTTCCTCGACAATTTTCTGTTCTACATACGTGGTGCAAAGTGCTCTCACATTCTATTTTATTCTCTTAAATGCAACTGTGTAACCCTAAAACGTCGATAAAATGATTAGACAAACATTTTGGATAAATTGGACGTAGACTCAGTTTTCTTCACAAGTGTCCCTGCTGTAGTGAAGTTTGATATTTTTCGTCAAATTTACAGTGAATTAGAACTTAGAGAAGCTCAAGGCTTGTAACATACCCTTAAATTAACAAGAAAATCTTCTCTAAAGCCTAATTTATTTGTTTTGCGTGAGAGAAACTACATCAGGGTCAGCCGGCGTTGTTCGCAGCCTAAATCGCGCGAAAATATCAAGCAAGTTGGACCGTCGCAAAAACGCTGAAAGCTGCAATTTGACGACGAAAATTCGCAGCGATCAGCGAAATCGGCATAGTGTGGACAGATTTTGGCGGTAGTCTAGACGGGGCTTTACCTCCTATTTGAGACTTTGGACGTCATTTGGTGTGGTTATAGGCGTACCTAGGGTACTTAGCGCCTGGGGACAAAGCCAATTTTCGAGCGCCCCCCCCCCCAATTGTCAGAATACAGGAAGAACGAGTTTCTTGGCATGTCTCACTTAATCATAAACCAAAATTAAAGTATCAATTACTGTACAGAAATTGCGGCAACTTCAACTTTATTTGCAATATGCTTAAGATGTATTCGGTTAAACACATCATACCTGGATATAAAGTGAACTCTGTCCAGATAAAGTAAATCTTAATTGACGACCACTTAGCTAGGGGGTACTACGTGTATGAACGAATGAAATGTGCATTACAATATAGGAATTCCCCAAGTGCCGAACTATTTCCGAACAAACAGTTATATTTGATAGGTGAAAGTAATAATCCCATCAAATAATGACTGTTCGTTCGGAAATAGAGTTAGTCCGGAAATTGGGTAATTCCCTAATCTGGGTAGAAAGAGAATTAGAGCACGTTCCATTGGGTCGTCAATGTTGATTTAAGCCAAGCCCTCTTGACTCAACTTGTGAATTGCAGATAAGAATTTCGATTTCAATTCTCGGAATTGTGGTGTAAGCGTTAGAAGCAACTCGATTACGTTGAGTCGACTGAAAATTCTATTTTGCTGAGGAAGATTGAGTTCTTGAAAGTATCACTGGCAATCGATTAAGGGTCAGCGCCTGAAACTGGAATGATCGGGTCGGAGCCAGGGCACTTATAGGAAGTTTTGGATAAGTTAAATCGAGTAGGTTTGGATTAGATCGACCTAGTCGAAAGCGTCCTTAGAGGTAATGATTGGGCAGCCCTTACACGCCCTCATGAAACGAACCGTTAACACATGCATGACGATTAACGAAGGTAGCTAGCAACATATAGGTAAAATAAGCGTAATCCCGTCAAACATGCACTAATAGAGGACACCTGGTCCACTTTACCAGCCCTTGGCTCGCGAAGCACTGCATTTCATTAACTTAACTTCTCGTTATGCATTAATACTTTTTCATACTATCAAAGTCGATCTGTTCTTTAAGCAGAAATTAGTTTCCGTTTAAAATATACTGAAATTTCATAAAATGCAAGCTTTTGAAAACTCTTCATCTCATTGTAGCCCAAGATTACGGTATGGTCTCGATAAAATTTTCCCCTATCACCCTGGAAAAGTAACGTAAAAGTCAACTTGACCGCAATCTTCTCATCAACTAGGGAACTCACATGTTACTGCTGCCAATACGTGTCCGTTACACCCAGAGTAGTTTGGTACTGATGTCAGCAAGATTTACAAAGCTATGGTGCAAATGATGCAAGGCCCCAATAATATCTGTGACTTTGACCAGGTCCAACTCTCGTTGGGTCATCGCGCTCAAAGTGTCAGGAACGCTGATGCTACAATCCTGAGAATACTTTTCGTTGGTAAAAAGCAGGCATTAAACTTGGTAAAATGCAACGTTAGCTTGACAACACCCATGCCCAGTATAAAGACCGCGCCATGGCTGAACAACGGGAACATGTTCAGCCATGGACCGCGCCTACTGGTTCGTGCTGCCGACAGATGCTCTTTGATATAGATGGTGCACGGTTGCAGTAATCCCTAGATGTTGGGAGCTGTTACTTGGAGACGAAACAAAGTTTAGTGACAATTGCGATGTCCAGTCTATCCCCTCCCCAGCTAGGGTCAATACGGTGCACCCGCAATTGGTGTAAAAAGAGTCAACTCTGCCAGCCAGCGTCGCAGAAATTCCCTGTCTGGTAGAGAGGAAACCCCCCCCCCCTACTACAGTAGAACTCATACAGCGAGTCCCAAAACAGAGAAAATTCTGAAAGGGAGACCTAGAAACTAGAAACCGTCAAGAAACATGTATACAACACTATACATATGTATAGGGGGAATGGTAACACTAGTCGATGCCATTGTGAGAGACCAGCAAAATGTTGCAGTTGATCTAAATCGGTTCAGTATTAAATTGTACAGCTTCACGACTTCCTATACTGTAACGCAGCCAAAGAAAAAAATTTTTCAAAGGCAGAGGAAACAACCATACTATAAAACATATTATTTTGAAACCTTAACTTGGTCCGAAAACAAAACGGTATACCAGTCGATATTTTTTTTAAATTCACTGTAGCGCCGGGGAGCACAACGCTCCAACAAACTGTAACTGCGTTTGCCTGGTGGCAGTATCCTCGTTAAATGTTCTACCATTTGGCCTCGGCGATCATTCTATAGCAACTTGTTATAATTCACTGCAAATTTATGAAATTGATCTGATCCTCAAGCTTGAGGTTATGAATCAGCTTCCGATGCTGGGGACATTGAAAAAAAATTGCATTGCGTTGATTTTGCAGAGGACGTACTCCAAGTTGTCACTTAATGGGCAAATATTGAACGCCGCATAATGTAACAGCTAGCGTGTAATGCAATATATATACAACAAATTATGGCTATTGCAGACTAACCATTAAGTTATCTCTTGAATGGTATCAATTTACATAAATGTGTCACTCTCGACAGAACAGAAGCCGAAAACATTGGACGTAGCCCATGAATATCAACCCTGTGCGAACAGAAACACTCATCTAGGTGCATTTCTTCGAAAACTCTGCCTCCTAAAAAAAGCTGTAGTGCAGTCGAGGCGCACTGGCCAGATTGGCGCAGTATAATACGCAATGCACAGGCTTTTTTATTCCATTATTTGATCGGAAATGTATTTAGTAATCTGTTAGGATTAGGTTATATTCCAGCTTCAGTTTGACGTCCCTATAGATGGTGCGCCCGGGGACAGCTGTCCCCCTTTAGTTACGCCCCTGCGTTTTCGATGGCCAACGTACTCTAGAATGTTGACTTTTTCACATCTAGGTCAACTGACCTGACTCCCGGGGAAAAAAATATAAACATTACTCAACTCTCGCTCTCTTTCCGGGAGGGTAGACGGACAAATATACAAATATATTTAGGTTTTCAACAAAAACATCAATAATATCAATGATAAAGTCAGGCAAGAAGTTGATCGCGCAAGCACAATTAAATGCAGCAGATCCGGGGAGATTATGAACGTAAAGTTAGTCGAGGTACTAACAATAAATACACGAGAGGGTAGGAAACAATATAAGCAAAAAAAAAAAAATACAAAACAATGTTAACACGTCAACGTAAGTAACTATGCAAACAAGAAGATGTGACTAGCAATGCAAACACGAGAAGTTGTGCAATAATTCAAACACGGGAAGGACCTAGCAGTGCAAATGAAAGAAGAAGGGAACGGTTGATCGTTAGTGTTATTATGTTACATTTTATTGTAGCATAACGGAGCAATCAGTACAATTTCCAATGCAATTTTTGGTCGTCGCAGAAGCTACAATGTTGAAACGGCTTCGGGGAGAGGGGGGAGGGCGGAGGGTAAGCAAAAGCTCGATTATTGTCGGAGTTCTCAAAGAACGAGTCTCGCATATGAAGTTTATTGACTAATATATGAAATATGTACTGTTGCAGTTTTGAAAGCCTATACCCTAAACACACAGAGTTTTAGTAATAAGATATAAGTATAGCATGATGTTTTGGTTCTTCTTTGTTGAGACGCTCGAGTAGTCACATCAATATGTTAATGAAACTGAAACTCTCCTACTTGGCGATTACTCCCTCAGCCTTGTGACTCAAAGTAATCTCCACCCCTCTAGCACTATTCGAACTCTACCCTCAGGTCAAGTGACCGACCTCACTAACTACATAAGT
>LQNS02276930.1:1004397-1033129 GCA_001587735.2 Parhyale hawaiensis | reverse complement strand
AAACGAAAGCGTAGATATGATACGGGTGAAATGAACTCAAGTCTCTAATTTACGCCTATCTATTTGTGAAGAGCGTGACACACACACACACACGTAGATACAAGCGTATTAATATATAGATACCAAAAGCTTCTCATAGCGCTGACAAGGAGTCTGATTCGTACGAATATTATCTTTTGAATACATAGAATCTATGGCACATAAAGAGCGACCTTATATTGAAATGCACGTCTCTTGCATTGTGAAGTTGCAACCAAAGAACTGAAGAGATCTGAAGCTTCTATGAGCACTCTCATGCTTCTTGATTTGTAGTTTCTTCCCACAGATAATTTCTCGTTGCATCAGCTCTTCTTCCAACTTTGATGCAGTTGTCGACAAAACAGCTTACAATAACCAAAAAACTAGCAGACAAATATGCTATCCTATAGGGATTTATGATATCAAATTGAATGAATTATTTTCACTGTTGTTGAACTGTCTGCATGAGTAATTAACTTTTTCCATGTCAGACAAAAAGAAAATAAGAGTGTCAATGCTCAGTAATTATGAAGCCGTGAACCCTCATCTGCTCGGCGATGGACATTTTTTAAGAAAATACCGAATGATTCGGTATTTTTTCGGCATTCGGTTTGGTATTGTAATTTAAATATCGGGCCCAAGCCCCCACGGAGAGGAAACATAACCCAAATGAAGCACTTTGCAACACCGGGAAGCCCGACATGTTGCTAAGTAAATCCAACAGAAAGCCATTTACAGCTAACATAAACGCCAGCAGGCCAACCCGACCGAAAGCCGATGCCTGCAATGAGTTCCAAACTCTAACAGTCCAGGGTACGAAGCACCGACCGAACTGATTAGCTCGGCATCTAACATTGTCCGACTTGAAGGTGGGCGGACCGACTGCAGCTCATGTAATTCTCCTAGAGACTTCGACGGCCGCGACAGAAGAATACAACAATACCTCTCACTATTGTACACCTTATAAAACATACAGAGCTCGGCCACCCCCTCTCCTGTGGGACAGCTTCACCAGATCGTTACCTGCGCACAGCCTGCTGGCCGAATTAAAAAGTCGGTCCAATAAACGTAAGTGACTGTCAGCTGCTGAAACCCAGACCGGTGGGCAAAACTCTAACTCAGGCAGTAAAAAAGCATAAAAGCATCTGCGGAAAACCTCACTGCCACCAAACACAAAATTCACCTTACGAAAGGGCGGCAGGAGCCCAAGCTTACTGTAAGCACGTGGCACCAGTCGCCTCATATTCGACTGAAAGTAAGCTTCTCATCAAAGACCACACCAAGAATCTCCATGGAGCTAAACCCCTGAAGCAATGAGTCATCTATCTTCAGATGTAGATGCTGCGGTACAAGTGGCCGAGACCGACTGACAATCATAGACGTGGTTCTGATGGCATTCAGCTTCATACTCCAGGCCGAGCACCATGCACTAATGAGTGACAAATTCCTATTCAGAGACTGGGCGACAGCGTTACGCATGTGGGGTGTAGGTATCACAGCTCTCAAAGTGGAATCATCGGCACAGTTGATCATCGTGTTTTCCAGCGAGGAGAACATGTTACTAGTATACAGAAAGAAACAACAGCGGGCCAAGCACGCTACCCTAAAGAACGCCAGACTCCCCCGTGACTGAGGCACTCAAAACGCCATCGACCGACACACTCTGCTTTCGCTCAGAAACAAAATCACGAATGATTGCCAGAACCCTACCACTCACACCAACCGACTCCAGCTTGTGTAATAGACCCCTGTGGTTGACCCTGTCAAACGCCGAGCTAAAGTCCAATTGTACAAGGCGTGCCTCAGACCGATAATTCAGCACAAACTGTAAATGGTGTAGCACCGACAATAGGGCGTCACAACAACCCATATTAGTTCTATACGCAAACTGGCCGGCAGGCAACAAACCCATAACCTCAGTAAAACGACCAAGCATACAAGTGACCAATTTCCCGAACACTTCCAAGAAAATGAGCGTCGCCGATAGTTGGCGACATGGGGCGATGCTGGACCCTCGGGAATGGGAGTAATATTCCCAGCATGCCAACACCGGGGAAAATTTTCTAACCATACCAGACGCCAAAAGATCATTGCTAGCTTAGCTGCTTATAAAACAGAGGAAACATACCCACCGGGCATGAAGGTTTCAGAAACTCCTTATGTATATGTATTAGGGTGATACAATCTGAAATAATGTTCCAGAACTCATCAGAAACTCGCTGATTCATCGCTTATAGTTATTTATAGGTAATGATAATTGATAAATAAACTTTAAAATATTTGAAATGTGTAAACAATGGTAACCACAATATTGAAGCATTGAGAGTAAAATTATCCTACAAGAAGAGGTAACATTAGTTTCAACAGAATAAATCTGCAAGAATGTTCCAGAATTCTCAGAAAATGGGCTAATACATAGCTCATGCTTATCTATGTCAAATACTGAATTAATAAATCAAGATCAATGTACATCATAATAGACTCACCTAGTTCAACTGTAATAGAAGCATCATCAACATCATCATCGGCACTTAGGTGTTTTTTTAGCTACAACTCCTACAATGAGACATGTGGGCGAGGTAATATAGAATTTTGGTGGATTCATTGTTTACATGAAAGTTTTGGCGAAACAGCCCACTGTAGTACATGAAGGACACTAGAAAATTTACTCGTATCACTTTATAAAACAAAGTTATTTTAATATAAGTTTTCTTCAGAGGAATGCTGAAATGTTTTTACACATGCATGAATTATAGTGGCACTCTATATTCACAATTAGCAAAGAAATTATCAGAAATATGCGGAGTGAATGTTCACTCACTGGCAGTTCTCGCTGCACTAAGTTCGGAAGGACGTGACACTTGAGTGAGCGAAACATTAGGACACACTACGCCCAATTCTCACAGCGCAGCATCTCTTCTTTTCAATGGAGTGCAATACAGCGTGAAAAAGCTGAACTGAAGAAAAATGAAAGGGATTTTCCTTATGCCATCCAGGAAAGACGGTGGGTCTTATAGGGCTATGAAGCTTCTTTTGTCTGTCCGGGAATTTAAAAAGTACCGAAAAAAGTCATTCGGTGTATCCATTCGGTATTGGTTTCGGTAGAAGATTCAGAAAAGATTCGGTATTTCGGGAGATGAAAATACCGCCGGTACTACCGAAATACCGAATCGCATTGGATAGTCCCAGCTCTGGTAAAGTTCATACTGTGTTTGGTGATAATGCATTAATTCGTATATAGATGCACCTATGCTTCTATCTAACGAACATCTTTCACTGGAGGTCGGTTAACAATATGGCCTTCAACGAAATAAAATTGGAACAGTTACGATTCTGGAAAAACTCCTCCCTTACTGAATCTACGTCCTTAACGACGAAAGATGGGAACGTAATTGAAAAAATTAAAATTTTAAGGGACCTTGGGATGAGAATGCAAGATAATGCCACTTTTGAACATCACTGGGCTCGAGTTGTTACCATAGGTGCTTGGAACTTTCTCTCCAAAAGAGGCAGACACATTGTTCCCCTTAAAGAAACGACTGATACTGCCGAGGATGGGATACTGTTCACCTCTTTGGATGCCGAGCAAACAGAAGGACTTAGAGCGCCTCGAGGCTATCCACCGATCGTTTACTGCTAAAATCCAGGGTATGCAAGAATTAAAACTATCACGAAAGACTCGCTCAACTTCAAATGCACTCAATTCAGAGGAGATTTGAGCGCTTTACGATCATATATGTTTAGCAAATTCTAGAAGGAATTACTGTCAACGTCAGCGGGCGAATGCAGGCCAGACACTCAGACCGATTGGTAGCCCTTGTGAAGTGCGATTCCCGATCAAACTTGTGGTGATGCAACTGCTGCGAAGTGTTCTACTAGTTTCGCGGTCCGGGGGGGGGGGGGTTGAGGTCATTTAAGAAAATGACGCATCACATTCGAACCAGAGCCTGGCACGATGGCCATCGCCGATTATACGATGGTGAGGATGTGTAGACCATGGCCATCGGAAAAACTACGATGTTACGATGGAACATCGCAAAATACATCGGCGATAGCGGTATTAAACAAGCGGAGATGGACATTTTCTCAATCGGCGATGGGATTATGAGGTAGAAAAGGTCCGATGAAATAACTGAACACGCCATCGACGATGGCATACGATGGGCATCGTCATCGGCTGTACTTCCGATGCCAATGAAATAAGGCTAAAACTAAAGAAAAATAGCCTTACGAGTTTGAAACATTAATTTTTTAGTAACATTACAACAAAGAGGGGGCTACAAAGTATATTTTAATACATTTCCCAAATCTAACAATGTCAATTAATAACCTGGACCGTACACTTCGCACCTTTTATCAGCTAGGAATAGTATTACTGGTTTGAAACTGGCACACAGGAGGAGGTTATAAAAGATGCTGCTTTTATTCGATGTTTGTGGTCTGAGATGTTTGCATTTTTAAAATGTGTAAATGCGATGGCCATCGCCGACGGTTATTTCATCGTAGGTCATCGCCTATGAACATTAGCGATTTTTTGTTCCGATGCCGATGGAGCGATGGTAGTGCCGTCGCCATCGTAAGAACGATGGCGATGGCCATCGTACTATCGATTTTGCCATCATATCATCGTAACATATTCGGAAATGCCTCTGATTCGAACTGTCACCGGTACAGAGACTTGCGAAGTTTAAAAACTTACTGGACGCATACTTACTGAAAGTGCCAGATAAACCTGCCAGATAAACCTACGTGCTGTGTGGGGATAACTCGCTGTTAGCCATCCCGCTGGTCACGGACTGCAGCATCACCTCTGCACAATATGGGTGGCGTGCATAATGCCACCTGGACCTCGGCCGAAGAATCATCAAGTAATGAAGTAAGTAAATATGCTTTGTTGCTGCTGCTTTAGGAGTGTTGTTGCCTTGTATAGGTCTCGGCTGCTACCAGTCAGCTTCGTCTGCTCCACCAACTAGATTACCTACAATAGACTGACCAATAGGCCCATTTCCATAAAGCATCTGAAACTTACGCTCCTGCCCTCTATGAGATGAAGGGTCTATAGGGCGGGGCACAGTGACGAGAAAGACTTGAAGCAGAAAGGTTACAGAAGGAAACTAGAGCCCTATGAGAGCGCATACCTCCGCCAAGTGAGGCATCGGTAAAAAAAAAAATTCAAATTGGCTCTGAAACCATAATTTCTTTGTATAAACTCCAAAATCTAATCATTTGTGCCTTTTGATAATATTAACAGCTTGTGCAATTTTCGTGAAGATCCGTTCATAACTTTTGAGTTATACTGCTAACAAACGCTATGACAAACATGAGTCAAACGTACAAACGAACAAACCGATTTGCACCAAAATTTAATCATTTATAAATTAAAATTACTACTAACAATCCCTATAAATTTTATTAACTTCCATTCATTATTTTTTGAGTTATTGTGCTAACAAGCATAAACTTAAAAACAGTGAAAAACGAACGAACAAACAGATCATCACAAAAATTTGGTCATTTACTCTTTATTATATACCTAAGAACTCATGTTAATTTCATAAAAGTTCATCTATAACTTTTTAAGTTATGGCATTGAGAAAAATGAGGCAGCCAAACAAACGGATATACATATCTTCACCAAAAGGTAATCATCTGTTCCTCCAAACATACCTAACAATCCCTATAAATTTCGTTCAAATTGGTTGGTAACTTATTGAGTTATCTTGGTGACAGACAGACAAACACGGCGAAAACATAACCTCCTTGGCGGAGGTAATAGGCTAAGTGCTGCGTTCTTGGGCCGCAGCCCTAAGTGTGCCGACATTCAAGTGTAATAGCTGGAATTGACTGATGGTTGTTCCGCATAGTTCCACAATTTACTGCAATGAAACAATATGATAAATGCCATTGTGTGTTTATTTCTTTGTGTATTTATATATTTGTGTGCTTCGTGTCACGCTTTCATTGAAATAGATTCGCGGTAAGTAGGCCTGGTTGGAAATTTTGGCGATCCTGTTTCCTTCTGATGGAATTCAGTTGGCAATAATTAGACCAGGTTACAGAAGATGGCCAAATTGGGAATACCTATTGTTATAACCGTTTAATGCACTTCTTGCTCTTCCAGCTTCTTTTGCCGTTCTCGTGGAGTCTGACATTCTTTATTTTTCTTCACATGAAAATTTTATTTTTTTTTCTGTTCATGATGTACACACTCAGTAAATAATCAACGAAGTGCAGGGGAAACGATTTTTCCCTGTGTAGTAGACGTAGTGAGGATTTATTCCAACTTACTGCCTTATTTTGATGAAGAAGAATTTTTCTCTTGGGTGCGGAAATTTCGTTCTGCATGAAACATCGCTGTGTATACTGGATACGCAGCGGGAATTACATTCAGTGATATTTCAGCGCTTACTTATAATGTTAAGTGTTTCGAAAGCTATCCAAGGGAAGAGAGGAGTGTGCTGGAGAAAAATTGAAGTGTACTGCTAAGTAGAAATCACTCATCGCATACGATAATTTGTTTTGGTCGTCGTTGCGTTACCTTCATATGCATATTCGTAACAAAGGTATAATCAATGATTGACAATGAAGAAGTGTCATTACAAATTTCTCGCTGTTATTTTTGTCAGCGCGGGCATTTTAGCATAACTATAATATAGAGAGAATTATATGTAACCGTTAATACTTCCCCTGCAGAGCACCTTGTGAAATAAATATATAAATGAAATTTTACCGGATAAAACGAAAAAAACGCAATGAACTGGGAAAGTAATAAACATGATCAAAAGCTGAACCACTTTATGCATCGCAGACGTGTTGTCTGAGCAACGTGCTTTAGAAAGTAGCTATCTGTCTATGGTCAGTAAAGAAGAAAATTACTTGAAAAGAAACGAAATTCGAGCTGCTTAGATGAGGAAGAAATCAACACTGCTTTAGCTTTGAATTGTATTATTTTCTAAGTTGTTGAGGTTATATATTTATATAGAGTCTTCCAGGGTATTTTCTCAAAAACTTGATGTTTGCACTTATCTAAAAAAAAAATAATAATTTTCCACACTCTGAGAAGTATCTTTCAAGCATGTACGTCTTCAACGCAGTCGACATACGAATCAGTGAACCGATTTGTTACAATGCTCGATGATACTCTTTGATTTGAATTAGTTTTGGCGCGTTCAAACTTGAAAGCACCCATGTCCAATTTATAGGATATACCGTTAGTTCTTTTCTCACACTCCTATGTATTACCGCAAAATCAGTAATGAATTGCAGTAACGCAGGTTGCATTAGCTCTGTACCGATTCATATGCAGCTTTAGACTTAAGAGTTATCCTCCATAGGCTATGTCCCTGCATAGTTTGTGATGCAAAAATCCCCTGTTTTCAATGATGTTAACTGTGAGTATATGAATATTTTAGATATTCCATGCAGATATTACGTAGGAATACGTCTTTGATTTCTAAGAATCTTTTTGGTAGCAAACGAGTAAGACGGGCCAATAGACAAACCTGCAGCAAAAAAAAAAAAAAAAAAAAACTAGATCTGTCCGAGAGCGCATACGTCCGCCAAGCCAGGCCATATTAGCGAAAGTTTAAATATTGATCGTGAAATTAAGATTTCTTCTTTATAATCACTAAAATTTGACCATTTGTGCCTCGTAATATAGTAATGAGAGCTTCTCTAGTTTGCTTTAATATCCATATCTATCAAGTTATGTTCTGACAAACAGTCAAAAACACAGGCGGACAAACCGATCATCAACAAAATTTTGTCGTATATGTTCTTCAACAATAACAATCCTGTAAATTTCAATAAGATCCATTATTAAGGTTTTGAATGATACTTCTGGCCAACATTTTGACAAACATTAGTCAAAAGCTCAACCAAACAAACCGATCATCACCAAACTTTTGTCATTTGTGTCTTTTACCACGTTTAACAAATCTTGCAAATTTCATGGAGATCCGTTCATAGCTCTTTGAGTTGTGTTACTGGCAAACGTAAAAACAAACATTGAGACAAACAAACTGACAAGCAGACAACATAAAAATTTGGTTACTTGCTGATAGTAACAACTGTAGTAACTCGTGTAAATTTCTTGAAGATCTTGCGTTATGCCACCGAGAAAACAGAAGCTGACGAACAAACGATTGAACGGATCTTCACCATAAGTTAATAATTTATTTCTCTTAACGTTATACCTAACATTCTCTGTAAATTTCGTGAAGATCCGTTTGTAAATTTTGGTGTTATCTTAGTGACAAACAGACAGACAAACAGTAAAGACAGTCAGCCTCGATCGACAAAACATAGCCTTCTTGGAGGGGGTAATAATCGATGAACATGTAATGACTTCAAATCAGGTCAGTAATTAATGTACTGAGAGCGTTACAAGTCTAGCTAATCCTACAAGAATTGATGTTTAATTCAGAGAGAAAAGTGCTACTTATTGTTCGAAATATGTTGGTATAAATAACATGCATCAGAAATGTTCACTCACAATTACTTGTAATGAATTTTCTATTTCGTTTTCACCTCACACTGTCACATCGTACTGCCTTTCTCGTACTCGTGAGTGTATTATCAAGATCAAATGTTTGATTATAGACATCTTAAGTTCTGTTTTGACTGTCAGTTTAATACTTAGTTTCTACTGAGATAATTGTTATACCCGTTGTGCAGATATATTGTGAATGGTTAGTTAATAAAATTAAATGAATGAACTACTGTTTTACTCGTGCATGAGTAAATTATTTTTGACGACATCGTATCAAATCTAAGGTACTGTGATATATGAAAAAACTACATTGAAGAAAAGGCAATGTAACATATTTATGGAGAAGATTAAATGTTTCTGTGGCTGCAACTGTACTCCTAAATCACTGGACGAGAAGGATGAAAACGTACGTAAATCGTGGAAGTACTAGTTTTGGAGAAATGATCGTCAGCCACCTGACTTGCGAAATCTAATAGTCAAGGAAGAAATGATAGTCAACGACTTGGCTTACGAGAATATAAGAGAAAACCAACCATTCCAATAAGCTTCCTATATTAATTATCATATATATATATATCATATGAACAGTTCAGTATGAATGCACACGTTCCAATACTAACACAAGTATTGCAGACACGCACCCAGAGCCTTTGTATGATTCTTATGGGCACAGTCCCAATCCTATAGCATCTTTTTTTAGGCACACGTCCCAGTGTGTTGCATCCGTTTTACAAACACACGTCCCAGTCCATAGCGTGCGTTTTATGGACAGCCGTCCCAATGCCTAGCGGGAGTTTTGTAGACACAAGTCCCATAGTATTGCTAATTAGACTTTTTTTTTACACAAGTCCCATAGTATTCTGCACAAGGTTTATTTACATTAGTCCCATAGTAAACGCGTTGAACTTTGTTACACAGATGTACCAATAATTGCTGCACGATTTGCTTACTCATATATACGTATTTATACCGGGATAGTTTTTATATGTTTTTCAAACACAAATGTCCCAGAACTACTTCAGCTCAGTTTTCTTCGCACATGTCCCTAACCTTGATGAGCGTGGGTTAGAGCGTCCCAGAATTCTCAAACCACGCACAGGTCCCAGAAATCGATATAGCTAAGTATAGGTGAGTGTGTTTGCGAGGTATTGATTGCGACGTATCTTGGATACGGCGATGCGTGGGGCCCGGCTTACGGACGTATCGTGGATACGATTGAGCACGAGTCATTTATTGATGACGTAGCCCGGGTGCGGACTGGAATTGGGCAGCTGCAGGCACAAGTTCTTCACCAATTGTGGTGCAGACGGGTATAATTGTTCACTTAAGTGAAAAGGGGCGGCATTCATCTTTTCTGCTTGAAACGGATGGGCAGACCGAGGAGCTTCTATAGAGAAGGAGGGAGCCAGTAGCCTAGCCCGTTGAAGCTCAAGAGTCTCTTATGGCTGTCAGCCAGTTGTCCCATGCACCAATCGTATGTCAGTAATGAGTCTCTTATGGCTGCAGCCAGTCACTTAAGCACCAATCGCATATCAGCAACTCGGTTCGTCTGCTGCTCCCCCGTGAAACTCAGTGCTCCCCCGTCTTTTCCACCAATGAGCGTCTCAGCCATAAGGGATCTGGTTGACTCGCTGGCAAGTCTGTAACTGAGCCACATAGCTCCCTCCTTCTCTATTGAAGCTCTTTGGGGCAGACTGTCGGGCGGACAAGTGAGCAGGCGGGCATTCGGGTAGGCCCCAATGCCACATGGTGAATCATTATATGCTGTAAATAAATAGGTCCATGATTTTCTATTATAATTTTTCTCTCGCGCTGTAGGGCAATAAGCAATAAGGGTAAATTCGAGGCACAAAGTACCGTTTTGAAGTTCTTATTTTTTGTCATTATTTAATGACAGCATGCGGTGCTAGTAAAAGCAATCATAATCGTATATTTTCACCTTGATGTAGATATTTATTTTGTCTGCATAGCAGATCTTCTTTTCTAATTTAACAAGCAATTACATATTATTGTCAATTTCAAATAATTTTTTATCTCTGCGGTACAGAAAATTTAAGGGTTCCATATCCAACAAGGTTCGAACTTTTTGATCAAAGAATGTGGTGACTATCGTCCCTGGCAGACATCGCTATGAGTGATTATCATCCATGACTATTGTGGGGATATTATAACGGAACCATAGTTGCTGATGGCACTAGTACTGACACACCGGTATATTTAGCTACCTGCACCCATGAAAATTTCACGCTCTGGCAGGCCCTTTTAGGTTGGACTTCTGGAAATTCTACAGTAATGAATAAATTTTATCAAGTTTATAGTATACTAAGCTGACCGTGACCCGTTGGATCGTTATCACCATTGTTTTCCTTTCGCAATATTCAAGTGTTATTAAGCTGGTCATAGACAACGCGCTATTTGTACCCGTTCACTCCTGGCCGTGTGGGTCACCATCACCAGCTCATTTGCTTTGAAAGCTATATTCAACACTGCCTGTGCGCAAGGGAAATATATATGTGACGTACAGTCCAATTGTATTGCTCATATCAGCTTTAAACTTAACGTGCACGTTCATGCAGCCAAGCTCGACTTCAACTTCTGTATCGTAGATGCCTACAACCGAACTGTATTGTATCTAATTTCTGCTATCTGTTATTGATGAAGAGCGTAACACACGAAGGAACGTAGGAACAACGCTATTTATAGTATAGATCAAGCACTCAAACGACAGGATACACACTGTTCACGCACCTATATTCAATGAAAAAATTCTAGGCAGCTATCTGATAATACGCGATACCACTCTTACAAGCAGCCTATGCATTTCCCGTAAAGTGGAGCTTCTAATAACCGGCAGCGTAGTTCCAGGTTCCAACGATAGTCAAATGAATGAGCTCCCTCACCAAATCGGCGCACTTGTTCGTTGAGGCTCGTCAACAGCATTTTGTCGTGTGAACCTGCAGGCTGTGGAACTTACGCACCTTTGGTGCTCATACAGAATGACTTAGTACATACTGCCATCGAGCCATAGGATTTATTTTTAGTTTGACACTTGTAATATGCTCTACTCACCTGGTTCTATAAAATTATGGTGTAATAAAGTTTTATATGTAACAACTCGTACAAAGATGAAGGGTCTAGTGCTTTGTTTCCACTCGCAGTAGAAAATGGTAGTGCCTAGTGCTTTGTAAGAACTTGCAGAACAGAAGAACCTCCTAATTCGCGTCGTTCTGATCCCCCAATCGAAACCAGAAGTAGTATTTCTGTACTTAATCATTCCTAATTTCCGTTATATATTATTATTTTTTTTTGGGGGGGGGGGGCAATCGAGCAAAATAATAATTCTTCACTAAAGTATCTAATAACTCACCATTGTAGTTCATTACAATGCAGTCTGCAAGTTCTCCACACTGTATGGTGCAGTTCTGCAGATGAACTGCCTCACTCACCACCAGAGGGCCTGCTTCAGTGACTGCTTTCGTGTCAATGCCTGAAAGTGAAAATAAACTATGACTGGTGTTACAATGAATTTCAGTAAATAAAAAGTTTTGTATGCATATAATAATAACAGGAAATTCAAATCCCAAGTGATACAAAATGATCTGCTCTAATATTGAAAGTTCACTGTATTCATTGGTTTCTCCTTTCTCATAGCTTGTTTGCGTGATAGTCATTTTAAGCCATTAAAGTCGGTCAACCGAACCAATGTTCTGTTGCTCCCAGGTAGACATCGGAGAAGTGAACAGCGTTTTGAGTTTTAATTCATTCTAAAATTAAAGAGATTTTCAAACAGTCAAAACATGCCCGAAAGCCAGCTGAAACGACGGCTAATATTTTCTCAGGAAACGAAGGAACTTCGCTTCTAATCGGCAGTGAAAATAGATTTTTAAAATACCGTTTGACGTCCGTTGACTGTTGTACCCTTTGGTTCTCGAGGAAAACGGATAAGAACGTGGAAAATCGCAGGCACTATTGTAAAAATAATTTGTCTATACCACGAAAGAAGGTAACAAATAAAAAGGAACCACATCCTAACCTATGTACATTGAAGTTTTCAAAACTTTCCTGAAAGAATTTTCGGTGGCCCGAAAGCTGTTACACGATATTAAAGTCTATTTAGAATGGCCAAGATTTCGATCAGGGTTATTGTCAGTGCAAGGTATTAGGTCTTAGTCTACAATTCATGGAGAAGAATTGCAATAAATGAGTTTACATTGTGTGAAGAAGCGCCACTTGACAGCGATGCCGTTTACGCTGAAAGGGCAGTGGAGGGCTTATATTATTTTCTTCGCGAGCTCAATTGCATTTTAGGCGTTAATTTCAAGACCAGTGACTATAAATAGACGTCAGTTGGCAAAAGCTGGGAATTTTTAAATACAATATCGACAAATGGAAATTAAAAAAAACAGGTCATAGTGCATAAACTGCACTTCAGGATTTTCAACATTCCCGAAAATAGTGTAAGATGAATTCGTGTCTAACAATGCTAATAATCATATTCCAGATGGGGGATATCCATTTGTGATGTTTTCAACTATGTATTCACTGAAATTAATATGTAAGATGATTAAAATCATTTCTCTGATGGGCTATGTACGTCCGCCATCTTCCCCTTTCCTGCATAACGACGTAAACAAGAACAATCATGTCCGTCGGGCATTTCGTAATACGGTGCTTTGTCATGGCGTGTAGTGGTTGCACTGAACAATGTTAGTCAATAATTCAAAAACTATACGAAAATAGTGATGCCGTGTGATTTTATTAATTTAACTTGCTACAACATGGCTCTTACTCATAAGGTTAGGTAGGCAAGGACTAGTTCTCCTAATATCCTATGAGAAACATATAGGTATATATATATACACCAGTCTAGTGCAGATAAAGCTGTTGCTAGGCCCTATATGGATATTAGCTGAACCAGTCCTTGCCTACCTAACCTTATGGGTAACAGCCCCGTTGTAGCTCAAAGTACATATGTTTCCCTCACCCAAAATCTTCATTTTAGTAGTATCCCAAAATACTAATTCAACTGCAAAATTTCTTGGAAATGTCGAAAATCCAGAAGTGCAGTTTATGCACTATGACCAAAAAACATGTTTGTTAATAAAGATTTTGGTAATCGGAACCTTGGGAAATTATTAAGTGATCAAGTGAATCTCTTGATATGTGCAGTAAAATTCCATCTGTGTTCTTTGACCTCTCGGTGGCGAAGTGACCGCGTGTCTGCATCGCAGCCTGGGTACCCTGGGTTTGAGTCTCGGACGCATGCACAAGTTAACGGATCACACTGCGAGGAGCACTTCTGCACCGAGAGGTAAGGGGAAGTACGGGAGGCACTGGCGCCAAATTTGCCATTCTGTATATGTTCATCGCTGTGCGTGCGTTCAAGTAAGCTTTCTTGCGCGTACACAGAATCGTCGCAAACATACATAGCGCGTGGCGAGTTCGGCGCCTGTTCGGAAGGGTATATAAAGCGGGATCCAGACTACAGCCACCGCCGCGATTTTGTTATAGAGCACCACCGAGTTTGCTCTCTTTCTGCTCTCTTTGTGCGGGAGAGCAGCGAGGCATGCCCGTGCTCACGGCGACCCGGTCGCACTCTCGTCGTTCGCGACGATTTTGCGTTCCAGTAAGCATTCTTGCGCGCGTCACCACTAAAATAAACATTACCTAGCCGAACCTAACCTAACCTAACCTGGCCTCCCAACCTAACTTAACCTTACCTAACCATACCTAACCTAACCTAATCTGCGATACAGCGAGCAGCGCAGCACACAGACTTGAACGCAGCCCGCACGCACACGATCCGTGTACATAAACACGCACACAAATCGTCGTGAACGATGCGAGTGCGACCCAGTCGCATTCACGTCGTTCCCGACGATTTTGCGTTCAAGTAAGCTTTCCTGCACGCGTCACCACTAAAATAAACACTAACTAGCCTAACCTCCTAACCTAACCTTACCTAATCCAACCTAACCTTACCTAACTTAATTAGCGATACAGCGAGCAGCGCAGCACACCAACTTGAACGCCGCCCGCACGCACACGATCCACGTACATAAGCACGCGCACAAATCGTCGCGCACGACGACAGCGCGACCCGGTCGCACTATCGTCGTTCACGACCACTTTGCGTTCACGTAAGCGTTTCTGCGCGCGCCACCACTAAAATAAACACTACTTAAGCTAAGCTAACCTAGCTTAACCTACCCTTCCTAACCTAACCTCCTTACCTAACTTTCTTACCTAACCTAACCTAGCCCATCTTAACCCAACCTAACCTTTCTAACCTTACCTAACGTTACCTAACCTAACGTAACCTTACCTAACCTAACATAACCTAACTTAATCAGCGATACAGCGAGCAGCGCGGCGCGCCAACTGGAACGCCGCTCACACGCACACGATCTGCGTACGCAAACACGCACACAAAGCGGTCGTGAACGACGATAGCGTGACCCGGTCGTGTCGGGTTACTCGGCGGCCACCGCAGCAATGCTTCTGCTTGTCTCACAACATGTGTGAATTAATATCAAATATTACTGCTCGGCCACACTCTTCTTCTCGGCCACACTCTGGTATTACAAGTCAAACTCCGAAGCCAGACAAGAATGCTGAGGTCCGTTTTTATTACTTCCAATCTGTATTTTAGGATCGCGTTGCTGGCGGGGTCTGAGATCTCGGAGTGCAGCTTTCTTCTTACTGTGTTTAGTGTGGTCTTCGTGAAAGTTTTAGTAATATGTATTTATTATTTAATATAGGAATAACATGTAAGTTTCGCCGCCTTGCCTCAAAGGACGTTGCTACCAATAAGCTCGGAAGATGCAGAAAATAGGTACTACCTGGATCAGCGTGGCTAACTGTATTTTTGTAATATTCGTTTTTTATGTTAATCAAGTTTAGTTGTAAAACACGGCACCACCTTGAAATCAAGGTGAGGGCAAAGAAGATTTATATAAAACACATTATTAAAAATTTGATCTAGATCTGAACGTTTCGACCCTATGGGTTATGAGCATTTTGAAACAACAAATATAGAAGATGATACACTGCTTGTACATAAACTAGTTCTAATTCAAATTAAAAAAAAAAAAAAAACTAAATATAACATTTCATCTATTGAGGGCTATCTTCAAGGGGTAGGACGACTGCATGCCGTTGAGGTTCGGTTTCAGTTTGTTAATGAACAGAGACTCCAGCATTCGCAGGTCAGAACTTGAATTTGCACAGCCAATAATTGAAAAGTTCTGTTGCAAAATGGGACTATTGCACTGTTCAGCATGCGGGCGTATTGCTGAATGAGGAGGGGAAGCTAAGGGGTTGCCTGTCCTAAAACTCCTACCCATATGCAAGCAAAACTCCTCGTGCAAGAGATTCATTTCAAGAGGAGGACCGTGACAAACCTAACTAAACAAGTCGGGAATGGTAGGAAGTTACTTGTGCATTATTTTTCAAATTTAGTGATGGTGCTAATTCAACGTAATTTGATCCAGATAATAAAGCAACACTCAGATAGTACGAAAATTACCCATGCCAAAAAGCTCCGTAACTTACGTATACGGTACATAATAATGTAGAGCCCTGCGATCCTGATTCCGTTATTTTTAATTTCAGTTCAGTTACGTTGACAGATAGACTCAAGTTTTTTTTGGCTTTTGGACTGGATTTTTACCCTCCTGTGTACAAATTGGATTTCTACATAAACTTCCTTTCTTTTGAGAAACTAGTTCATTTATTAAGAGACTATCTATGTTCAAATTTCAACGATTTTACTAAAGAGTTTAAAACTTTGTCCCTGATATATTTTTATAATTTTAAATTATTCAAAATTTTTTCACCCTTTGGGACAAAACTGGACGTTGCTTTGTTGAAAAGATTGTCCAAAACTAAGCATGTAATATTGACAAGACCTGGTAAAGGCAGGGGCATGGTAGCCTATTGCTTGACCAATCCTGTTACGAACAAAGTCTGTTAAACATAATATCTGATCAAATTAAGTTTAAGGGAAAATCACTAATTTTCTGCGTGAACTGAAATCGTCTTCAATCATTACGGAAACTTCGTATAATAATCTTTATATTAGTGGTTCAGCACCTGGAATTTTATATGGCTTACCTAAAAATTAATATAATTGATTTTAGAACAAAATTTAATTAAGTCCCATTTTTGCCACATATAAGACTCCTTCTTATAAAATTACCAATTTTTTGGTTCCTATCCTGAACCCTTTGACTTCTAATGAGTTTAGTGTTGTCAATTCCGGTTCATTTGCTAAAGATATTTGTTCTATTCGGGGTACGGGATCGCTTTGCATGGCGTCCTTCGATGTAGAGAACCTATTTACAAATATTCCATTGACAGAAACAATTGAAATTTGCATAAATCATCTTTTAATGTAAATACAGCAGTTTTAGGTATGACCAGAAGTATTTTTAAAACGCTACTAGAACTTGCAGTCCGTCACTGTGCTGATTACGAAGCTTTTCCTTCATTTTTCAATTCTGTAGCGCCCGGTCTTTCTTGACTGTATTCTTTTTCTTCAAGCAAGTCTCCTTGGTGACCAGCCCCCCCCCCCCCTTTTTTTTGTTCTTGGTGCCGGAGGAGGTGGTTGCACGCCGTCTGATAGATTTCTTAGAAGTTCTTTCTAATGTGAGAGAAAAATGGTCTAATATATACGTGAAATTATGTAACTGACAAGTAATTCATCAAACGAAGTTGATAGGCTGAAATGCTAGATTTAACTGGGACGTTGCCAAAGTAGCGCCCGCTTTTGAGCTGCCTTCGATTAACTCTAGTGATTGGAAAGCCATTTGCTACTTCCCAACTTCAATTTTGGTGTTCCAATGAACAGAACTTTCTTAGTTAGTTTTCTTTAATTTCAGTTTTGCACGTTTAGAATTTCCTGTATACTCTGCATCTAGTGACCCTTAAAACGAGCAGGTGAGACACTTTCCAGAAACAGCATTCTAGAAGCGATCACATAAAGTCACTCGGCCGGTGGAGCTCAATAGATTAATTACGAAATTGGCTTGGGAGACAAGATTAAGTTTGTCCCTTTCTATAGGGCTATGTAACCCAGTTCCGGGACATTTTCCTTCTAGGGAATATAGATTCATGAAACGTTATATCATTATCGGGACATCCGCAGTGGGTTTATTCCTCCTCTGTTTACCAATTACTATGGTGAAAGAGTTTTCCTTTATTAAAACAGTTTTGCATGTTCTATTCTAGAGTGATTCCATATTAGCTATTGACATGTAATTGTACTAGTGGCTAAAACCTAACCGCCCGAACAATTCGGTAAGTTTTCGGCTACGTAGGTAACTTCAGGTTACTTTTACCTTTCGTTGACCGTGCTCCTGTATTTCGTGCTTATACGTGTGATAAAATTTTGTGTTTAATCTGCGCATTTAGCTTGGCGATCCTGTGTTATCACCTAAAGTTTCACCCTTTTTTTTCTGTCGATATCTTGTTCGTAGCTCACCATTGATTTCCCCAACCGCCATGTTTATCTTTTTGCTGAAGTTCTATGGTTAGGTCAGTTTTGGTTTCGCCGCCCATCCTACGTTATGGGAAGCAGCGCCCAAGGGAGACCCTGTAGGCAACCTTAGCCATTAGCTAGGCCTTCGGGACTGTGGCTTTTGTGCCCAGCTTCCGATTTTGTACTCCTGATATTACATTCGCCTGTTCATTTCCTACTTACTACTATTCCTATGCCGTTGGCCCGGGGTAGGAGCGCCTTCGAGCGTGGGTCTCCCCGAGACTGTCGGCTTACTAGATGTCCCATCCTTTTCTTAAGAGATCGTGGTGCTTTAATGAGGCTATAGACTGTATACTACTACTAATCCCTCAGTTAGGCTTTCGGAACGTCGGTTATTGTACAATTCTTGCGTTGTTCCCGTCTCGCGCATCTACTGTTCTTTTTTCCAGAGTTCTTCCTCTCCCTTTCCGACTTACTGCTCTCGTGCGCGTTAGCCTTGCGTAGAAGCGTGGTTTCCATGTGTCTGTAGTCTTGCTGTTGGTCCCCTCTATCTTCCTCTGAGACGTCTCCTTTGTTCTAATAGCAGAGACTTGGACTTCTACAATTTAATGTGATGCTGTAATATTCCTTTCAATGAAAGCTAGGGCATTCTCATGATTTACCTGACCTACACACGGTGTACAATTGTTACCTGTATGTGCCACGTTCCTTGCAGTTGCTCATACAGGTTGCTCTGTATTAGTCTGTAGTCTCAAATTAAATATTCGAATTTATTTTTCTTTAGGTTTGAGTTGATGTACGTTCTACATTTTCTTTATTTACAGTGACTAACAACGTGTCAATAAACTTCGACTCCCGGAGTATGGTTTTCTAACTGCCGGCACAGTCACTCATTTTTTCTGTTCAATGGGAAATATTACCAGCCAACAGAGGGTCTGGGCATGGGACTATCTTTGGGCCCCAGTTTCGCTAATATATTCATGTCTCATCACGCGCAAGCTTGGCTCGAGGAATGCCCAGATAATTGCAAACCCGTATCTTAACGTAGGTATATAATGATGACATGTACGTTTTATTCCGTGGTCAGTCTCATGCAGCCATGTTTTAGACTACCTGAACGCAAAGCACCAAAACATCAAATTTACCTTGGAGACCGAAATGCGTGATAGGCTTGCCTTTTTAGGTTGTCTAGTCAACGCAACGGAGATAATTTCAGTACTACTGTGCATAGGGAAAACACTTTTACTGGTTTGAGACTGTTATTTTAGTTTCTGTACATTTAAATTCAAAATCAATAGTATTAAGACCCTTCTTTTTTGCGCTTATAAAATTTGTTCTGATTATGTATCATTGCATAGAGAATTTGATTTTTTAAAAGATTAATTTTCAAGAAACGTTTATCCACTGCATTTAGTTCATGGTTTTATAAAGAAACATTTAGATAGCAAATACTCTTCCAGATCTGTGCTTCTGACCGCAGAGAAGAAGAAGACGCTGTTTGTCTTTCTGTCTTTTTTTCGGCCATCAGTCGGAAAAACTTAAAAACGAATTGGTGTTTCTAGTGAATAAATATTTCATGTGAATAGATTTTCGAACTGTTTTAGTAAATAACTTTAGGATAGGCACAATGTTGACGCATAAGGATAAGCTACATACTCATATGCTCTCCTCTATTGTTTACTAGTACTGTTGCCCATCGTGCGGGTCTGCGTACGTGGGTTCTTCCACGTGCGCACTAAGAGTTAGAGCTTTCGAGCATATGGGTAGGAGTTTTAGGACAGGCAACCCCTTAGCTTCACCCCCTCATTCAGCAATACGATCGCATGCTGAACAGTGCAATAGTCCCATTTTACAACAGAACTTATCAATTATTGGCTGTGCAAATTCAAGTTCTGACCTACGAATGCTGGAGTCTCTGTTCATTAACAAACTGAAATCGAACCTTAACGGCATGCAGTCGTCCTACCCCTCAAAAATAGCCCCCCGATAGATGAACTGTTGTATTTTATGTTTTTGAGCTAATTTGAATTAGAACTAGTTTTTGTACCAGAAATGTATCATCTTTTATATTTGTTGTTTCAGAATGCTGATGATGACCTATAGGGTCGAAACGTTCAGATCTAGATCAAGTTTTTAATAATGACTTTTACATCAATCGTCTTTGCCCTCACCTAGTATTTTTTTTATCTAGCTCCAATCTTGCTCAAGCACTTGCCCCTTTATCGTCTTCTTCTGTACTACAGATTAAAGCTTTGAACCAACGGCTTTTGAATATGATACAAAATTGATTGCCAACCATCCTGAACGATATAACCCGTCACTGTAAATATCACGAACCTGTTGGAACAGGACCGTTTACACGCACATATCTTTGAAATTTCTGTTAGATAGCTATGTAAAAAGCTCAAACGAGTTTTTGTCCTTAAACTGTGAGCCTAAATATCACTGTCAGAAGCAGATTTCTTTAATGATTGACCAAGATTTCGCTTCCGCTATTCCATGCAGCTGGGCTGTAGTCGTAGTCAGCGAAAGGCGGGAAGCTCAAACCTATAATGAACTTTTCACCATTATTTATAATGTACGCATGCTTTGTTTTTAAAGGATATATCGTTGCTAGGGTTGATAAAGCTACCATAATATTATAATACACTTCTACATATGCGTTTTGTTATAAACTTCAATGTCAAACCCATACAACCCTAGTACGAACATTAATAAAATTACATAGTAAAAAACAGTACATTTAAAAAAAGTAATTTATGATTGGGTCTCAAAGAAGCGCCAATAAAATTAAATAATTTGAGTAAATTTCAAACATTTGTTAACTGTGCTGCACCAACAAGTAGGTACATACGCGGAATATATAGGCTAGCATTAAAATCCATGAAGGAAAATACTCACCAATTACAGACGCAGTGTAACTTTGGATAGCGCCATAAACTGAGCCAGAAAGGATTAGTGTTGCGAAAAGTAAGTCTTTTATGATGTCCATTGTTGGGGCTGGCAATCTTCGTTCATCTGTACTTTTCAATGAAAAAGTCCTAAAAATTTGATTCTTAATGAAAAGATGAACTTGAAATTCTTTACAAGAAGCTGTGCATTGAATTTGGAATATTGATTATGCAGGTGCAAAATTTCGGCAACTTATTACCACTTAGAACAATTAAGGCTCTATTGAAAATAAAATACAGTAAGATCACGAGTAAAGAGAATCAATAAAAAAGTTGCTTCTGCTAGTGGTAATACGGCAATACTAAATAGTCAATTTTAAACCAAAATTGGTACATGAAATTCACTAGGAAAAATGCATAGAGCTATGATATATTTTTAACTATCAATTTAAAGTTAGTGCGGGAAAATTTGTAATTACGTAATATATATGAGTTCTGAAATTGCTTCTACAAGTAATGCATTGTATACTTGTTAAGCAATTTTTTATTTGGGTTTTCAGGGCATCGAGTCTACTACATAATAGCACTTCATAGCAAACGTTGAGGCTTATGAGACTAACAAGTTAACCCAGGGGGCGGAGCCAAGCTGTAGTGCATCATGGGAAATGGGCTTGTGACGTCATAAAAATTTGGCACGTTTATCAGTAGCTTTTTTACGTTACTTCTTCATAATTTCATTTGGGCATCCAGAGTGTCCTACATGTCCTACAATCTTGATAGTTGCACAAAAACATGTATCAAGGTATCTACAAACTTTTTTAGCTCTCAGAAGCGTGAGGTTGGAGGAGGAATGTTAGGTTACGACGAGCGTTAGGCAAGAAGAGCAGCGTTCTGATGGATGATTAGCGTTAGATTAGATGATTGGATGACGTGTATCAGGTTACATGAAGAGTATAATGTTAGAGGAGGAGCGTTAGGCTGGGTTAGGAGTGTCTGTTTCGATGAGGGGAGTGAAGTTAAATAGAACGGCGTAAGTGGACGAGTCATTTAGATTAGATTAGATAGGCGGCAGTAGACGAACAAAGAGGCCCATTCCCAAAGAGACATCGGAACTTACGCCCCGGCCCTCTATGAGCTAATGCCATTATGTTACTAAGATGTAGAGGACTGAGAAAACAAGAGGAGAAAAGATGGAAGACGAAAAAAAAGGAAAAAGAAGGGGGAGAAGAATCGCAACGAAAGAGATGATCACGAATGCACACAAGCATGATCGATAGCCGCTGGTATGCGGAGCTTAAAAATATAGATTGAGTGGAAGTGAGAAGAAGTCGGCTTAAGATGGACAGGGCAGCTTTGGCCGTTAAGTGCTTGCCACTCGTGGAGGAGGAGTTCTTAGCTGTGGAGGATGTCTTTCCCAATGTATGTCAAGACGATTTTTAAACGAGTTGACCGACTTCGCACCAACATCGTCGGAAGGGAGTGTATTCTAAATTCTGACAATGAAATAGGGAAAGAACTGCTGACTTATGCTTGAGTTTTTGACCATTGTTTCGCAAGCGATCAGTAAGGTCTCTTTCAAAGAGTCTCGTTGTAGGTACGTCGTACTTTTGTTAGAGAAGGTGCATTGGGTCGAATAAGGGGCTTCAGGTCGGATGAAGAGCGTCAGATTATTATTCTTAAAGTAGTTGTTTAAGTTTCCCTAGATACAACTATGGTGATTCAAGAGAGGAAAAGGAAGGAACATGTAGCAGTATGCGGACAGAAATGGGGCACCCATGCACGAAGGTGGACTAGCTCGCATAGGAACAGCAAGTCGGGAAAGAAGAGAGAGAACAGATGAAAGTAAGATTAGTAGAAGTACGAACTCGGGAATGATGCAGAGTGGGTACAAAATACAGTTGTCATAAAGGTCAGCTAATGGCTAAAGTAACGTACACAAACACCTGGGGGGCGCTACTCTTCTCAACATAGGGAAGGCGAGCCTAACTAACCTAACCCTATAGCCTATGACCCGTCCTATGCCCCCTGAGAGGAGTTAGATTAATTGAGAAGCGTTAGAATGAATGAAAAGCGCCACGTTGAGTGATGAGTGTTAGTTTAGAGGAGAAACGTTTTGTCGGGTGAGAGGCCTTTGGTTGGATGAGGAGCGTTAACTTTAATAGCGTAAATGGGCAGTGTTACATTGGACGACGAGCGTTAGGTTGGCTGAGAAGCGATAGGTTAAATGAGGAGCGTTATATTTGATGAGAAGCGTTAGGTTAAATCAGAAGCGTTAAGTTGGACGAGGTACGTTAAGTTAGATAGAACAGTGGTAAATGGTGAGTGCTGCTCGAGATAGATAAGGTGTGTTGGGTTAGGTAAGGTGCGCCGTTACGTTAGATAAAGTTTGTTGGGGAGATGTGGGGAATACGTGGTGCGGTATGTTTTAAGACTCACATGGAACGTCAGATGTATGACTGGTGTTAGCTTAGACGATATATATTAAGGTAAACGGACGTTGTTGAGTTAGAAAGAGTTCTTCAGGCTTAAGTGACTGGCGTTAACTTAGACGGTGTGGGTTCCGTTAGAAGAGCTGCATTAAATGAAAACTAATTTGAATTATCATAGAATAACGAGGGTCTGGGACATTTAAAAAAGTTAAGACATTTATCAACCGTGGAATTTCCGCGGGTCCCGCTAGTCTCTAATAAATGCAGTGCGTGGGAAACTCGGCTAATATTTTAGTCACAAAGGCACATGATGATTTTCTTGAATGCGCCTAAGAGACAGAAATCTTCACTTTCAGCTTTTGCAATGAAAACAAGTAGGCCTACTTTGACTTGAATGCAGAATGAATTCGGCGAAACAATTACATTATTTTTCTCTCCCCAGCAGCACTATCTGCAAAGTATCGGACTTGCTCTGGGTCAAGTAAACACTGTAGCTCATGGCAACCCTTGCAGCCATAGGGACAGAGGTATTTAGGCGCTACCATCACCCTACCCTTCTCTGCCCCCTCCCCCCCGGAGTAGGAGTATAGTTCCAGTCACCGAAACGCAAGTCTCCGGGAATTATGCTAAAACAAACAGCACTGGCCTATTTTGGTGACGTCATTGCACCGATGATCAAGCATTATTGACAAAGATATTGTGACGCATTAGTAGTTTATATGTGTGACCTATAACAATAAGCACAAGTAGTCTCAAGTTCACTCTTAAAACAAAGAAGTCCTTGCTACTATCCATGTGAAGCACAGTTCTCGTATGGGCATTGTTCTGAGGTAATAAAACTAGTAGTTTAATAATGATATAGGGCATTGTTTTTAGGCATCGTTTGCGATGTTAAAAAAGTTGTGCTACTCAGAATCGTGGGAGAATAAAGCTAACAAAATAAGTATGAAAGTGTGATATCGTCAGAAGTAGTAGTAGAAATTTTACTAGCGCTTCAGCAGCACACTGCCTATATCGCGCCGAACTATTCCTGTGTTTAACCACAGGCTCGTGCGCCACTAGGACGCATTTTAAATTATCAATGATTTTTGACTCTGCTTTTCTGCCGGTAGGTCTCAGAGTGGTCAGTGCGCTACTGACAGGAAAAAGGCGCACGGCTGAACGCTTTCGCTCAGCTACGCCGCACAGGGGAAGGAAACGAAATACATGAAGGTAGAAGTCTAGCGGGAATAGGTCAGCCATCTCGATCAGCTTCCCACCTCCTGAAATAGAAGGGGAAGAATTGGGAGCCTACCTAACTTTACAAAACTAACCTCGTGAGCAGGAACTGCGGCAAGCTGTAACATCTCCTGCGGAAAAAGCACTCGGCACCCTTGGGTGTGGATATTGCCTGAAAGGAAATTAATAAATCAAAACCAATTACAATTAAATGGGTCGAAAGAACTTATTATTTGGTCAGAAGGGATAGAGTGGAGTAAAAAGAGAGCAATATTTTGGGTAAATTGATGGGGTTAAGACACTACATTGGTAAAACATTTCAAACCAACGCATTGTGTCATCAACTAATTTTTTAAAACTTAAAAATTTCTGTTCATCGATGTATGGGATATTTTAATTCGATGAAATAGGGGAACCAGCCATATCGGGAATATAGGACACTGTGAATATTTTCCGTTCTAGCAAATGTGAAGCATCCCAAAGCTGATTAGTAGCGAGAATTTGAACTCTCCGAAGTGTGGGGAATTTCTGTTCCGTGAGGTGCAAAAAATTTCAAACCTGTGATATACAGACACTATGAGTCGTATAAACAAGTTCAAGATATTTGATTTTCGTGATATCGTTTCAGCTAGGTCTTCTAAATGTACGAAAAACCCGAGTTTAGGGAATATAGGACATTTTTAATACCTAAAGGAGCGGCACCGTAATTTAAAAAAAAAATTTACAAAAGTAAGAATTTAAGGGCAACGGATGTGTGATGATAACTTTAAGGTTCTTTATGATAGGAGCATCGGCGTGTATAAAAATAATAGCGAGGAACTTGCGATGACCATATTCTTCATTGATTTTGCTATCGTTAGTAACATGCTTCTATTGAATGCTCTACACTACTGCCAACTCCAGAATTGATAGAAAATATGAGAGCTCTGTTTCATATATGAACAGCATGCACGCTCCTTCCTCCCAATAGATAACATACAAAAAATATAAATTAATATTTACAAAATGAGAAGGACTACTGAATTCAGTGATGCATATCCTATTTTCCTAATACTACTTGAGTACGCCGAAATAGTTGCTCACAGGCGAAAACTGTTTCGTCAAAGGTAGAAAGCGAGCTATAAAACTAATTGCTGCTCTACTGTACCGTGAAAAATCGCTTCTCCTGTGATTCATTGACCATCCACTCGAAAAATTAATGGAAATCATAGTCCATATGGCAGCGCTAAGAGAACCTTCAGAAACCTTCATTGTTTTCATTTTAACGTTCGCTGAGCAAGAAGTATATTCAGGTATTAATCATGCATTAAAATGAGTTTGCCATCATCTACAACCTGGTCTTTCTTCTACCCGTCAGTTCTCAATGAAGCGTGGCATGATGACCTCACTCTCCAGCCCTACCTAATTTTCGCCTGTTTTCGTAAGGCGTGACAGAAAAAAGACAGATAAACTAATGACTAAACTAATAAAAAATGCAAAAAATACAGATACAGTCAAATAAGTAACACATAGAATAATAAGCAAAGAAATATACAGCTAAATACGCATCAGTGTTTATTTTATCGTAGCTCCTAAATTAAAAATGTCGGGCCTGAAGAATATGCTTAGTGCAATATGCAATCACGAATACACGGGTAAAAAAGTATATATATATATTTTTAACATGCCTCTGATAGATTGTTTATGTATAGAGCAGGTTGCCTGCCAGTTCAGTAGGCAGTAGTATATCAGTGAGCACAGTATCGCTCACTAGTTGAAATATAAGTCGCATTATTGTTAAGCTTTAGTTTAAAAGATGATTGCTTTTTTATCATGTTCTGGTGATTGACGAAAAGTTATTGTCTTAAGTGACCAGAAAATAACCTGAGCATATTGATAAAATCTCGTTTTACGAAATCGAGGAAAAAAGAAGAACATCTCTTCGGTATGAATTAATATTACAATAATAAACTTTACGATGATTGGGGCATGTTTCAATCTTATGAATAATGTTTAACCTTCGATGAACACGATGATGCGAATATTACACTGCAGCAACCAAACACTGAAGTGAGACTCTGGCCTGGAAACTATGATTTGCTCTATCGTTGGTTCAGCTTCGTGACTGAAGATCACTTCAAACTTTTTGGGCAAATCATTAGCTTTCTGCTACAGAGATTATACGCTTTCCGTTGTACTTATTGATTGCCATGCAGATAACGGGCTAAAGTTTTACTGCGATTAACTGTGGCGGCTCGTGGATACTAAAGCAATTTTTTCGGGAACTAAAAGTTTTTTATTACCAGCACAGTAATGTCCGCAGCCATGCTCTAGTTCATGAGAGACTTGCAGTGTTCTGGTGTGGAAGTAATGAAACAGTAAAACAGCACCACCGCTGGCCGTAAAACTACTCGATCAATGTTCATGATCAGGCACGATCATAACATAATGCACACTAAAGCTGCTAAAGCTCACGTCAGACGGTTCTAACGATTCAGCTCAATCCGCACGAGAACTACAAGCTGCCGGGACTCCGTTTCCATGACAAGTTCGTTCGGAAGGCTGGATCTGCGCCAACTTTGTTCGCTGGGTGCGAGCAACTGAAGACCACTGCCAATCCAGTCTTTCATTAGAAGTAGTTGCATTACAGTTAATCCACCACTCGTAGGAACAGCGCTATTGGAAATGTTGTATGTAGGTACATAGACCCCGCTATGAGACTAAGGGCTAAGCAATCTTCTGCTAGTTTCGAATTTTTTACCTTGAATATAACTTGAAAATTCAATTAGAAACTTGAATTGGACTCTGACAGCGCAGACCTCCTCCAAGCGGTTTGTCTGTCGTAGTCAGAGAGACAGATAGAAAGACAAACAAACCAACAAACGGATCGAAACAATTTATTAATCTGTTCCTTGAGATATTCCTGAAAGTTCTTGTAAATTTCGCTAAAATCAATCTAATACACAAAGAACCACAATCTGAGGTTATTAACTACTAGGCTTATTGGACATGGTTATCAAGTTTATACTTTATTTTTGTGGTGCACCTGATAAAACTGAGCACCACACATGAACATATTAGCTTGTCAACAGGTAGTTTTAATTGCACGTTTCAAAATGAATTCAAGCTATTATGGCGGCACGGACTGTAGTTATTTTGAGTCCCTGTTGATGCCCATATATATATTCTGGCAGGGAAAGGGTCCGCTAGAATATATCCCCGAGGGCTCGACGGAGGTAATAAAGAGGAATTTCATATAACTGTGCCAAGCTGCCTCGGCCAAGCGATTGGGTGTGGTAATTACGCAGGTAACGTGGAAGGTTCTTCAGTAATATTACCTAGTTGGTGTAAAAGTTATCGGCACAAAACGTTTCTATAATTTTTTTATTTTTTGTACCATATCATGCTACTTGTCTATAATATTGCCATAAAACCATTCAAATGGAAGCAATTTTTCCACACGGACACGTATGGAATGAGTGCATGGAAATATCGCGTTAAGCTTGGCATTCCGGCAATTTCTTCTCGTCAAAATCATGTAAGTTTTTGCTCTTGTGTGAACCCATTCCATTGTCTCGACAGTAACTTCAATTTGTATATTCGAATGCAACGCTAGAGCATTGAGTAAGCATGCACCTGTGTGAGTTTTGCTAATAAAGTGGATAAGCATTCTACACTTTATTAGCTCTAAGAGCAATATCCTAAAACTTGTTGCGTAAGCACATACAGTATTTAGCATAATTTAGCCGAAATCGTACTCGCGAGACCGGGTCAGAAAGCTGCAGGGGTTTGGCGGCTTTGTAGCTCTAATTAATAGCCCGAGTGCGTATATAGGGCACCATGCAAGGCCAGTCGAAACATTCAAAATAGCTTCATTTGAACATTTTGGATATGAACTGTGTTGTGTTTGTGGGCAGCTGAGCTTAACAACAACACCGCTTATGACGCCCAGTGCCAAAGCTGCCGTATTAAGCCGATTTTATTCCTGTATGAGTTTATTTGACTCTTCATGTAAATAATTTAGGGTGCCCTGCTCTGCCCATTTCAAGTCATCACGTGCTGTTTCTTGTACCGGTATTTCATCAGTGCTTTTCCTGCAGAACGTCAACCAAAATCGGTTGACGTTTCTAAAACTTTATTCCTTTGAGACACTGGCGGATCTAGCCCCTTCTCGTGGGGGGGGGGCATTCGCCTCGGTGACAGGCCCCCTCCCCAACTCGAGCCC
>LQNS02276930.1:886302-899815 GCA_001587735.2 Parhyale hawaiensis | reverse complement strand
TAGATAAAAACTTTGACACAGCATATATGGCACCTTTGGCCTTGCATAGTTTGTCGCACAGTAGAGATATGTGAGCAGCAAAACTAAGTTTATTGTCAATAACAACTCCTAAATATCGAAATGAATTTACCCACTCTAACTGTTCTCCATGATCCAGTATGCCTCGCTTCAGCCAATATCGTTATTACGGCCCTCGTGTTTCCTTATTTTAATTCATCATTAGGATAATTCTAACAATGTAAACAGCTATTTTCAGTCACAATCATTACGACAGCCGATAGTCGACAACTTTTGAATGATAAATATGATGTCGACTAATAAGTAAAATTTAACATTTCGGGAAAACCCTCCCACTATCAGAAAATCAAATTGTAATCTATACCTATGAATAAAAAAATTCTCTTTATTTATAATGCTGTGAGGGGAACATAGATGTTGTCGGGGAAAGTCTAAAAAGCAAATGAACAAAGCTACGCAGAGGGACCGGATGTCGTCTTCTGTACAGTTAACGGTTGCGGGACTAACTGTGGACTGTGTGAAGCGGTACAGCCGAAGTCAAAAGGTTACGTCTAGGTCTTGCTCTGTGGATGTAGAGGGACTCTAATGTTGTGAGCTCGATTGGATTAGAAGGGTCTATTATTGAGAAGTCATTTTTTTCCTGAAGAGATGGTTTATTTGTTCAGAATGTAGGCATGGAGCTGAATGTAACGGTTTTTGCGAGGGGTAAAATGGTTCGACTAGATACGCCTAAATTTTGGGCAATACGGGCATTGAACAAGACCCAGCCTTAACATCCTGTCCTCGGCTGTGCAGCTTCACGCAGTCCACAATTAGTCGTAAATCCTCTGACTGTACAGGGGCTGACATCCGGTCCCTCCACGGAGCTTTGTTTATTCGCTTTTTAGACTCTCCCTCATCCCCGAGAACATCTATGCTCCCCTCACTGCTTTAGAAAAAAAAAATTTTGCTCATTATTCATAGACGTAGATAACAATTTGATTTCTGATGTTGGAAAGTTTTTCCTGAAACGTTAAATTATATTATTAGTCAACATCATATATATATTATTTTGATAATTAATAATTGACTCAGTTTGAGTTACTGTTTAGTATAGTATATCGCCGATTGCGATAATCTATGAACGATAAATCGAGAAATTTTTATATTAGCAAGTTAGCAACCGCACATTCACACTTAACTGTTGGTAAAGAAATTCGGAGCTCCGAAACTACGAGTATAGTATGAAAGAGTAATATAATATTATGAGGTTTTCGCTGTGTTGTTGACCTTTGTTAACTTCAGTGCACTAATTTTTTCCTGAGAGAAACCCCGTTGGGACTCTGGTCATGGCTCTCAAGAGTTATCAAACACTAACTCCGCTAATTTCCTGTCACTAGGCTTGTAACTACAGACGTAACAACGAAATTGTGGCTTCTTTATTCTAGGCGTTCTTTGTGATCAGAATCCCCGTGATGATGATCATCATCACTGAAAAGACAAGAAGGGTCAATAATTTTGAGAAAAAACGAAAGACGCCATGCATGTTTGTGTGCAAAAATAGATTTCTAACGTATTTACACGGAACATTGTAAGGAATTAATTTCTTAGCAATTTGTATTTATTTTGAAGCCAATGCACACGTTAACTAGCAGTATTAGACGTATTTTGAGCAAGCACAGGCATAAAACTAACAAAACTCGATTTCTGGAAGTCAATATTTCTAACAGGCATTATATTCACTTTATTCTTAAATGCAAGAAAACAGCACGAACTAGAATTTTAACTTTTGAATTTTTGAGTATCTAACGCCTGGAATCACTTTCTGTTCTCGCATGATCAGCCCGCGGGAGAAATCACGGTTCGATCATTCACCACGACTGATCACGGTTGATATTGCTATGATAATCACGTCAAAAGCTAGTTGCAAAACTCACCGATTAAACGCAATCATCCGCACGGTGGTCACAAAAAGGCGCTTTTTGAAAGCATCTCTGAAAACAAACTCAAATCGCCACCAGTGTCATCCCCGCCACGTAACCTTCAACGAACTGAAGTAAGGCCACAAGTGCTCGCTTTAGCATGTTTTGAAGAACTCTGGTGCTAAAAACAGAGATGCAAAAGTTGTCATATTTTATGCTCGCTATGATTTTTCATCATTTAATTACATTTTGTCAATAATTTACTGGTGAAAGACGTGTGACTGCCAACTTAGACCAACTTAGCCAAACATGAAATGAGTCTTCTGAGCTTCCCTCCTGTGGAGCAGCGCAACCTTTCTTTTTTTTTTGTCCATTCGATGTACAAAAACCTGCTGCAGTTTTAGCAGGCACTGGTACTTCTTTATTACAAGAGTACTCTGCCCTCAAAAGCAAAAGGAATAAACAGTGTAGAATAATGCGACTATCACTGTTATAATACCCTTGCAATAACATCCTAATGATGCTTTCACTCTTCTCTTATGGTGCGTTTTGCTGCAAAAATATGCCTCTTACATATAGGATTCATCACCCATTATGTCAATGAAAGTTACGTCATGATCAGTTTGCGGGGACAAAATTTCTCCTTTGCAAGCAATATCCTGAATGTAGGCTTTAGTGTGCTTGACAGTCAAGTAGACCTGGAACGGGAAATGCGTAGTTCCTGCTGTATCCTTGCGCCAATTCTTCACTTCGGGAGAAGATGAGGCATAACACTTTTGTTGTACTTTTTCATCTGCGTAGCTGCAGTTATTGTCAACGCGAACAAAATTTTAGAGATTTAATTTCTTAGTAAACACGACAAATAAAGCACTCGGTTACCATATTAGCAACCGCCTTGAGCTTGCGCGCCCCATCTTAAACAGTATTTTTTCTAGCAGGTCCCGCGAGTCAACTTATTTATCGTGATGTGTTGCAGCCAATTTAATAGCACCGGAGAGCAGCCTCTCATACGGTGGCCGTAGAAATTAGGGTATTAGAAATTCAGGGCTACAGCCATATCCTAAGGCAGCAGCCTACATCAGAGGCTGCTGGTATTCGCTACAGTTATTGTTCTTCCAAGGAATGGATATCTGGATGAACGTACTTGTGGACGGAATTGCTTGCAGAATAATGTTGTCTCGGAGTAAGTACAAGTGGAGATGATACAAGCTCTCGGGGCGCTAAAACCTTCGAGGGTGATGCGCCGCATCGTAACGAAGTAACAAGCTCTCAGCAGCGGGAAGAAAAAGTTTACTTGCTCTTTTCATGATAGCTTTTTGAGGAAGGTTTCTGATGAATTCAATTCTCTTAGCTACTATAGATAGGAAGCATAATTAAGCAGCCTGCAAAGAACATATCAGCGAATTATTCATGCACCACCTGACTGTCGTCGTCAAGACAGTTTTATAAAGCTCCTTTCCAGGCGGAACCTGTGGGGAAAAACTAACGTTGAGGATGAGACAGAAACTTGAGGCGATTGGTGAATGGGATGATTCCATTTTTGTATCTAAGACAGTTTAAGAACAGCATTCTTTTACAATTTCCAAAGCAAAAAGAAATGCCAACATATGCACATCTACACTTCTCATTGCAGCCAACCAGCCAGTCAGCCAGTTCGCGCTCTCCAAATTTGGGTGATCAGCCCTTCTGTCACCTTCCCCCTATGTTTCACGCTGGTAAAATAAGTTGAGAGAGCATTAGTTACTTTTCTGCAAGTACTAGAAAGCAACGAAATTGCTGTAACTAAGTGACTGAAATTTACTAACGAGATACTAGCTCAATGATGGCTTATCCAGTACAGAGCATCAAAATCTGCCTTGAAGTTTCAGATAAATAATTTGGACAGCATGGAGTAAATTCTCCAAACTTTGGAGGGGCGTTACGTGGTTTCTTCCAGGGACCGTATCACGGATGGACTGTTTTCGTCTAGCTATCTTATCTTTGCTGCGAACAGTAGCTAGATTCCTAATTCAGATTTTGCGCCAGAGGCTGCAATCCCACGTGTCGCAGTGATATTTCGCCCTGTGGTGTCATCAAAGGCAGAACTGGGTAAATTTTTTTAGTTGAAATGGTATAAAAAGCTTGTATTACCACCGCGAATTCCTCCGAGAGTATTATAGAGTGGTGGGTTTCGAATTCATTCCATTGCTGTAGAACGTCATAAACGAAACTCATAAACAATATTTTCTTCGTAAAGCCCGCTGCAGACGAGAGTCGAAACACGGAATCGTTTCTCCTTATTCATCAGATTTTGTCGCTACTGGGTACTACTTCGGCTGAGCTAAATTTCAACTGTCCAAAATGGCTTAAAATCTAAGCTGCCATTGCAGAAATTCTTCTACGGCAAGTGCCAACTGCAGAGCTTAGAATATCTAGCTCCCTTAATTTCGAGTGAGTTTTCCCTCACAATAACGTACATTGTATTGCGATGTTCAAACACGTAAACAGAAACCACGGTCACAGAAAATTTAGTAATAGTTGCCGCCATACAGTATACACGCTTATTATTGGTTGACACCAACGCGTCTCACTTAAGCTTTTTATTAGTCAACCAACGTGTCGCGCAAGCTTCTTATTGGTTGAAAAGAGTCGTGGTCGTAACTCGCGTCAAGCAGGCTTGTCATTGGTAGAAATGAAGAAAGTTTAATATCAACATTACTTTATAACTACTGCGAAAATCGAAAACTTTGCATGAATAAAATGTTCTTAAATTTCAATTCTACGTTTACTGTGCAAGTTTCGAAACATTCAGATCATGAATAAAGAAAATAGACTGGCTCGTCTAATGTAAAGAATTGCCCATTTTGCAATAATTTTAAAGTAATGTTGATATTATACTTTCTTCATTTCTACCAATAACAAGCTTGCTTGATGCGAACGGCGACCAGCACTCTTTCCGACCAATAAGAAGCTTGCGTGACGCGTTGGCGTCAACCAATAAGAAGCGTGTATGGCTGCAACTGTTGGGGATTTACCTAAGTTCTTCAAAATTTTAGATAGTTTCAGGGATTTTTAAAACAATTTCTGGAATTTTTCAACTTAATACTTGACAATTACACCAATATTTAATAATTATGTACTACCGCGTATATTGAGATAAGCATTAAGTGTTTATGCTTTGAAGCTTTTATTTATATTCTTTTATAAATATTTGGGGAATTATTTTAACTTTTGGGGATATCTGACCTTCCCTTTTGAGTTATTTGTATTTTGCCGGTAATTGCAGTGTGCACACTCACACCCTCGCACATGATCATTGCGGGCGCTAAGGCCTGCGTGGTCGACGCGCCGCAACCTTCCTGAAGTAATGATCATTGCATGCCCTAGCTACAGTGATGCTCGCTCAACACTTTTTGCTAGCTGCATTTCCTCCTCTGTCCCTTTCACTTTGCCTGCGATTCTTGACAATTTCCAAAATCTGGATGCAGACATACTGGCCTTCCTCGTGGCATCGGGACTGCTGCACAAACTGTGAAGCTTTAGAAGAATCTGGCGGAGTGGAGGCGCTAATGCCCAAGACGGTGATGCGCCTCATCATAATCAAGTAGACTAAGTAATTTTGCCGGTGACCGCTGTAGAGTGCGGACGTACAGCTTTTATTTGTTGTGGTGTGTTATTATTGGTATATTTTGCAGTACAAACATTTTATTTTTGTTATTTATGGTTCGATTGTTGTCAAACTCGCACAATAGACTTAAAATTGAATTTGAAGAACATTTTATTCTGTTTTTCTCGAGTTTGTTTCGTTATATTTGGTTAGTGTAGGTTAAGGTAGGGTAGGGTAGGATACGGTAGGGTAGGTTATAAAAAACTATTGCGAAAATCGAAAAATTTGCATGAATAAAATGTTATTCAAAGTCAATTCTACGTATACTGCGCGAGTTTCATAACAATCTGACCAAGAATAATGAAAATAGAATGGCTCTCTCAAGGTATAAAAATTCCCTGGGGCTGAAATGAAGCAATTAGCCAGATTTAACGTGAGCACCGGGCTGAAATTAAAAAAAATGCAAACAGTGATATTGATGAAAATTCATTGTAATGTGCACAAAGAATATGCTCTCTTGGAGTTTTTACTATTACCTCCCCATCCTCTCCCACTGGAAAAAAGACATTTTAAACCATTGATCTTATGGATATTGATGTACTGAACATGAAAAAAAATTATAGATTATAGACGTTGGTAATGTGTAGGCCTAGTTGAAAAAATACTGATGTATCAAATTCCTCATTAAATCGGTAATGGTATGTACCTAGTTTTTTCCATGCGCCATTTTCCTCTGTAAGATGGTTGCCGAGCTGCGATGTAATTGGCAGAACCAATCTTAGGTATACGCCCCTACCTAACTTTAAAAAGTGGCGCACGAGCCTGTGTTCAACCACAGGAATAGTTCACCTCTATATAGAGAATGTGTCCCTGATGCGCTAGTAAAGTTTGTATTTCTACTACAATTTGTTTTATGCATATTTTGAAAGCGTTTTTTTTTCGTGTAAACTAGAATAAATTAAAAACAGATTTGTTTGGATTTGGTTTTCATCAAATTGCAATTCTGAAGCGGAGTGCATTCTTTCGCGATTGTCCTAAACGGATTTCACTCGAAACAATAGCTTACAATTACTATATAATGCAAATACCCGAAATCGAAATGCGCTGAGGTGCTGATATAACGTCAAAGCAATGTCTGCGAGACATAGTATGCTACGGCTCGAAGCAATAAATTCGCGGTTAGCTCATCAGTATCTATACAAGCGTTAGGGTCTGAGAGGCTAGTTAATGTATTAATGTATTATCATATATAGTAAGCCCTCGTGTATGAGCTTCAAGCTTCTCTCGACTTGCTTCAGTACAGTGGAACCCCGTTTTCCCGGACAGCACGGGGGGAGGCCGTTCTGGGAAACTGAAATTTCGGGGAAAACGAGAAAATTTCAATTCCCGGAAAACCCCCGTTTTTCCGGACGTATGTCCGGCAAATTGAATCTATTTCCGGGATATTTTATGCCAGAAAAACCCCCGTTCGCTTCATGTTAATGAACGAAAATGAAACTACTGTGTGCAGACGCATACTGAACGAAAATGGCGGTGGTTGCCTTCCGATTCCCGGAAGAGACGCTGCGCAATAGGCGAATTTCAGTATTTGCGCAGTGTCACTTTCACGAATTCTTATGAAGGTCCGGAACTTCTGCCGGACTTTTTCCGGGAAATGCCGAAGTTTTCCGGTATTCCGACTTGGTTTCAGTTTCCCGGAACATTCCGGGAATACCCCGGAAAAGTGAAAAAAGTCCGGGAAACCGGGTTCCGGGAAAACGGGGTTCCACTGTAAATGGCTCTGCTTATACATTAGTGCGAAACCTTCCTCTCAGGGCAGAAATCTCCGACAGGGGTTTTCAATCATTATTCAAGGATAAAACACGATATTTTTTCTCAGATGATATCTTGCGTATTCGCACGGGCGCTATGACTGTTTGTTTATGGTCTTTCTGGTTCCAATATGGCAGCTACACTCTTATTTATTCCAATGTCATGATATTTAATCTTTTAAATAGCAATAAGATACGTAATTGGAGGCATTTTTTGAGGCGTTCCTTGACTTTTGCACAGGGGAAAGATTCCTCTGTTTGCTCTAATGTTGAATTATTCTTCAGTACGCTAAGTGAGTGAATTGCTGTCAAAATTTGAATTTAAAATACTGAATAATTGAATGAGTTATGTTGTAACGCACAGTCGAGTGCATGTTGTATTTTTTTCATATTAAGGGAGTTTATTGAACACTTTTCACTGTTCCTTAACCTTCGCAACCCCCTTTACAATGGAAAATATTCCTATGCCTTCTCATCAGTCTCATGGAACATAGAATGTGCCATAGGGTCTAGTTATGTTGGCCTATTCTATGTTAGCCTATGGGCAGTATCGATCCTAGGGGGCCTATACGTTACTTTAACCTAAGCTAGGTCTTTCTGACATACTTCAATGCTCAGCTTATTTCCTTCCTTCCATTTTGACATTCCAGCTTACGATTCTCTCCTCTGTTTGTCTTTTCCGAGCACTGATGTGTTTCTCGGAACGTCGATCCTGTGTGGCAACACCACGTGCGCAGGTTTCATTTTCAGCACTGTACGCGGAAACTTCTATGTCCAAACCCATTATCTTGCATTGAGCATTTCGACAATAATAAATATTCATCGGGTAATGATTCAAGACAACTTTGTACTTTGATATAATATTAACTAGGTACTTCCTGCCCTGCGTTCAGGACAGAAGGCACCTGTCTGGAACACATCAAGTCACGTTTTGTTAGCTGATTTCCATATTTTAATGGTTTACTTACTTCATTTTATGAAAACCCCCCTACGGGAGACCTAAGTTAAATGTGCATTATTACTTATGTCACACTTAACTCCAAACCAATAGACCAAATTCAGATGTCTCGTGGGAATTACTTGATTTGTAACGTAAAGAAAAGGTGACATTCGGCTGTAGGCCTATAGAGTTAGCCCTCACGGGTATATTCTGGCGGGCCTCTTTCTTGCCAGAATATATCCTCAAGGCCTCAGGAACCCATGGGGCAAACCTGAGCACATCTACCGCAAGAGATGTTACAGCTGGTCGCAGTTCCCGCTGACGAGGTTAGTTTTGTAAAGTTAAGTAGGTTCTCTTCATTTCCCTTTCCGATCGAGATAGCCGACCTAGCTCACGGGACTCCTCTAAATATACTCTCTCGTGTGGAAAGCAACAAAAAGGGCCGTCCGCTCAGGTGTCTTTCTATTCTTCGTGCCTTTTCCCATCAGTAGTAGCGCCCTTGGCCAACTGAAATTTTCCGGCAGGAATGCCGAAATATTGCATTCAAATACTGATGCAACATCATAAGCAGTCTCACTGCTAGGATCAGGTCGTATAACGTGGGCGCGGTGGTAAAACCAGGAATATAATAATAATAATGATGCATTGGGTTAACAGCAGAGGTACAAAGTTGGAATTTATTTACGGTCCGCCTTTGACATGCATGCTGGAACTAGCAAGTGCCCCAACCCTATTTGCATACACCCCAACTCCTAACTTGTTTACGTGATCAACTATCAACTAAGCCAAAACAATTTTTTTTTCTTCAGATTGCTGGAAACTGCGTTTAACCGATTTTGACTGCACCTCAGTGACAGTGTACCTAAGAACCTGAAATATGAGTGGGACTGGTTGTACCCCTACGGGCAGCCCCTCAACTGCCACCGGCAACCCTGGTGGGAGCTCTAACCAGCAGCGACATCCTTTGATACTAACTCACGAAGAGAAAAAGGATCTCATTAAAAAGGTTCAGCAACATCTCTATGTGCTGCTGCACGCTTCCAGGTGTCAGTCCATAGCCAACCGTGATGAGCAGGGAAGCGGAGGTGCTTCTGTTAGACGGGTGAGATTTGTAGTGCCGTGTTTTCAATATCATGGGTGTTTTTCTTTGTCAGGCTTATCTGGGATAAATTGTTGACCAACTTGACCACACACCTCAATTGCAGAATCCATAGGCCCTGGTTCGCGCTGCAGATATGTGTCAGGTATAGCCACTCAGGAGCGCACGGCAGCAGTCGACCAAGTTTCGTTTGAGAGCTATGACACCAGCTATGGTAGGCTCCCATGCGACGACCTGCCACCTCCTAATATCCCCATTGCTGGCCAGGGTCAGTCCCAACAATAACATCCGAGCAGCGAATGCTAACTCAGCAAGCCGAGCGCATGACGTCGCCTACTGGAAGCAGTCTTGAACCTACGCATTACGCGTCTGACTGCAACCCTCGGGCATCCTGCTGCTGGCAAAGGATAAGTCATAACGTTACGGAAGTTTGGTTTGGCAATCCTATATTGATAGGAGTAGAGCCCGACTGATGTGTGGGGGAGGGGGGGGGGGGAGAAGTCACCATAGGTTACTTTCCAAGGCTTCGTTGGTTGAAGTTTTAGTTGGACGTATGCCACAAATTATTCTTTTNAAATTGATAACTGCCTGTGACGAAAGCAAAAGTAATACCTAATAAGCAAGAAGGCAGTAATGTTGAAGATTTTTTTTTTTTGGGGGGGGGGGGGGGGGGGGGGAGAAGTCACCATAGGTTACTTTCCAAGGCTTCGTTGGTTGAAGTTTTAGTTGGACGTATGCCACAAATTATTCTTTTCGTGTAGCTACCTCTTGTTTTACCCGAACAGCTCAGAGTGGGCAAGGGCGGGAAGTTCAGCCGTGCTCTAGAAATAATACGCTAAGTCCGTTCATTTCCAGCTATCTAAGGCCGACCCTAGACGTAACTTTTTATGTGAACTATATAACTGATCACATGAATAGTTACGATAAAGCTGACGAGTAGGCGGGAAATTTGCGCAGATTTTGATAGTTGCAAATGAACTGATCAAGCGGCATGAGAAGGCGGAACATTTGGACTTTTTATCTGAACATTCGTCCAATTTTTATCCACGGGCTAGAAATCTAAAGGTAGCAGTCAGCATTTCATGATAAAAGCAGTAAGTTTCTTCCTTCATCCTTAAACAATTGTACCAATCCTTAGCTACAGCTCTCAACTCCGCCAGTAAATATATATGTTTTTTTTTTCAGTAGCCATTCTCTGCACTACTTGCGACGTTACTTAGATCCATTTATTGGACTTTTAATGTGTAAAGTCAAGCTGCCGGAGCCATAAAGTACACCTACTCTGATGACATTTTAGAAACTGGGGAACCAGTGCCAATTGTAACGAAATATCTAAATGGTGTAGGGGCACATCTGTTACCACGACGGTCAGATGGCTTGCAACGATTTGAATCTGATCTGTTATAACGTTCAGATAAAAAGTTATGTCTAGGGTCGGCCTAATAAAGTTAAAATTGTTATAAAATTGATAGTAAAGACAGGGCTGTAGCAGGAATTACAGATGAGCTTCAAAATTCAACCATTGATGGAATTACAACAAAGACTGCTGACAGTGATGGGCACCAAATGCACTAAAGTACTTAAATACGAATCACTAATTAAATCTGTAAAATGTAATTAAAACTAAATACATTTTGAAATTTATTTAAATGCTAAATACTTAAATACATGAATGTATATAAATACTTGAGTAAATACATTCAACTTTTTTTCCATTTTGGGTACCAAAAGGCACTAATTCAGTTTTTTTTAGTTTTTATGAATTATTGAATATTGATATACCATCACTATACGTCACATTCTGCAAAAGTCGTAAGTAATACTCTAGAGTCTAGATAATATTTATAAAAAACAAATCAGAGGCAAGAGCTTTCAATTTGACACCTGCTATAGATTATTGATTTAGCCTGTTTCAGCTTCCTGGTATGCTTATGGACATTGAAAATTAAATCAGGAGTTCATTGAAATAAGATTCAAGCAGAGAGGAATAAGGTTTGTGGGATCGAAATACCGTCGTGTTTTACGGATGTTTTTGCCCCATAATTCTGAAGCATAACAGCCTTCAGTCCTGAGTCATATAGAGCTTTTGATGAACCGCTGCCGTGCACTACTTTGAGCCAGTTGGCATAACAGCATCATAAGCACGAACCAGTGCTTGTGGATCCTTTGGGACGCGTCTTTCGTGTCCACTTTGGTTTTTCCTTCCAAATTCTGACCTGTACTCCTCTTCTTTCCCGACTTGATCTTCCCAAGCGCCTGATTCGGATATGGGTTCTAAGTTTCTGTTGATTTTTCTTTGTCTTTTCTTTCTTTCTCGCTTTTGATCACCGTGTACAGGGTTGGTAGGGAGGCTCAAATTAGGAGAATACTTCTACTACTGCTTGTAGATTTTCTACTAGGGGTGTGCGATCAGGGTAATTTCACTTCTAAGCTAAGCACAAACAGACCTACCCCTCACCTAATAATCAAGCTTCGTGCAAAAACAGGAGGCTTCAGTGGTAGTGTCTTACCCGAACTGCATAGCTTTGAGACGGCTACCAGCAGGCGCGTTCTTGTGCTTCGCTCGTAAAGGCAGCATTCGGTGTTCAGATGCTGTTACAGGACTGTTGCCCCTAACCATTGTGGGGATTGTCCGGGGCACAGACCATCGCATAGGAGGTTCCATCGTTGGCGCCATAGCTCTTGACGATCTATGATTGACTGAATCAGTCTACGCCTCTGGGGCGAAAGCTAGACCTCAAGATTTTTGAAGGCCTTGCTAGGAGGCACTTATCTGCAGCAGTGCGAGTTATAGGAATATATAAGATATACAAAGCTCCTTGGGCTCACCAGTTAGGATGTGCCGTCACGTAGACGTCGCTGTAACTGTTAGTTTTCCGCAGAAGTTAAGGCAAAGATCCCGTCGATTTGGTTGCGTCTTTTGCACTTTCAATCAAGTTTCAATGCATTAACTCTTATCTAATATTAAATGAGACTTTCGAAAAGTTTGTCTAGTTCCGCAAAATGGAGCTTGCAGCCAAGATTAGGTTAGTTCTAACACATGTGAAGCGATTCAGAGAGGGTAAGTGAAAGCGCGTGTACTTGAAATTCCGGACCAGTTTAGCCTATAACGGCTCAACTGAACTCAACGATTAGTTCATTCACTTACCCTCTCTGGATCGCTTCACATGTGTTACAACTTACCTAATCACGGCTACAAGCTCCATTTTACGGAACTAGACAAACTTTTCGAAAGTCTCATTTAAAATCAGATAAGAGTTAATGCATTGAAACTTGATGGAAAGCGTAAAAGACGCCACCCAATCGACGGAATCTTTGCCTTAACTTCTACGGACAGCTAACAGTTACAGCAACGTCTACGTGACCGCACATCCTAACTGGTGAGCCCAAGGAGCTTGGTATACCCTATATGTAGTAACAGATGAGAATTTAGTTTATAATTTAGCTTATTATCAATTCTCTCTTCTTCTTCTTCTTCTATTTTACTTTGGACTGTAGAGATACCTTATGGCTGGTGTGGTGAGCTGACCAGTAGCGGAGTATGACTTTTACGTTTTTACATTTAATGACTATTAAAGTATTATTTGCATATAAAGTGGTGGTAGTCTTTGCGGAGCGGCGATAAAAAGGCTATGCTCCACCCCATCAATCTGAATCTGAATCTTAGAGTTTTGACAATATGCAACATGCAAATTACATTATATGTAGGGAAATGTACAGGCCGGCAAAGGAACAAACAATATAGCCTAGTGGACAGAAAGTGATTCTACTCGTATATTCCACTTAAAACTAGACTTAGTAGTTTCTTACACCTGTAACACAATTCAGAATGATGAAAGCAGAACTTCAATATTAAGTTCTGTGCAAGTCAAGCCTTGTGGATTTATTTCGATCCTACTCTAACAAGTCAGTCACTAGTAGTGGGTAATGCGATGAGATACTACTTTTTGAGGGTAGGTTCCCCTCGCGCACCCCGCGCTACCCTCGCCCGCCCGGCACTACCCTCGCGCGCTCCTCCTAACCCCGCCCTTCCCTCGGTTACCCTCGCGGTTGGTGTCACGAGTGATTAATGGGTTTTTACTTATTACTAGGTTACCCTCGCGCAGGTGTCACGTATGATTAATGGTTTATTTTACCTATTACAATTTGATTGATGTT
>LQNS02276930.1:823490-834334 GCA_001587735.2 Parhyale hawaiensis | reverse complement strand
TTAGTGAATCGATAAGCAATATGTGTATTATCTTGCTTTTTAAACTCCATACTAATATTTTGTTTAGCGTAACTGTGTTTAGTTAGGTTTGATAGACTGTGGTTGGTTCGATCATATTACCAAAATAATTCATTGTTTTATATTTCCAGACATAACTGGTGATGGAGCTGGACTCCGAAACGTTTTCAATTATACGTATACGATGATTCTATTAACTCTTTTCTTTGCTTTTAAATTTTTGACAATGGTATTACAATAATGCCACAAGCATTTTCCTTCTTGGGGCCTGTCACCTACATTTCCGAAGTTATTATTACACTTTGTGATTTCAAATTTGAAGCCCGTTTTGGTCTACCACGTTCTGTTTCCAAATAACTGCATGTTTTTTTTCACTGCATCAGTAAGAATCGCGCGCTGTGTTGTAATCAAAATTTGCCTGCGTAACCAAGGGTTAACTTCTTACGGTCGAAATAGAAGTGAATGAGACAGGATTCATCTCAGTCCCTAAAAATTTAAACTTTCATATTTATGTTGTTTATATCTAATACTGTACCCTCCCCCCTTCCCCCCAGGGGCCATAGGATGGGCCATGGGGTTAGGTTAGGTCTGCCCAACCTATGCTATGGGAAGTAGCACACCCAGGGACGCTCTGTAGGTTACGTTAGCCATTAGCTACTCAATAGCTAGGCCTTCAGGACGTCTACTTTGAGCCCACATTGCTTCCTTTCGATTCCATACTCCTGCTGGTCATACTTTCATCTGTGCTTCTTCTATCCTGACTTACTGATCTCAGGCGGGTTGATCCTGTGTGGGAACACCTTTTGTCATGGTTTCCACGGGACTATCGTTATACTATACGCAACCTGTTTCATCCTCTTGTGAGATCGCATTTGTTGTAGAAACGGGGCCTTAAATTTCTGAATATAATATGATCAGTATTTTCCTTCAAAGCCCTCAGGGGCATATTCTGGCGGGCCCTTTCCCTGCCACAAAATGTTTGGGCATCACGTACGCACCCAAGGGTCCCCAGTGCCTTCTCCGCATGGGATGTAGCATCTGGCCGCAGTTCCCACTGACGAGGTTAGTTTTGAAAAGTTAAGTAGAGTTAAGTAGATTCTCAACTTTCCTATTACTGTCCCGTGAGGTGGGCTGTTGATCGAGATAGCCGACCTGGTACGCGGGACATCTCTAGTCTCTCGTGTGGAAGGACACAAAAGGGGCCGACCACTTGAGTGTTTCCTACTACATATATGTACTTTGCGCCTTGTTTCCCTGCCCGTAGTAGCGCGCGTGGCCACCACGCCTACCCAATATGCGTTATTTGAATACTACACAAGTAGTTTCTCTGTTGGAAAGTCTGAGTTGCGGCTACGGAGGTTAACAAAATATGTAATAATAATTTCCTTCAAATTCTTCAAATCAAAAATGGTTTTGAGCGCCTGCACCTATAGTACTCAAAGTCATATATTCTTTCATAATGACGAGTACTTTTCGTACGGCTGGAATGAATTCAATTCAAGAACTGATGTATCTACTACTCTATAGTGATCTAGTAGCAATTCTATTCCGGTAGTTCTTGATACAGACCCGACTCGCCCTACATATATTTAGGGATAAATTTTTACTTCAAAGTCCTCGGTATTCATACACTATAAAAGAAGAGAGCACTCTAAGAGCGCATACCTCCTCCTAGCAAGGCAACGGTAACGGGAAATTCAGATTGGTCCTGAAATTATGATTTTCTTCATCTCAACACCAAAATTCATTTGTGGGTGTGGCTTTTGATAGTATTAACAACTTCTGTAATGTACACGACGATTCGTTCATAAATTTTTGAGTTATGCTACTAACAAACATTATGACAAACATAAGTCAAACACCAAAATTTTATCATTTGTCTTTCAACATTAGTAGCAACTCCTGTAAGTTGCATTAAGATCTATCCATAACAAGTTTTTGAGTAATTGTGCTAACAATCATAACATCTAACATGACGACAATAAACGAGCGAACAAATAGATCATCCTAAAAATGTCATTTACTCTTCGTGTTATTATACCAAACAGCTCGTATAAATTTCATGAAAATCCATCCGTTACATTTCGATATGGCCTTAAGAAAAACTAAGCAGACAAACAAACAGACAGATGAACGGATTTTCACCAAAAGTTAATCATGTGTTACTGTTAACATGCCTAACAATCCCTCTAAATTTTCGAAAAGATCAGTCTATAACTTTTTGAATAATCTTGGTGACATACACAGACAAACAGAATAGCAGAGACACAATCACGACAAAAACACAGCCCCTTTGGCGAAGGTAATAGTAACATATAATATATGATGTAGAGTATCTGAAAGTAAAAACAAAACCTCGATCTTGATAAAATTGCATGAAACAAGCCGGGCCTATACTGAAGACTTTCTGTAATGCAATTCACTTACTTCTGTGTGTTTCCTTCGAGTATCTCTGTGCTTGGATCACATCAGAAATTAAAGAATGCAACGGGAGGACTCAAGAGGACTAAAATAAAACTTAGCCGTGACCGCACGCAGCGGATTTACGTCACATCGACGAGTCGAAATATTAGAGTGTGGGACCTCAGGCCTTCTTAGGTTGTTTTCTGAAACATATCACCGTATTTTTTATAATTTAGGTCATTCAGTCTCTCGCTCATGACTGGCCAGGTACTTGAGCGGCAAAATACTGTAAAATGTTGTCAAGTACAGAAAGTTCGAGCAATAGGCTGTTACTGTGCTTTCTCTCCCGTACAGAATTGGCTATGATGCTGCTTATATTGGTTGGTAAGGAATACATATGTTCTGTGAAGAGCACTGTAAACTGAATATGAAGTGTAAATAAGGCTTCAGTTAAAAAAATTGAATCAGGACGCCAAACGGGACAATATTTCGGCGTTAAAGCTGTGGAAGTTTCCACCAGCACGCACTGCCATTTTCTACAGATAAATTTTTATTGCTCAATTAGTATATATTCTGTTAATTTATTTATACGCTTAAGAGATGAAATTCGCAATTTACCACGATTTTTCTGGTGAAATAACTTAACATACTCATAGGCTGCTTAGCATAGATTCATCGATGTGGTGCCATTGATGACGTCACTTTTTGATGCTAATTTCTCGTGAGTCCTCCTGTTACGCTCTTTGCTTCTTGGATCACATCGTACAATGTAGATGCGGTGGTAAACCTATGAACATAATTAACACTGGAGAGCGCTCTGCTCTGAGAGCGCATACCTTCGCCAAGCGAGGCAAAAGTACAGAAAAATTAAGTTGGTTCTGAATCAATGACTTTCATTATATCAACACCAAAATCTAACCATATGTGCATTTCAGTAGCAGTACCAGTAAAACGCTCAAACCGACCCACCGATCATCGCCAAAATTTATTCATTTGTATTTTAGCATTACTAACAAGTAAAAAGTCCTGTAAATTTCAAAAAGATCCATCCATAACATTTAAAGTTACTGTGCTAACAAGCATGGAATCTAACACAGCGACAAACAAACTAACGAACCAGCAGATCATCACAAAAACTAGGTGATTTACTCTTCGTAATAGACCAAAAAACTAGTGCAATTTTCATGAAAATTCGCTCGTAACTTTTTGAGTTATTGTGCTAAAAACAAATATGCAGACAAAAAACGGATGAACGGATTTTCACCAACAGTTAATCATCTGTTACTGTTAGCATGCCTAACAATCCCTGTAAATTTCGTAAAGATCAGTTAATAATTTTTTAGTAATCTTGGTGACAGACAAAGAGACAGATACGATAAAACATAACTTCTTTGGCGAAGGTGATTAGAGCTACACTCCGAGAACGCAAACTTTTGCCATGCGACACAAATGCTAAAAGAATGGCAGACAGATAAAACAAACGGACCGATGGATCATCACAAAAAATTTATTAATCTGTTCTTCGTAGCATTCCTAACAATTCTTCTAAATTTCATGAAAATCCATCGATAACTCTCGAGTTATTTTACTAACATACCAAAAACTGACAATACTTCGGCAATAACCTTCCTTCTTGGTAGAAGAAATAACACGGATGAATGTAGGTATAACCAGCAGTATGAGAAACCAGATATAATTGTATTGGTGTTTGTTGTGTCGCAGTGCGTGGCGTCCAATTGCCTTATCATGAGGAACGTATTGGCCCACTTACCGGTGTGCCAGGCGAGAAGGCCTTGTCCTGTACCCCACTGTAGCACCTCCGGCGCAGTCCTGGACCACTGGAGGTACTGCACTCATCGGAACTGCCCCATTTGTACGCCGGTGAAATTCGCTTTTGAGGGGTTGTACGAGCAGGAACAACCACAGGGGCTCAACTTGACTATGTCCGTAAGTGTTTTAGAAATGAGTTAACGTGACTAAAGTCAAACCATCGTGATGAGTTCGATGCGCGTGGCTAAGAACGCAAATCAACTTGGTTAAATCTCGCTTCACCGCGCGCTATAACTTGTCTCAATGGATAAAAATATATTTATATTGGAATACTCTAAGTGCATTAGTCGATAGATTCGATTTGGCACTGCTGCGTTCAATTCAGCCCCGCTCCTAGAGGATTGCTTACGCTGGTTTGACTATAGTGCACTTGCACCTACGGCTGACCCCTTAACGAACTAACCAGAGTATCCTCGCCCAGCAATTCACAGTGTTTGTTATTCCTACCAAACTGTAAAGATTTAAGAAAAAATTAGTTCGTTAAAGGGTTAAATGTAGTGAGTTACTGCACGCCATATTAGCCTCCAATTTCTTCTTTAACTATATACGTTTGGAGCTCGTTACATGTTAAGACTGCAGTCAGGAAACAGCTCGCATAATATAATTCGCATAAATCAACAGTATCTTTATCGTAGTTTTAAAGAGGGTTACACTCCATAACCCCGTTAGAGAGCATAGGAAGGCCTTAGAGCTAGGTTAGTCAGGTTCGCCCATACTATGTCACGGGCGAACAGCTTACCTTAGCCTCACCTAGGCCTTTGGGACGTCTGCATTCGGTTTCTTTCATGGTACTGACGATACGATTCTTTGTTCTGGTCTTCCTCTTCTTTTTCGATTTTACTATCCCCATGCGTGTTGATCCTGTGGGAGAACACCATTGTACATGGGTTTAACGTTTCTGTTGCCATACTGTAGGTCGCATGTTTTTCCTTAGTTATGTAGATGGCTGTAGCAGTGTGAACTGAGGCTTAACCTCTTCACAATATGTTGCATGACCCATATTTACCTCGCCCCTTTCGTTTAAATGTTGAACATCTGGCACTTTTCATAATGCTGCACTAAATTGGAGCTAGAACAACAGTAATTGTGTATTACAACAATCGATATGAGAAAGCTCTAAGCCCTCATTCATGCGATAATTTTGTAAAGCTTGCATCCCCTGATCTCGTTATATGCGAGCTGATCAGCGAACGAACGATTGTGAACACGGAATTTCTTAGTGCGGGAGAAATTCGCTTGTATTCCATTTTCTGATCCGTGTGAGAAAATTAGGGCAGCACGTCATAGGCAATGACCAGAATTCGTGATGTTGTGTTCTATAAGACAACAATTTATTCGCTTGAGTAAGAAAAAATCAGTTTCATTTATATGTCATCGGAATTTTGGATACAGCCATAGAGTTTAATTTTTATTAAGAGCGATGTCGACTGAGGACCAAAAAAAAGTTTTTAGCCTGTCACCGAAGAAAAGGTTGGCGTTGATCAGCAGAACTTCGGCCTAGCATTTGCTTAGCTCTTTTGGAGTTGCAGTGCATCGTACTGTTCATATAAGATTACAACTCGCGTCGTGTTTTTATTTATAAACGGCTCGTGACCCATATTATATAGCCACAGCGGTAGTTATGCACTCAAGACTTTTCCTTGCAATGTTGACTATTCTCACTTTTTCCTCACTTGTGCTGTTGAATGATAATAATTGATTTTCCTTATTTCCTTTCATTCGTTTGTTATTCCATAGAGGCGTCTCTCGTAGAGCGATAAATTTTCTTCCGCAGATACGATTTGCCTTGAACCTCTATAACGTCAAGCTCAGGGTGAATTGAATTACATACCGTACTGTATTTGCAAACCTTTAGTGGTTTTTACTTCTCAAGGGAGCATAGGATGGGCAAAGGGATTAAGCTAGTTTAGTGCGCCTATTTTATGTTATGGGGAGTAGTGCCTCGGGGAAACCCGTATGTTCCCATTAGCACTAGTTAGGCCTCTAAAATTTGAGAAGTCTGTCTTGCGTATCCACATAGTTTCCTTCAATTTTCAAGCTCCGACTGATACACTGCGCTTTTTTTTCTCAACTTGATGCACATTTCCCGTGCGAGAATGCCCTCTTGCATGGGTTCCACGTTTCATTTGACGTGCCACACATGCCTCATCATGTGCCTTTCTTGAAACACCTTAAGTGTCTCAGCCACCCATTCTCTACACATGCCGCACACTCAAACTCAGTGCGCAAAACCTATAACTCATGCCAAATTGCGTCGTGTGTGGGTACGCTCATGCTCCAACTCACTCCCAAGTTCTAGGCATGAGTTGGAGCGGGACCTGTTCACATTTTTTGATATTTTGTGGTCAGAACTAGGAGGTTTAATATGTCAATTCAACCTCCTTGGTGCTGCTGTCTGAGGGTACTTTGCAGCGGAAGTGAGAGGTAGATAAGGCTTGCGCTGTGTGGGGAAGCAGGCTTGCATACGTCACAGCTCCAACCTCGCATGTGCTGAGTAGGAATTGGTGGAATGTGTAGTAGGGCCGTTTAGTCATACTGGAAGTTCAAATTATTTGCTCATCATATAAATATTTTAAAATTATTATCGGTAGACTTTTTTTGCTTTCGAAGATCGATATTCCTGAAAGTTGCTCATCCGTGCAGGAAATGGAGAGCGTCAACGATGAATCTGCTGACGACCTTCCTGAATTTTTAGCTAATATGTCTATTTCTGGCGATTAATGTTGAAAAATTTACTGACACTGGAAGCTATAATTTTTATTACTGAGCTAGGTTTGATTTTAGGGGTCTTTCGGCCAACTTAACTTAATCTCTTAATAAATAGTGAAACAGCTTCAATATGAGTTGGTTTGAAAATTAGTACTGCAATGCTACAAAATATTTTTTAGTAAAGCTGCAATTTTTAGTAAAGCTGCAATTTTTAGTAAAGCTGCAATTTTTAGTAAAGCTGCAAACTTTTTAATGTTTTCTGACTATCCTGCTTTAAAGAGCTACGTAAACCTCTCGGGATGTATTGGATGGTATAGCTCTTGCTATGCTATTGTCACGAAGCAGAGAGCGTGCCGGGAGAACTCACCTGACCAAATAAAATTAAGCCCTGACTGTATGACGTCACGTCACATCGACCACAGTGAGCGTTGGCGAGGGGGAGTTCAGACCTTCTTTGGTAGGACGCTTAGGTCGTTCGACTGGGCGCCGAAATTAAGCTTCGAGACTTGACTTGCCTCAAACATTAGAGAAAAGCTTTAGTTTTGTCACTTTGAATCGTGTTTTAGGTGCTAAAAGCATTGTGATTACGTTGAGCCTGCTGAAAACCCCAATTTACGGTAGAAGAAAGAGTTTCAGTAAACCTCAGGGGATTTGTAGATTACCTCAGGCATTAGGTAAGGCCTTTGAGACGTCTGTCTTTCGTGTCCGCATTGCTTCCTTCCATTTTCGTACTCGTATTGATGACGCTTTGTTCTTTCTACCTCTTCTTTCCTGACTTACCGTTCCCATGCGTGTTGATCCACAATCATGCGTGGGTTCCACGTCTCTGTCGGCATACTTCACGTTCTTTCCTTTTCTTCTCTGGAATGACCATAGTTGTGTCCAGGGAGGCTTAATCGGCTAATATTATTATAATTCTCAAGTCTCAGGGGTAGCCAATTAAGGGTTAATGCTTGAAACTCAATTCAGCGGACGAAGCCAGCGCACCTGCGTTAAGTTTCAAATATGTCAAGCTTTGAAGGCTTAATTTCAGCCCCAAAGCTAACGCGCCGCAAGTTGTGTATGCTTCAGGACAGTGAAACCACATAAGAACAGTAATTGCTTATACTTCCTGTAATTAACGACACCAGTCGAGCACTGTTGCGTTTGTGGGTGCTACTCAAGTAGCTGGTGGTGGAAGGAAGTTGGATGGATTCTAATTGAAAAATGCTCCAATATGTTAGAAATAAAGAGGAGCGATCAGAAGTGAATATGAAGCATAAATTAGGCTTCAGTTAAAGTTAAATTGGGAGCCGTACCTGTCCAGAACTTGCCTCTGATGCGCTCTGAAGGCCTCCAAGCAAGGAATTGCACTCTGTAAGCCCATTTTGCCTGTTTCCTTCTTCCTAACTTTTACAATCTTCATTTTGTTCAGCCTGTTCTTTTTCTATTTGCTGTTCATTCTTGCAGTTCTCCATAGTTAGGTTCCTTGCTTTTCTTGGCAAACTGCACGTCTCTTCCCGCTTCTTCAATTCAAACAATGCTTCATGTTCAGAGATTTGTTGCCGTTCGCTGCTAAGCTAATCGTAACATGGTAGACGTACAGTATCTATGTTGCCTTACTTTTATGAGGAAGGTGAAAGTTTAAGTCCTTAATCTGGCCTTACTTCTGTGAAAGACGTGCTTATAAAGGCACGTATACCGTGTGTGATCACCTCTGCAGTAAAGGATGGAACAATTAACGCACTACTTAATTTACCTTATACTATATTCTTATACACTAATTGGCAAAAGGCGTCATTATCTGGGCGGCGGAATTGAGCCCTCGGGATTTGATACATCAGGAATTTCTGACATGTACGCTGCTTTCGTCTCGTCGAATTGGATTTTCAGGTGATAACACTCAGTTGATTGCCTTTGAAACTTCTACAAACTCCCTCTTCGTAAGCAAGAGTTACAATCACTCCCTGGCGTAGTTCATCTGCTGTAAACACACGCAACACGTTCTGAGTGGCTTGGACAGCATTTTTGTCTGGAGCTTAGCTCAAGTCGAGTGACGTTCAGTAAGCTTGACTTAGTTCGACGTTGACGAGCCAATAAATTAAACGTGTATGGCAGTTTTCGATCAGTGGTACATTCCAAAGGCGGGCATGCACGATTGGCTGAAGCTTGGGAAACTCGTGCCAATGCTGTCCTATTCACACTAGGTGCAATGGTAAAATATCTCCACCCGCTTTCAAAAAGCAATTTCAAACTTTCACCTAAAAATATGTAAGAGTTCTGGATATTTGCATGAGTCTGCTAGTCTGACGTCGATTCAACGGTCAGAAGTCCCAAACTAGTTTATTTCACCACTCGGTATACCTGCAAGAAATAGTTGCAAAGAATTTTCGGTACAGTCAGGAACGAACCAGCTGAACCAACTATTGAAATGGAGGCATGAATTTTCTCTTACATATAAATATATATTTTTTCTGATTTTTTTAGCCAGTTTGATGGAAAGGCAACTACAGTATAACTGTCTTTGTTTCGATGCCTAGACAGTCACTCATGCAGCCACACGCGATTTATTGTTCCTAGCGTTTGACGCTGCAGCAAGTGCTGCATGCACTAGGCATGTGAGCTGAAGCAAGTGCCCTGCTCCAAAGGACGCGCTCATAATCAACACACATGTTCAAGCATTTAACCCTGAGCATTAAGCGTCAGGAACGCTTCACCCGAGAAACTTTAAAATTGGTGTAGTGACTTTCAGTGTGAAGGCTCATCTAGTGACAAGACTTGCTAGCCCAGCTTGTGGGAGGCCCCTCGCTGCAGGAGCCCTTAACCGAGCATCCATCACTAACTTGGTGTTACTGGTGTGTATGCAGGTTATTAACTTTCAGGATGGTCGTTCCTCGCATTTGCTGAAACTGCTTTACCGATATCTATGGAGAAGACCGCATTTGGAGAAGCAATAGTTCGTTGGATGCCACATAAAGAAGCCTTCAGTTTGTAGTTTAGTGAAAAATTATCCGCATATGCTTCCCTAAATATTATTTGTTGTATCTAGTCGTAAATGCAGTTTCTACGAACGCCCCTAACGTGATGCAATAGAAGTAATATACTTCATATGCATAGTAGTAAAGAAAATGCCATAATTTTCTCCATTTTTGCCCGTGACTCCCCTGTAACCCATATACTATGTACAGTACCGCCCATGGTTAGCTGTCAGTTGCTTCGACTTGTCGAGTTTCTGGGGTTGACTGCAGCCATTTTTCCCTTACTTGGGTGCAAATCTAATTTTTTTGTGGCAGTCATCCTTCGCCCACTGACAGAGCAGCATAACCGCCTCTGCTCTGAGTTCTTTTTAGCTCGGGGAAGCTCGTGGCCGCTGCCCTATACCTCGTGGCCGCTGCCCTATACCTCGAGGCCGCTGCCCTATACATCGTGGCCGCTGCCCTATACATCGTGGCCGCTGCCCTATACCTCGTGGCCGCTGCCCTATACCTCGTGGCCGCTGCCCTATACCTCGTGGCCGCTGCCCTATACCTCGTGGCCGCAGTGGAAGACATCCTACCAGCCCATCGCTCGCTCTTCCCATGGATGTCCACCGAGGCTCGTCGGAGGTGAGTCAACTCCTCAGATTCTCGACATGGCCGGAGTTGACTTTCGTGAGCTGTTCCATGGTGCGGTGCTCCCCCTTTTCTCTTACAATAATTACTTTCATTTTGATTAACTATATTTAAAACAATTATTACTGCACTTACTATGTGTCTATTACTGCACTTATTACCATGTCCCCCATTATTACTGCACTTACCATGTGCCCCATTATTACTGCACTTACTATGTGCCCCATTATTACTGCACTTACTATGTGCCCCATTATTACTGCACTTACTATGTGCCCCATTATTACTGCACTT
>LQNS02276930.1:802659-817071 GCA_001587735.2 Parhyale hawaiensis | reverse complement strand
CGGATTGCTCCCCGATCTTTTTTTTTTTTTTACTTTATTCGCGCAACTTGATTTAGTTTAAAAAAGAGATTTCGCTAAATACCTAACATGGTCTGGTGTCTTCGATTTGCCCACTGGACTCGAGCCACTATCATCTCATTACCTATAAGTGTTCCGGAAGTTTACACGGGGAGCTTTGAATTATTATTTGATGTAAAGGTTTTGGCGTTGAAAGCTCACCCGTTACGGTTGAAACAACCGAAAACTGCCGTCTACTGGTGACCCTTCGCTTGGCAAAAGAGAACTTCAGTCTTTTTAATCGTGATTTGAATCTAACGCCTAAAATTCCACTGAAAGTACCACAACGAACGCTTAGGATTCAAGTCCCAAATCAGTTTAAACGCTGAAACACTGTATGATTCAGCTGCCCAAAAAAGGTGCAATATCATAGAGTCGTCGCGGAGACGCACAGCCCGTTGTTGCACAGGGGGAGATCTGGAGGGGGTCGAGCAAGTATGAAAAGGAAGGAAGAGCGCACAGAAAGTGAAGTACAGATAAAGGATTGTCCCATAAAGAGGTAGGAAGTAGCGGGTGTGGGATGGGCAGGACATTCGAATAGGTAGTTCACGGTGTGAGAGCCACTGTGGCATTCGGGGCAGGAGTCTGAGTCTGCTTGTCCAATCCTTTGGCGGTAAGACATGAGGGTAGAGCAACAACCTGAACATAGCTGCGATAGGGTAGAGCGGGCCGCCCGTGGAAGAGCGGCCTTCTCAGGCGAAAGTTCCGGTGGAATGGCGCTCTTAACCCTGCTTACAGGGAAACGGTCTAGTGAAGCTCGCACGGCAGACCGATGAAGGAAGGAGATGGCTGCACGGTACTCTTCAGATGGCATGATATTGTCTGTTAGCAAGTGGTTGACGTCAGAGTGGAATCTGGTACCCAGGTTTTGGCGGATGCGTCGACGACCGGCCTGTGCAGTGACGACAGAGTGTGCTCGGTGCTCGGGAAGAAGGGCGGAGATGAGGTATTGGCGGCCCTGAAGGTCGAGAGTTTGGTCGACCCTTTGGAATTTGGACTCTGAATCTAGGTGATCGATAGATGCCATGCGAAGGCAACCGGTCGCAGAGCGGAGAGCGGCGTTTTGAAGTGTCTGCGGCTTCTGAATGGCGCGCTCCAGGATACCAGACAGGAGCCGCGTAGGTGGAGAGGGGTCGCATAAATGCCTTATATGTAAGAAGCAGGGTCTACTTGCCCTGGCCCCAGCGTGTGCCAGCTAGAGCTTTGAGCAGCCTAAGGCGGTTAGGGGCTCGGGCAGCGATAGAAGTGATGTGGGGTGTAAAAGTAAAGTGGGCGTCGAAAGTGACGCCGAGGATATTTGGGCGGCGCTCAGAGATAGGACAGTGTTGTTAACAGTGATTCGAGGGTCAAGTCCAGACTGATGGGTTTGGTCGTCCATAGTGTTGAGTTGAACTTAGACGTAGAGATGGTGAGGCCCTTTGCAGCTGCCCAGTTATTGATCAAGTCAGTGTGATCTGATAGAGCGGCTGCAGCGGTGAGAGGGTGGCGATGGGGCGCCACGACAGTGAAATCGTCGACGTATGATGTCACAAGGGGACGACAGAACTGTTCCCTAGGCATGGGGAAATCCGAAACGTAGAGGCTGAAAAGGGAAGGTGAGACAAAGGAACCCTGAGGAATCCCCGTCTTGACAGCGGAGAATTGAGAACGAAAGCCGGTATAGAGGGAGCAGGCTGCGCCACTCTGTGGTAAGCCGCGAGCCATCTGACAATATTATGGTGGAGCTGAGGCGATCAGCTTCATACTGCAACCGAGGAGAGCAGGCCTTCAGGGGGAACAGTGCCGAAGGCTTTGCTGAAATCAATCAGCAAAGCCACCATGCGGTCAGGGGGCCTAGGCTTGTTCATGCCATGGGTTGCTTGGAAGGAAAGGGGTAGCAGAGCAGTAGTTGTGGAATGCATGGATCGGAAGCCATGTTGGTGAGGAGCGGGTTGGAATGCCTCATTGATGAAAGGCAGCAGAAGGCGCTCCAGGACCTTGAAAGTAGGACACGGGAGCGATAATGGGCGGTAGGAGGTCCCTTTGTCGGCAGGTTTGGATGGTTTTAGAATCACAACCATGTTTACGAATTTCCAAAGAGCGGGATGTCGACGTGGGCAAGGGAGAGATTGTATAGTCTGGTCAGATAGAAGAAACCTCGGGGGCTAAAGTGCTTAATATGTAGGATAGATAATTGGTCAGGGCCTATAGCTGTTGAGGTCCCAGAAGCATCAATGGCCTCTCGAATCTGAGAGGGAGTGAAAGGGGTGACACTATGTATGATAAATGAGATGAAGCTTTCGCAAGACGCGTCTGGCTCGTCTGGGTGAAATGGCTAGGACAGGAGGATAGGCGGCAGTAAATTGCTTGCAAAAACCCCTGGCAATGTCGCCGTTGCGGGTAAACGTGTGATTTCGAGAGGAAATCGGCTGGTTGGGAGGAACGGAGACCGCTTGCCTGATAAAGAGCGGAGGAGGGACCAAAATTTGTTGGGATTGCTCTTGGGGTCACAATCCTGTATGGTCTGTTTCCAGACCTCGCGGGCAGCGCTGCAAATGAGGCGATCAGCTTCATACTGCAACTGAAGGAGGGCAGGGTCTTGAGGGGTAGTGGCGCGGAGGTGGTCATGGCGGGTGATAGCGTCTTTGGCTTCCAGGGTGAGCCGAGGGATTTACTCCCTACGGTGGCCGGCTGGTATGTGATGCTTACCAGCTGATGTAATGGCTCGATTGAGAGCCTCCAGTCCGCCGTTACAGTAGGAAGGGAGTGGGAGAGAAGCGATGAGTTCCTCACTCTCGCGTGTGAATTTCTCCCAGGTGGCCCTCCTGAAACTTACCAAGGTGCATCTAGGACCGGGAGGTGAAGAATTACTGGATTCAGCAGCGATTAAGATAGAGGTAGGTGGTTAGAGGAGAGGTTGTGGTGGACCAGGTGTAGTCGAGAGCTTGGTGTGCTGATATAACGGTTAGGTCTGAAGAGGAGCCCGGACCATCACGAGGGACCCTGGTTGGAGTGTCGCCATTGAGGAGACAGAATGCTCCGTTGTTGATAGTCACTGATCTTCGCAGCCCGGGCAGCAGCCCACTCATCCTGGGTGGCAGAGAACCAATCAGAGTTGTGGGCATAAAAATCACCCATTACAAGGGTATCAGCATGGGAGTCAGATAAAAGAATGGAGAAGTCGAAAATATACTCAGGAGGGCAGGAACTAGCCGGAGGATCATAGATGGTGAGAAGGGTAAGGAGTGAGGAACCCAAGGTGATGGCGACACCCAGGTGTTCAGCTGTGTGACCATTAGAGAAAAGAAGGCTGGTACTAATTTGTAGTTAAGGGAATTCTTGTCTAATCAGGAAGAGCAGACCGCCACCACCATTGGCGGTAGGACGGTCTCACCGGACCGGAGTGTAGCCGGGGAAGGCAGGGAGGGAAGAGCTAGGAGTGAGTTTGGTTTCCTGTAGGGCTGCGACGGCAATGTTGTGGAGGAAAGCGGCGAGTTCGAGTCTGCAATGAAGGAGTCCGTTGCCGTTGCAGTTGAATTGCATAGATGTAAGCGGAGGAGAGCGAGCAAGAATCTAAGAGAGACTGGCAGCTCTCCTATGGGGGAGAGTGAGGGGAGGGAGGGGTGGGAGGGGAGGGGGAGTGAGGAGGCGGAAGGGAAGAAGAAGGTAAATGGGAAGGGAGTGGTGCACATCTGGGGCAAATCCAGTCAGTATCGTAACTCGCGACGCTGGACAAGCCTGAGCAGGGCTTGCGGACCCTGCTCGCGCAACCTGAGCACCAGAAGAACCCCCCCCCCCCCAACCTGCGGGTGACACTCCAAGTACAAGCCGAGCACGGGTAGGTGGGGCCAGGGTTGGGTTTATTATTCCCACATATGAGGAGGAATAACGGGAGGAATGGGACAGAAAGGGAAGAGAAGTTTGAAAAGGTCTGCCGATAGTAAAGCGAGCAGGTCATCGGCAGCAGGGACCTGTCCGTAGGGGAAAACACAGAAGACAGGATGAAAGGGAAAGTAAGGAGTAGAGGGAGAGGAGGAGCCATGGGACTCGGAACTCTCTTTTCTGGCGAATAGTGTCTGCTGTTGATCAGCGAAGAGTCGCCGTGGAGTCCACCCACGGCCCACAGCCCGTAGCTCAACACAGCGGCAGACCACAACACTCTGACATGCTATCAGCTCTCATCCCGAACATATGCACTGCACCTGGGTGCAGAGTGCAGACACACCGCACTGTTGCCAATACAGCCCCGTAAGACACCGGGCAGTAAGAGAGTGTGCTGCATAGCTAAAGCGAGTTACTCACGGGAGCACCTGATGTTGCAGTCGTTGGTCCCGCTGCTGGTCTGACACCAGTAGTAGTCGTTGATCTGCAAACAAAATAAGTAAATTTTACTCCACACTTTGCGTTACATAAGACGTTCAGTACAGAAACTTCTGACCCGTACAAGGGCACCAGGACGCTCAAACCCTGCTAGACGAACGCATCGAAAAGATATTAACAGTTGACTGAAATGCAGAACTCAAATCTCGGCAACTAATTCCAGACCAAAAGAGAATTTGGCATAAAAAAATCTCGACTGAACGGACGAGTTCGGCACTTAAAAGTCTCCAGTGTAAAGGGATGGGCATCGCGGCTCAACCACGCTTTCGCCTGTAAACATTTTCTCAAGGAGCTTGACTAGCTCACCACTGAAATAAAGTTTATTAACCAATTCCACATACTGTACTTGCTCATGCTTTATTCTGATCTTCCTCTTCTTTCCTAACTTGCTCTTCCCATGTGCGTTGATCCTGTGAGGGAACACCTTCGTGCAAGGGTTCCCCTTATGTCCCTTGCTTCTTCCTCTGTTAGATCGCCATTCTTGTAGAGACGGAGGCTTAAACTACTCAATATATATAATAACAATATTAGACTAACCAATTCCACAGAACGACGATTAAAAAATGAACATTCCATATAAATCGGAATTGGATCGAGCCTTTTTGGTAACTCCTTCAGAGCTATCAAGTATATCCACTGCATTTCCAGGCTTCTAATCACGCGGTTCAATAAATGGTACTCCTTCCATTGCAATGGAGCGTTATTGAGCTAAGAATTCAACACGTTTGCCCTTGGCATGTGGTACACAGCGTCGTAGGAACACTACACTATCGTCTGTTGCCTATGCTTGGTATAGTGGTCAATGTGTTCAGAAGCCTGACTTGCTTATTGTGACCAAGTACAGTAAATCTTCTGACTTTCAAGGCTTCTGGCAGCCCAATTCTATCCTATATTAATTATTCTATGCATTGCAACTGAAGTGTTGGAGTGCGTTCCATTGGGCGCCATAATTAAGTCTTCGAGGTTTGACTTGTTCGAAACTTCTCGCTGGCGCGCTGGCTTCGATCCGCGGAATTGAGTTTCAGGCATCGCCTCTCAATAGATAACTCCTGAGTCTTCCAGAAACTGAATCTTGCTCCGTAAAATGGTGTTTTCAGTCGGTTCAACGCAATCGCGTTGCATATATATCATGCAACACGATTCAAAGTGACAAATCAAATGCTTCTGTCAGAAATTTCGAGCAAGTCAAGCCTTGACGGCTCAATTTCGGCGCCCAATGGAACACGCCCATACACATTTACTGAGCTAAGAATTCATTACCTGGAAGATGCCGTAGTCGTTGCTGGGTCGTTGGCCGCTGTTGACTCCGTGGGCGGCGGTGTTGAAGGCGCTCTCGTACTGGGACAGGCACACCCCTGCAAGAACTCCGTATTATGCTTCTGCTTTTTCTCCTTACGTTCCTTTCTTCGCGCATTAATACGATTATAAAGCTTTCAGTGTTAGATCGGGGAAAATTAAGATATCCTTGGTAAAGTCTTGAGAGGCAACAACTATATAATGGGAGTTAATTTTACATTCAAACCCCAATGATGCTCGCGGGTTATAAGTTATAACTAAGTAGAAGACTTGCTGTCTCACTTAGAACATATTGTCACATGTAGTATGCATGATACGGGTATCGGATATCAATGAAGAACGATGCCGCTCACCAACAAAGTGACAGAAGTACAACTTCTAAGCGCACCTCAAACCTTCCTCACCACAGGTCTGACGTCATCCTTGTCTCTTGTTTCTCAGAGCCGACAATATTATCATGTAGAGCGCCTACCTAAGGTTTCGAACAAGTTAAGCCTCGATGGCTTCATTTCAGTGTCCAATCGAACATAACATGCCTTATGTCACTTGTTCCTTCCTGTATGACACCGTCTTCGTCCAGAAACGGAGGCTTAACTCACTGACTGTAACTAACTGTATATGCATCATGAATACATGTGCTACTGGGGAACATATAGGTACTACATATAACTACATATAACTTTAACTGACCTCTATACTTTTTCAGTTACTTGCCCATTCGTAACCTACCCTCATTTTCGGTCAGGTGGTACACTAGTCGATCGATCCTTTATAAATGCCTTCCGTCGTGTAGTAATTTGTTTATGAGTGTGCTTCAGTGTTTACATTTCCATTAACTATCGCATTTTCTTACCCCTAAGGCTAACTGTATCGTGGAATCAGCTGTGGTGCGGGAATTAATTTGATAATAGCTGAAAGCTAACTCGCAGGTTGATATTTAGTGTCGCTGTAATTGTAGTAGGCAAAGAAAGTTGCATTGGGCTGGAAAAGGAATTAGCAGTGCTCAATTTTTTCTTCGGATATTAAAAAAAAAGTTGGCAGATGCGTTGCAGGCTTCCTAGCGGAGTGGCGGTTACGCATATGAAGAACGAGAAGCTGTCGATGCGACTTCTTTGCTATATCATTATTGACTCTAATATTACCTGAAATTTATATTCTTGGTAATAGAAATTACAGATGCGCATATCCAGGGTAGGGATGGCGATGCACAGCTGCTAAACATTGGCGAGACTGGACCCTCTCCAGTAGTTGTCTGTAAGGCCGAGGCCACACTAGGCATTCACACAAGCAACTTGATGCAAGAATGCGAGACTCTGACGTCATTTATGCCACGGTATCTATGCTACAGTTACTAAACCTGTATAGAAACAGCCCTTGAGCTGCTCATCCTAGCAACCAGTTGGGCGTAGAAATGCATATGCGGCTCCGGCATAACGCTGTTGCCACATAAAAGCAAAACTTAACTGCTTTCTATGTTATTTACAGAGTATGCCGGACTCGAGGGATATTTATTCATGCAATAAAAATTTATTGATTTAGGGATCATTTCTGCTACAAAAGAAGAAGAAGAAGAAAACGAACAGGAATTTGATTGAAAGAAGATCTAGCATTCTAGCCAGTTCTGAGTCCCATGCAGCCGTAATTTACGTAAAGATATATTCTAAAACCTATTATCACGAGGCAGCTTTGTTGCGTAACACAGCTGCTATTCATTACGATTTGACCCACGCTTTTGGGAATTTGCATTCAACTCGATTCTAAAATTATGACCTCACAAAAGTCTTTCTCTATATTGTTGTAAGTTTGGAGGAGTAACAGATATAAATTTATGTTAATACTTGTGGCCCGACCCACCATAACTGAAGGGAGAATATTAGAATTCCACGAAAAACACGCAGTCTTCTTTTTTGTTTTTACTTCTCAGAGGTATTCGCAAATGACTGAAAATTCAACATTCTGTCTGAAAAATATCGGATAGATATATTTTATACAAGCCGAAGTCAAGTGACAAGTCCGGTATCATTTTCGATTTCTACAATACATGTACGATGGTGCACAGAATAATAATTAACCTGAGCAGTCTGAGAGGGCATATACCTTCTCCAAGCAAGTCAACGGCAACGAAAAATTCAACTTGGCTCTGAATCCATGATTTTCTTTGTATCAGCACCAATATGTAATCATTTGTGCCTTTTGACAGTGTTATGCTCCGTGGGTAAGCAGAGACATTAAGTTTCTCATTAGAAAGCGTAACAAGCTTCGCAAGCAATACCGTAGAGGAATCATTCATTTCAGATTTTATAAATGGTTTAGAAATACACTCAACACTATATTAAAATTAAGCGAAAAAATTCATAACATTAGGAAAATCAAAGAAAACAAAAATAACCCCAAAAAGATATGAAAAAAAAAACGTTATCAATAGGCTTTTAGGCCGTACGAGTAGTAAGCGGGAAATCACTTTGAGCCCTGACAAAATGTAACTGTTGAGAAACCTAGTGATATTGTTGAAACTTTTAATGATTACTTTACGCAAATTTCTGTTGACTTGGCTAGGAATTTACCGGTGCAAATCTTGAATGAACCTCTTGCTTTACCTGAATTACATTCCTCATGCCATTTCTATAAGACCAACTGTGATGAAATCAAAGCCATAGTGTCTGAATTTAAGAGTAAGAAGTTGCACCACGGTGAGTTTGACCTTTCATTATTATTTGAGTCGCTGCCAATTATTGTTCACAGATTATCGGATATCCTTAATAGCTGTATCATGACGGGCATCTATCCAAGTATTTTCAAGCGTGCTAGAGTAGTTCCGGTTTTCAAAGGTGGTGATAGTAGACTTGTCGAGAATTATAGACCAATTTCTACATTATCTGTGTTTAACAAAATTTTTGAAAACATTGTTTTTAATCGTCTTGACTCCTACTTTAGCACCTGCAATATTTTATCATGTTTTCAGTTTGGTTTTAGAACTGGCTCGTCGACATCATGTGCAATACTTTCCATTGCTTCTGACTGCCTAGCAGCTTTTCATCGCCAGAAGTACACACTTTGTTTATTCCTTGATCTTCGGAAAGCCTTTGACACTATAAATCCTGATTTGCTAATTGCGAAACTTAGAAAATATTGTGTGTTGCAAAATGAACTCTATTACGCTCCTATCTATCAGGTCGCTCCCAATATGTCACCTATAAAGGCGCTTGTTCGAGCAATAAACCAGTACTCCTTGGTGTACGGCAAGGATCTGTCCTAGGCCCTTTTCTTTTTAATGTTTTTATAAACGATATCGCTTCCTTACCTGATGCTGAGTGTGTACTGTTTGCTGACGATGCGGTGTTTTATATTACTGATGATAATTTTAATGCACTGGTAACTAGGATTAAGACATTCATTCAGCACCTTTCGTCTTGGCTCTTATCAAACAAGTTAGTACCTCATGAAACGAAAACGAAGTTGATGATCATGACCACAAAAGATACTCCTGCGCTCTCTGATACATTTTTTAACAATGTAAAACTGGAATGGGTGAGAGAAGTAAATATCTTGGCGTTATTATTGACTTGAAGTTGTCATTTAATCTGCATGTTACTGAAGTGTGTAAAAAGCTTAGTAAAGCGCTTGGATTATTTTATTGCGTATCGAATAAATTACAGGTTACTGTTCTTAGATATCTTTATTATACTATTGCGTATCCCCATGTAATTTATTGCATTAAACTATGGGTGGTATACCGCCCTCATCTAGAAAACAAATCTCATCGTTATTGAACAAAATACTTCGTGCAATCCTCAAAGTACAAAATATAAACTTCGTACCTGAAATCCATACCGCCGGTATGTACGAAACTCTTGATCTGTTAGAATTTGATGACATTTATCGATATTTTTTAATAAAATTAGCTCATAAGTTCTTGTACAATGATCCCCAATCTTTTAACAAATATCTTTACCACTTCAACCTCAGAATGAGTAACAATTACGCAGATTTCGATTTAGGGTACCGGCAGTTAGACTGGACGTTGAGAAGCAGGGAACAATTTTTCAGATGGTGAAGTTAATAAACGAAATAAACGAGGATTTGCTTTCCCTAGGTCTGTAGCGAGCTTGAAAGCTCATTTTAAAAAAATCTACCTTAACTCATTACTAGCTAGTATTTCCCTTAAGAACACCTTTCCATCCCTTCTACGTACGGTTCTATCGTGTTGGGTTACTTAACCCTTTTATGTAAATGCAAATGTGGCGTTCACTATTTTTTACTTGACTCTTATGTTATGAAAATTTTACTGTCGTGTTCTATTGTTTTATATAGCTCTTATGAATGACGGTGCTGCGATGTCTTACTACTTTTGGTAGCTCTCTTATGAAAATAGTGCGGTGACTCTATTTGTTTTACTTAGACGTTCCACAATTTTGCTTTGAACCCATGCCAATACTGTAATGAGGATTGACTATTTTACATAAGGCTCTTGCGACAATATTGTTTCAACACTTTATTTTTTTTTTATTTGGCCCGAGAAGCATTATTGCTTAGAGTGGCCGTTTGTCCATTACTTGCATTTATTTCTTTTTTCTTTTGACTGTATCCCCCTAAATGTACTATGCAACAAATAAATTCGATGGAGTTTCTATGGAATTTCAATAATTTGAGAAATTTTCTTAAAGATCCGTTCATACCTTTTTGAGATATGCTGCGACAAACACTAATCAAACTCACAAACGGACCAACCAATCATCACCAAAATTTAGTCAATAACGCCTTAAAAGATCATTAACAAATTTTGTAGATTTCATAAAGATTCGTTCATAATTTTATTAGTTATTGGGCTAACAAGCATAAAATAAAACTCAGCGACAAAAAAAAAATAGATCACAAAAATTTGGTCACATATGTACTCTGCGTAATATACCTGCTCATGCTAGCATCCCGCTGTCCCCTGAAAATATTCTGATACATTTCAGCGTCCATTCTCCTTTCTATGATATAAATGTTGCCTGTTCCACGTGATGAAAAGCATCCCCCAATCATAACGTTATCACCACCAAATTTCACAGTGGGAATGGTGGTTTTGGTGCGAATACCGTTCCGCCATTCCTCCACATACTTATGGTTCTTTGAATTTCGTTCAAATAGCTCTATTTTAGTCTAATCCGACCACAACAGGGTTTCCCAGAACGACTCAGGCCTGTCCTTGTGCTCACGAACGAATTTCTGACGAGCTTCCCTATTTCGTGTCTGTGATTTTTGCCTATAGCTGTTCCCGTATGTCCATTCTGTAATATTAAACTCTTTTGCAGAATTCGTAAGCTATTTGCTTATTGTCATGGTTACGACCTTTTTCTACGATGTCGCACGAAATAATGACCCCAGAGCTATTCATGGACTGTAGTAGACTTCTAACGTAAAATCTAGAAGGTTTTTCAACAGTCAAATCAATTTTAAAGTGGAAAAATCGTTTTGTACGAATACTTTTTTCAACCCCAAACACGTGGAGTAAACTATAATTTATATAATTACCTCCGCCAAGGAGGTTATATTTTTGTCGTGTTTGTCTGTCTGTCTCTTTGTTTGTCTGTCTGTCACCAAGATAACTCAAAAAGTTATGAACCGATTTGGTCGAAATTGATAGCGATTGTTAGGTATGTTAGGAACAGATGACCAACTTTTGGTGAAGATATGTCCATCCGTTTGTTTGTTTGTCTGCCTCATGCTCAATGCTATAAGTAAATGATGAAATTTTGGTAATGATCCGTTTGTTCGTTCGTTCGATTGTCACTGTTTTTAATTTTATTTTTTAGCACAATAACTCAAAAAATGATGATTGGATCTTTATGAAAATTATACGGGTTATTAGTAGTGTTAAAAGATATGAATGATTATATTTTGGTGCAGATCGGTTTGTTCGTTTGTATGTTTGACTCATGCTTGTCTTAACGCTTGTTAGCAGTAAATAAAAAGTTATCAACAGATCTTCAAGAAAATTGCACAAGCTGTTAATTACTATCAAAAGGCACAAATGAAAAAAATTTGGAGTTTATACAAGGCAAATTATAGTTTCAGAGCCAATTTGAATTTTTTGTTACCGTCGCCTCGCTTGGCGGAGGTATGCGGTCTGAGAGTGCTCTAGTTCATTATAATTTTTTGTTTTATTCACATCAATTGATAGCACTTAACCCCCCCCCCCCTCTCCCAGTATTACATCTTCTCTTACCGCGGCCATGCAGTCTTATTTTTATAACTCTCTCCATTCATTGAACCATATATGTTTGTTCATAGTTTTCTATGTATAAATTCAGTAGCTAACGAGAGCGCTCTGAGAGCGTATACCTCCGCCAAGCAAGGCAGAGGTAACGAAAAATCAAATTGGTGCTATGACCACCATTTTTTTTTTTTTTGCATCAACAACTCTCTCAGGGGTCTACTCTGGAGGGCCCTTTCCCTGCCACAATATATTTGGGCTTCCCAACCCCAAGAGTCCCTAGTGCCTTCTCCGCAGGGGATGTTGCAGCTTGCAGTTGTTCCTGCTGACGAAGTTAGTTTTGTAAAGTTAGGTAGGCTGTTAATACTTTCCCTTTTGTTTCGGGAGGTGATCTGCTGATCGAGGAGGCCGACTTATTCCCACTAGACTTATAACTTCTTGTTTTTCGTTTCCTTCCCCTGCGCGGCATAGCTGAGCGACAGCGTTCAGCCGTGCACGGGGGTTGGAGATGCACAACTTGGGCTTTTTTCCTGTCAGTAGCACACTGACCACTTAGAATCTGAAACCTACCGGCAGAAAAGCGGCGACAAAAGTCACTGATAATTTGAAAAGAGACGTACTTCTCGCACTAGTGGCGCACGAGCCTGTGTTAAACCACAGGAATAGTTCGGCGCGATATAGACATTGTGTCTCTGATGCGCTACTAAAATTTTGTACTACTACTACTTGTATCAACACCAAAATTTAATCATATGTGACTTTTAACAGTCTCTAATTTTCTTGAAGATCTGTTCATAATTATTCAAGTAATGCTGCTAACAAACATTTTGACAAACAGTAACCAAATTCACAGACGGATCAACCGATCATCACCAACATTTATTCATTTACTTTCTTAACATTACTAACAACTCCTGTAAATTTGACAAAGATCCATTCCTAACTTTTTGAATTATCGTGCTAACAAGCATAGAATTAACAACAGCGACAAACTAAAGAACGAACAAACAGATCACCACAAAATTTGGTCATTTACTCTTCGTAATATACTTAACAACTCGTGTAAATTTCATAAAAATCTCTCCATAACTTTAGAAAAAAGCATTAGCAAAAATGAAGAAAAACAAACAAACAAACAAACAAACGGATGAACGGAGCTTCACCGAAAGTTAATCATCTCTTTCTTCTAATATACTTAACAATCCATGTACATTTCGTCAAAATCCGTCCATAACTTTTTGAGTTATCTTGGTGATAGATAGAAAAAGAGAATAACATACCGATAAACCAGACAAAAATATAACCTCCTGGGCGGAGGTACTCAATGAAGGGCCGACCAAGTGGTGATTTTTCAAGGGCAGTAGACATTATTTCTTTCAGCTTGCTGCCTTCCTTTGACGGAGCACATTTCGCTTCAACACAATATTCGATATACTGAAGGCTCGTTCGGTATCATGGATACTCGGCCGGTAATTTATTTAAATTCACTAAGGGTTTGCTACTGGCCCGTGTAAGATTTTTCCGCATGTGACCTATTGTGGGAGACAATTGTGCTTCTTACATGAATTGCAAGAAAGAGCGCTTTCTCTTATTACAATTTGAGACGGCTGTTATAGCGTATCTTTCAGAAGCATATTAGTGACAAAGGCATATTAAATGAAGACGAGTCGTCTCAAATTCTTCGCTATCATTTTTGACAGTGTGGGCACTCTAGTATAATATATAAGATATATGTAAACTTGCAAGAAAATGTGGCATACGGCCCACTTAAATTGGAAATTACACTGTCGGAAATTTTTTTGCCGACTGTAGGAGGCGAGGAAAACAAGTGAGAACGTGTTGTGCAACAAATTCTGTCCCGTGTAATTTAAATGGGAATTACGAAGAGTCTATGAAAGAACAAAAAATATACGGACTGGCCGAAGATTTTAAAGTTCGAGAATTCAGCTTACTCAGCTGTAACACTCTTAAAAAGACCAGTGAATTTTACAGGTTTTCTGCATTGACTACCAGAATTCTATTGAATAAAATGTATTTTAGCTTTAGAGCACTTACTTAATATCAAGAACCATGTCCTTCAGAAATTTGCGGATACATCGCCATGTAACGAAAATATATCCTAGAAAAATTACAGAACAACCACCAATTTTACAAATTATGTAGCAGTCTTGCAACTGTTTATTTTCAAGTAAAACAACGACGATTTTGTACAGTAGATAGGGGAATCTGCTACTAGGAGTAACTCACAGTCTTCCAGGTCAGACCGGGCGATGCCGTGCGAGTTCAGAAGTTCTCGGGCCAGCTCGCACTTGCCGTAGCGCTTCGCTGAGGCCAGCGCGGCCAGAGCCACCAGTAGACCAGTAAATCTAGCAATAATTTCAACTGGACCCAGAACTAATTGCAATAGAAGGTTTTTTGGCTTTAATTTGTTTATTAGGTCCCTCTAATAAACATATAAAAAGTCTCCAACTTTTGGACACCGGGAAAGTGGTTAATTTGCA
>LQNS02276930.1:791771-802196 GCA_001587735.2 Parhyale hawaiensis | reverse complement strand
TCGAAGTTGGAGGAAGAAAGGAAGTTCTGTATCTTCAAATGGGGACATGACGGGGCTGGGGTTGGAGGGGGGCATTGTTGTTGGAAATGCCAGTGAATGCCTATGAAAACGTTATAAAAATGCCGACCGTCGTGTCAGTTAACCTTGTACGTGAGTGTCGTCGCGAGCTAGAAGAGATTCGGGTGTCTCCAAATTACGATTGAATTAGAAAACAGACAACTGCACATCTCTCTGTTGCTTGAACAGTCCCAGCAATGCAATCGAACGCTGTGCAGTGCGAGCCGAAGATTAGACACTAGGAGCTTGTTCGAGTGGGTCTGAAAATTAAGCCTTACAAGCTTAACCTATTCGAAACTTCAGGCAGGTGCGCTGGCTTCGACCTGTTGAATTTTATTTCCGGCACTGACCCACAGTCAGTTTCCACTGAGTCTTCTGAATCGTAATCTTGCCCCGTAAAATGGACTCTGGAAAACGACTCATCATTACCGGGTTGCTTATAGCACCCGAAACATGAGTCGGAGTCACGAAGCCAATGGTTCCTCTCAGCGGTTTCGGACAAGTTAAATCGAGTTCGCTTGGCTTAGATCGACTGTGATGACTCGATCGAACAAGTCCTTAAACACTCGGTATGTACGATAGCTAACCTCAGTACAGGGTAGTAGATATCTACAGCAAAACTTCTCCATAAGTATGTGGTGCAAATATCGTCTACAATTGCTGGATGATACTCCCATCGCTGAACTCACCACAGACCAGTCAACACAGGCGGGCATTTTTTCAGTACAAGCTGGAACCTGTGAAAATGCTACAGAACAAAAGAAAAAGAATTGTGCCTCAATTATGATGCCCTCGGACACGTATCCTGCATATGAAGGATGAAAAAATGTTCCAAGTCAGGCAGTGAATCTTCAATCTAAAACCTGCGAGGAGTAGCAGCAGCAGCAGCAGCAGCTTAGATTTGAATTTATCCTATTAAACCCTTCCCAGGTCGTATCAAGGATACGTCGAAGAAGCCTAATTTTCCTCTTATCTAATACCGATGAAAGCGTCACCGCGGTGGTACTAAGTAACCAACTAACTTACTCACTACCGAAGGGACAAGCAGACCTATCATATAGATTTTCTACAAGAAAATTCGTATCCATCATACCAGTGCTATTTGTATATTTCCAGCAACTCCGAGAGACAATAATGACGTCACAACGGTCTCGAGGAAGAAATCAGGTGTGCTAAAAATTTTACATTTGTGTTATCTTTTGTCTGCGGAACCAACCATTGGTCGGCACATCACAAATTGGTGACGTCATAACTCGTCACAAGCAATCGGCAGGACTGAACGGATCTCTTCTTGGAAGGGGGAGGGGCAAGTTGCAGACGTTTGATTGGTTGTGACGGTCTATGATGTCATCAATTTCTTCGCAATTGCCCCGTGGGCAGATAACTTTGTGTAAGTTCAGTCATGGATGCTTCAACTTGGTGCTTTCAATAACAACTAGAGCACTCGATCTGGGAGCGCATACCTCCGCCAAACAAGGCAATGGTAATGAAAAATTCAAATTGGCTCTGAAAGCATGATTTCCTTTGTATCAACATTGAAATCCCATCATTTCTGCCTTTGGGCGGTAATAATAGCTTCTGTACCTTTTTCAAAAATACATTCATAACGTTTCGAGTTATGCTGCTAACAAACATTTTTCTGACACACCGTCAAACACACAAACTGACTAACCGATCCTCACCAAAATTGATTAACTCATGTTTTTCACACTATTAACAATTCCTGCAAATATCATAAGGCTCAGTTCATAAATTTTTCTGTTAATTTGCTAACAGTTATAAAACAAACACAGAGACGAACAAATGAACGAATAGATCGTTACAAAAATCTGATCATTTTCTCTACGTGATATACTCAACAACTCATGTAAATTATATAAAAATCCATTAATAACCTTTTGAGTTATGGTTCGCAGAAGAAATAGGGAGACATGCAAACAAAGCGTTAAACGAATCCTCACCAAAGGCTGATCACCTGTTACCGCTGATATGCCTAACGATTCCTGTAAATTTCCTAAAGATCCGTCCATAACTTTTTGAGTTATCTTAGTAATAGAAAAACAGCCAGACAACAACGCACACCGACAGACAGACAAAACCCGGTGAAAACATCTCATTTGGCGGAGGTAATAATATTAGCAATGACATCCAACTATGCTTTTATCTTACAAGGGAAAACCACTCAACTAAAGGCATGTTCGACTGAGTGGCAGAATGACTTCGCTTCTTCAAAACTCGGCGCCCGTGCGCAGGCTGCGACCAGCTGAATTAAGTTTCTAGCATTGACCCTCAAGCGGTTACCCTCTGGACTTTATGAAACTCAATCTTGCTCCATAAACTGGAGTTTTCTTCTACCATCTCAGCGTAATCGCGTTGCTTCTCACAACTGCAACACGCGTCAAGGAGACAAAACTGAAGCTTTTCTATGGGTTTTTGAACAAGTCAAGCTTCGTAGGCGCACTTTTGGCCCCCAGTCGACATGCTCTATGTAAAACTGCGAAACTTGTCTGAACCGAAGAAATGAGCTTAGCTGAAGCTTATTAGCAAGAGGAACAACACAATGAGCGAAATACTCACGTTGGAGTTGGTGAAGTACTAGAAGGTAGCTTCGCAGACCGTAGGAAGAGGTGTTGCAGGCGTCGCTGTTGATGGAGTTGTGCGATCAACCGATTGGGTCGCCGCTATATATACGCATGACCGCAACTGCCTGGGGAGGTGTTTAGCGCTGTGACACACTGCTGCGTGCAGGGCTTGCAAACACGTGTGAATTGAAGGTCAAGTGTTCTTGGAATTGAACCTCCAAGGATTTTTCCTGTTCTGTGAAACTATTATAGAAACCCATAATCTGTTACGGTGACAGTTTTTACCAATGAGTCAGTAAAAACTGCAAAACTGCGTAATCATAGGAGAGATAAATAGAGAGCACTATGAGAACGCATACCTCCGTCAAGCAAGGCAACGGAAACGAAAAATTCCAAATGGTTCTGAAACCATGATTGCCTTTGTATCAACACCAAAATCTATTCATTTATGCCTTACGATAGTACCAACTGTTCCTGTAATTTTCGTGAAGATCCGTTCATAACTTTTTGGGTTATGCTGCGAACGAACATTATCAGAAACATAAGTAAAACATCTATTCAACCAAAATTTTCTCATTTATGTCTTTTAGTACTACTAACAAGTCCTGTAAAATTCATAAATCTCCATCCATAACTTTTGTGCTAACATGCACAAAATCAAACACAGCAACAAACACACGAACGAACAAACCTACAGGTCATCACAAAAATTTGGTCATTTACTCTTCGTAATATAGCTAACGACTCATGTAAATTTAATAAAAATCCATTCCTAACTTTTGAGTTATGGCATTAATATGAGGCAGGCAATGAAACAAACAAACAAACGGATGGACGGATGCTCACTAACCTTTAACCATCTGTTACTATTAGCATGCCTAACAATCCCAGTAAAGTTCGTAAAGATCCGTTCATTACTTTTTGATTAACCTTGGTGACAGACAATTAGACAGACAGACAGACAGACAAACGGGCCAATAAACACACAAACACGACAAAAACATAACCTCCTTGGCGGAGGTAACTAAAGCACCCTGAGAGCTAATATCTCCTCCACTGTAAACAACAAATTCAAATTGGTCCTGAAACCAGGATTTCTCCTTTTATTATCACCAAAATTTTGCTACTTGTATCTCTCGATGTTCAGAACAGTTTTTTTTAAGATACGTGCGTAATTATTTGAGTTGTATTTTGAAAAACATTATTGCAAATGTGTATAAGTCAAACACGCAAACGGATAATCCGCTTATCACCAAAATTTCGTCGCATGTGTCTTCTAACATTTCTGAAAATTCTTACAAATTTCATGTATATCTGTCCGTAACTTTTTGAGCTAGGGTTTAGCAAACATTAGTCAAAAACAATAAAGGATGAATTGATTATCACCAAAATATGTTCATTTGAGTCTTCTAACATTTCTAACAATTCCTACAAATTTCGTAAACATCGGGCGATAACATTTTGGGTTATGTTGCTAAAAAACGGAGCATCATAAAATTTGGCCACCTGTTTTTCTGAACATTCCTAACATTTTGTGCAAATTTTGTGAAGCTCCGGCCATAATTATTTTCGAGTAATGTTACCAAGAGAAACGAGGCAGACAAACTTACAGTCAAGCGGTTGAATGGATCTTCACAAAAAACATCTGATCCTCCTAACATGCCAAACAAACCCTGTTTCGTAAAGATCAATCCTTAACTTTTTGTTTCATCTTGGTGACAGATAAACTGAAAAACAAACAGGCAAACTCGAAAAGACATAATCTTCGTGGCGGTGGCACACTGAGAAATATTTTGATGCACAGAGGTGTTTCACAGAGAAGCATCAAGATACACGTAGGTGTTTCATGACGTCGATTGCTCGGTTACCGCAGTAGACGCTGCAGTCAGAAAAACTTATTCCGGTAAAAAAGTGGGAAAAAAACTTCTTGCTTTTGTTGCACGTGCAAAGCGAGATGTGGTTCCACACTAACACGCAGATCGCTACTGTAATTCAAAGTTTCGTCTCTTCAGATGCATCAATTTTACCTGTTTTTGGTGCATCATCGGCTTTGTCACAAAACCGAAGCACATAAATGCACCATATCGTGCCACGTGCATCATGAGACCCTATATGCATCATCATGATGCACTTTAGCTAACTTTACTATTATGACAATCCTAATAATTCACTATCTCGCGTACAGTGGATGAACCCAAGGTAGATCTCATTATTTTAGAATTCTGACGATATGGCACTCAGCAGTCAGTGCTGCCAAGGAATTAATTAAAATCTCTCGCTGGCTGATTCCGATTCTCGGATTCTCACAGCATCAAAAGACGCCAAAATTTCTCTCAGTGCTGTAATGCTAATAAATATGTATGTATTGTAACTTCATATGGGTGTTATATCGATAGTCCAAACCATAGCATTATTTGGGTAGGAACATGGCAGAGAATCAGTAGTCGGGTGAATAGGTTCACAATGTTGGAGAAGTTTCCTAAAGAAGTCCACACATGCGCTAAAATAAAATTTCCGCAAGGAAAGATAATTGTCATCGTTTGCGAAAACATTTTGCCTTTAAATTAGTGACTTTATTTGGTTAAATATTTTGAATGACAACGAACTGCGAGATATTCATTTTGGCTTTCGAGGCTTTCCCGATGGGAAAATCATAAGCAACTATCTGATAACTTCAACTATCAAAGGTGGGAAAGGGCGCAAACTAAAACGCAAATGCGCAATTTGAGCTCCATATAAAATGTGTGCAACGAGTGCGAAATTTTAAAAATTTATGCTTTGACGCTTGCGCTCTGCACATTTTTCGGTCCGCAAAACAGTAAATGTGCTCATTTTTGGGGGGTTAAAAACTGAATCGTTTACGACACGTTGTTGCGATCTTGTCTCAAGTTACAGAATGAGTTTCATCATTTGTAAAGCAACAGGTAACTAGAGCACTCTGAGAGCGCACACCTCCATCAAGCAAAGCAGCAGCGACGAAATATTGGAATTGGTTCTGAAACCATAATTTCCATTGCATCAACACGAAAATTTAATCATTTGAGCCTTTTGACAATAATGATAGCTTTTGTAGTTTTCTCGACACTGGACGTTACGGGTTCTAATACAAGCCCAGGCAGGCGAGCTTTCCAGCACTTGACACACTGATGCAGCAATTGATCGGTATGCACAGCTGCCGTGGAGGCACTAACCTTTCCCAAAAATGAGGACAGAGGGACAGGGGTCATTGCATAAGAACATTTCCGCCGATTGCGTCATAGTTCTTGATGATCCGTGGTGGACTGCAGCCGTAAACTCCTGTGGGGTCAGTTGCCTTATATCGACAGCTCGAACTTTTGCGTTTGAGCTTCCCAGTAAGGGGTGCGGTCAAGGCGGCATTACCTTTATCGTAAGAGATGAAGTGCTCTCTGGTTCAATCAAGCTGAGCAGCACAATTTTTCCTTGCCTGAGATGACATACTAAAATATGACATACTAAAATATGACATACTAAAATATGACATACTAAAATATGACATACTAAAATATGACATACTAAAAATATGAGTCGCATTAGTAAGCAGTCAAGCGTCGTCCTGCGCACAGTGTACAGATCGAAGTTTCATCATGCAAATTTCGACAAAATGTTACTGCTTTAGTAGACCTAAACACATACCTCCAAACGAAAAACTGTTTTGTCAAAAAACGAAAGCAAGTTGGGAAATAAGAGTTATTGTTGCGACTGCACCCTGAAAATTGTTGTCCCTATACATATGCTTCATGGCATTATTTACTGATCTGTACAGCTTGAACTGAAAGCAAATAAAGTTCCGATGTAGGGAGAACGTAAAAATCATATTCCATGAAATCACTAGAAAGAGTCGTAACTGTCCTGACTGTTTGGATTTCAGAGTTGGCAGAGCAAGAAATGCATTTCATTTTCAGCATACGGTCTGCCACTGGAGCCATCTTCTTTAACTTGGTGTAATTTTCGCCGATTGATTTCCGTCAAAGCACAACAAAATCTCCATCTTGGCCTATTTTTCCACATATGTATTTTGTTGAAAGAGCGACACAAAGACACTTCTAAAGCACTCCGATTGAACAGACTTCGCCAAGCAGTCAAACCAAAATTGCATATTGGTAATGGATCCAGGATTTCTCTTTGATCTTCACCAAAACCTACTCGTCTGTTCCTTGTGACACTTCTAGTAATTTCTGTATATATATATATACATATATATTTTTTTTCGTGTCACCTTGGCTGGATCCGCCACTGATGGGTTTTCCCCTCACCCCTCTCTGCAAAGGAAGCTGGATTCTCCAGTGTATTTACGCTGAAAGAGATATTTTCTGTTTCGTCTTTGTATTAAGGACCTGCCACTTTTCACGAGAGAATTGAGCATGCAATTTTAACTTTATAATAATATTATTTACATTGCCGTATCATCTTGTCAGTAAAGCCCTGACTCCTTTCTTATTGCAACACGCTTGTATATGTCCTCAGGCAAGTCACAGGCGGATATAGACTCTGTTATAATGCAATGACCAGGTTCTTATTATGAGTAGCGTAATATATAGGGTAGCTACCTGTTTCTTCGATACATATACTAATATTGGGAGGATGTGCAGAAGATGATCACAGCTCCTGTGCAAGAATGACGCGCAAAATTATAACGTACTCCACATTCTTTTTCTTAAACGGACAAACTAAATGCCCTTGTGAAGGACAGGACAGCAACGATCGAACTTCCAGGGCAGTTGTGCGCGAGATAGACAACTGTGTCGCTGCAGCGCTAGTAAAGTCGTATGATCTACTGTTACCACTAATTCTACTTCTACCACTGCATCCGTGCATACACGCAATACATATCCATGTTTGGGCGTCTGGGCCCAAAAAGTTCATGTATGTAAAAAGTTTAAGTATGTAAAAAGTTCAAGTATGTAAAAAGTGCAAGTATGTAAAAAGTTCAAGTATGTAAAAAGTTCAAGTATGTAAAAAGTTCATGTATGTAAAAAGTTCAAGTATGTAAAAAGTTCAAGTATGTCGTAAGTCAAGGACACGTATAATTTACAGAGTGACCTGTGGGAATTCCACCGTTAACTATAGTAATGCTCTCAGTGTCTAAAATGTTAGTGTCTCCATCTGATTCAGCATAATGGCTAAAGTTAAACTTCAAGAAGAGGGCTAATATGACTAGTGCAGCAACGCTCGTAGGTACAATTAAATAGTTGCCACACCTCTCGTATTAGGCTTTCTTTTCTTCTGTCATGCCCACACCTCAAATTTTATTTCTCGTGCTTATTACTCTACTGTATGCTAGAAATTTATTTTCAATAGGAAATAGTTTTGACTTTCCATTGCGCTATTTTTGTACTCTAATTTTCACTGTGAATCTCGTTAGTGTTCCGCCGCGCAAAGGATTTGTAATTGCATCTTGATCAACTCCTAGAGATGCATCGAACACCAGTAAAAGATAATAATGCAATAATATATAATATCATAGTTATAAATAGAAAAAGTTTTCCAGAAAACGTGAATATAGAAAAGCATTTGACCAATAAACTACCTTCTCTGTGTTCGTGCAGCAAAATTTTTCCGATTTGAGCTAGACAAAAGGGGGAAAAAATCGCCCACGCTTGTCACGCAACATATTGCCTCAAGTTACGACAGAGCCTGAAGGACAGAGCCTGTCTAGGACATCTGTTTGATGCCCTCACTCTTTTCCAGGTGACAAATTTTCCAATGCAATCCAAAAGACAACGATGTGGGGCGCTAACTAATTTCGAATAGTATCTGTCAAAAGTTTGACACAAACATCTTGGATTTTCTGGCATCAGCAGAGTCAGTCTTCCATGAGGCGCCGACCTCCTGCCTTCTTGCCCACCCAACCTTTTATTACTTAATTTAATTGTTATCAAATAATCAGTTATTTTCTTTTTCCTGATCATAAACAACAGTTTTCTCCATCTCATATACACATTAAATTTTCTATACATCCAAAAATGAAACTAGTCTACAAAAGAACTTCGCTAAAATACTTTTACAGGTTTTTTCTCCTAAGTTACAACCATTTTTTTTTTTTTTTGACATACAAGCCTCAACAATCAACATCCTACATGAACCTAACGTACACAAATAAGCTACGATATTTATTTTTTTTTTCACCAGTTTCATCACCGCCATCTCAGATTTTCATATATTAGTGCCATAAAAAGCAGACAGCCACTCTCCTCCTCACGCAAAATATTATCAATTTTATTCATCTATTGTGTTTACCATACATGCACTCAGTCCAGGAAGGAGCAAGTTCGAATCTGCTGACAAGGCTTGTGAACTTTTGCTACGCTTGAGCTGCTGAGTCAGCATTTTAGGTCCAGCAGTGGGGATGATCGGAGGTCTCCTGCAAGTCGCACAGAACCCTTCCGTCTCTGACGTACGAGCGCTTGATAGCTCCTTAGTCGATTGCAGCTGTGCAGTCCTCTGAGGCAAGTGGGTATGTATATACAGCACGAACCAGTGCGTGTGGGTTGGACAGTTGGGTGTGGTCAAGTTGACTTCCCGGGCTCTACCTATAGTAGGGGGGGAGGGCACAAGATCGAATTATAGGGTTATGGTAGTCGAGAGAGATTGTCATGCTGCGTAATGGAGACACATGTCCACATGGGATCACCAACATTATCGTAGCCCTGAACTAGGTCTAATGCGTCCACTGTACTTGGTGCCTGGTTTTTCTCAACTTTTACCGATATCATCGTTCTGTTCCAACTCCTTTTTCCTGATCTGCTGCGCACTCTGTTGGCATTCCGTAATTGGGTTCCTATCTGTTCTTGAGATACATGCATGTTCCCTCCCTTATTATAATTTCAAACACCGCGTTGTATCCCGGGAGCATTAACCCTTCACTGCATGGCTAATCATAAGTGTTAGATGTACCTATGTAATGTTATACACACCTGGAAGTTTTAAGCTGCAGTCCTCAACCTTGAGTTTCTCATGGGAAAGGCGAACCTATGTAGGAACATTTACAATGTATGATAAACTATGCAGTGAGAGTAATTTCTACTCTTTCGGTAAATAGATTATATATACTATATATACTAAAGGCGGAAGTACATGATAGTCAAAAGCTACGAGAACTCATGCAAGCGCAGAGAATATAGTGTGCAAAATCTAGCTCCTCAGTTCACACATGCATGGGAATGGTCTGATGGTCAAATGACATCTAGGCCTGTTCAAAAAACAAAACAGTCAGTGTTGGTTTAAGGCTAGCAGCATGAGAAAAGTAATTGTAACTAGAGCAATCTGAGAGTGCATACCTCCGTCAAGCAAGGCTGCGCTAACGAAAAATTCAAATCGGCTCTGAATCGATGATTTTCTTTCTATTAACACCAAAATTTGATCACTTGCGCCTTTTCATAATATTAACAGTGTCTGTAATTTTCTTGGAGATCCGTTCACAATTTTTTGAGTTATGCTGCTAACAAACATACATCAAACACACAAATGGACTCTCCGATCACCTGACTTCCGTGCCCACTTTGCTTCCTTTCACTTACATACTCCTACTGATCTTACTGTTGCCTGTTCTTCCTCTTGTTTCCCGACTTGCTGTTCCCATACGCGTTGATCCTGTGTGGGAACACCTTCGTGCATGGGCTCCCAGTTTTTCTACCTACATACTATACTGAAGCGGGCAAAATAAGAGAACGATTTTCATTATTTGAAAATAAAGTTTAACCATGTAGAGTAGGTTAATGAATCTTTTGATGGGGCCTTAAGGAATGTATTTAACATATTTTTACAA
>LQNS02276930.1:743542-758249 GCA_001587735.2 Parhyale hawaiensis | reverse complement strand
CGAACTTTATGTTGGGATGTTTACTGCTTAAATATTGTAGGAATAGGTCTTAGTTCTGAAGATGGGAATCTAATCCCGAAACGTTAACGATTTTTAGGTCGAAACTTTTGTTAATTTTCTTGTCATACTTAAGACGTCGGCTACAACCAACCTTCAATTCCTGAATAGTGGGCAGCTTCATAGTCAGGATATAGTGCGACAGCCTCAATTTAAATGATATATGAAGAGTTGTTTAAATATTACTAATCTGCTTAATATCTTGAGCAATAGGGCACCAGCCCTTGAAGAGGTGTCAGGAGAGTGAGATACAGTATATGCTAAGGTTACGAACTTTAGCTTGTACGTAACTTCAGATAGATGCATTGGTTTTGACGCTGGTCGCGGACTGCAGCCTCACCTCTGCACAAGATGGGTGGCGTGCATAAAGCCACCTGGACATCGTCTAAAGTATCATCAAAGGTATTTTGAATACCGTCTCCTAAAAGCACGCTCGACTGGGTCATACAAATCGTTGATCTAAGCCAAGTCCACTAGACTTGTCCGGAAATGAAGACAGGAGGTGTAGCTTCGTCTTTCAACAGTGTTGCAGGTACTAGCACCAGCCCGATTACGTTGAGATGATCGAAATCTCCATTTTAATGAGAAGGACTAAAATCATAAAAGTTTCACATGCAACTAATTAAGAGTCACCATCTGAAACTTGAACAAACAAGGCGAAGCAAGGACACCAGTCTGATGATTCAGACAAATCAAACCTCAAAAGCTTTATTTCGTTGTCCTGCATATCTAACACGCTTTTATTAGTAATAATTCAATTTTGTTTCATACGACCGAAAACAATGTATTTGGAGAAGCAGTTAGAATTGAGTTTGTGTAATTTCATGAGTAATTTATTTGTTTCCGATCGTCTAAAACTATCAAAAAGGTGAAACCAACGTTCTTATTAAAAGACCAGATAAATTGAAGTTTAAGAGGTTAGCTTAGCTTGTCCTCGCCGTACCAGACCAACGTTGGTGACACTGGTCACGGACACTGGTGACCGGCCAACCACATCTACTGCATAAACATTTCACCCAAGTAATCAATCGGAAATTTAACCAATTTTGCGAGTTTTTTTTTTATTCAGGTAGGCCCGAGAAGTTCCAGTGGGAGGCGAAAATGAGGACTCAATCAAATAGTTTACCAAAGTCGATCTAAGCCATGTCCGCTCGATTTGACCTGATTTGTCCAGAACTGAAGACAGAAACGTTGACTTGACAAATCTGACTTGTGTTGCAATTGTTAGAAGCAACTCGATGATGCTGAGCTGACTGAAAATGTTTTTTTTTTTACAGAGCAAAGGCAAGTCCGATTTTGCGTAACTATATTAAGCCTTCGAGGACTGACTTGGTCGACACTTCAGACAGGTGGCTTCGACCCGCTAAACGAGTTTTATTTACAACTGACCCTCAATTAGTTATCCTTGAAACTCCTTGAAACCCAATAGCCCTCGGCAAATGGAGCTTCCAGCAGGCTCAACGTAGTCGCGTTGCGGCTAACACCTGCAACGCGACTCAAAGTGACGAAGTCAAAGCCTCTGTCGAAAGTTTAGGACAAGGCAAGCCCCAAACGCTTAATTTCGGCGCCCAATCGTACGGGCCCTAAGATTAAGCTCACGGAAGTCTTACAGGAAACTGAGGAAGAGTCGTCGCCTTAAAAATTTAAATCAACCAGTCTAAGTCAGGGCAGCTGATCGAAGTTTCGGACAAGTCGAGCCTCGAAATCTTTATTTCACCGGCCAATCGAACACACCTTATATTTCCGGGCATTGACTTTTCCGGGCTTAAGCCGAGCGCGCTTTTTTCATCCAGGTTGAGTTAGGTTTCAGGCCTTAAAACTTTACTTGTATACCCTCGAAACCTCCCAAAACTCATTTATTCTCAGTAAAATGGAACTTCCAGCCGTTTCCAGCACACTGGGGTTTTTTCCAACGCTTGCGACACGACGTGAAGTGCAGGCACCGGCATTGCTGGCTGCAGTTCAGATCAAGTCAAATCGATTGGGCTTGGATTCCCTCGACTTTGAACGCGTTCGACTGGGTCGTCTAATACAGAAACTTTGGCTTTGTCACTTTAACTCTTGTTGCGGGTGTTACAAGCAACGCGATTAGGTTGGCCCGATTGAATTCAATAATGTTAAAGGACTTGAATTGAGTTCTTTGCAATCTCAGGAGGTAACCGATTGAGAGTCAGCTCTTTAACCTAATCAGCGGATCGCAGCCATCACATCTACATGTCTACAGCTCGAACAAGTCTAGTCGCGCTGTCTTAGCTCGAATTTGAGGATCGTATCGAAGACGCCGTAAGTAGCAGAAAAGAACAATAAATTATCTCTGCGATAACATGAAAGAGACTGGCAGTAGCAATATTTTAGTCGGCAGACCGTTTACTCATTATTTTTATTCAACTTTATGCGCGCAACTAGACCAAAATTTCGTGTTAGGATGGAATGCAATTGAAAACACATCAGGTGTCTTCAGTTCGTCCACCGGTATCGAGACAATCTTATCAATCTAGTTTGACTTCTCCGGAATTTCAAACGTTAACTTTGAACTTTCCACTTTGGATGAAGTTTCTTGCGTTGTACCGAAACCAGTTACAATTGATCCAAACAAAATCTGAATTATGCTGGTGATTGGCTGCTTGGCAAGAGCGAATTGTTGCCTTTTCAAACATAATCTATTTGCGTTTAACGCCGGACACTCAACCGGACTTTTGTATAGGGTTATGACTTGAGTTGCGCAGAATTTAACCTCTACCGCTGGGATTAAAATTAATATTGGTAGGAATACCATAGTTTAAAATTTTCCCCGTGAGTGACGCTGGGCAGTAGAGGGTTCAGGTAGAGATATTTGGTCATTTCGATTCAAATTTGCGCACAGTAAACGCTCCAAAGACCCTCTACCGGGGTACTTACTTCCTCGGTAGAGGGCACTTTGACGTCCCGTAGAGTGATAGCTCCGGGGTTAGCCGAGTGCCGCCACACACACACCGCACTGCCGCCAATACAACACCGCAGGACACCGGGCAGTAACAAATAATGTGCTGAATATATAAAGCCAGTTACTCACCGGAGCAGTCGATGTTGCAATCGTTGGTACCCCTGTCGGTCTGGCACCAGTAGTAGTCGTTGATCTGTGGTAAAATAAGTAACTGTTACTTTGTTGCTCCACACCTTGCGCAGAACTCTTCAAGCCCAGTTCACACTATGCTTGGTCGCCACCCTGATTAACACAAAATCACAGAATAATAAAATCTAATGTATTCGGATTGGAATTGCGTCTGAGCCTGCTTGGTAGCATGTTTGGAGCTATACCAAGTACTGTATAAAAGCTAATTTTCCAGCTTTTTGACAGCCTTGTTGTTGGGTAGCTTACAAGAGGAGCTTGAGGACCAACCACTTTGACCGCATGGAGGAAAGAGATTGAGGAGTTTCGATACTGCGTCCAGCTCCGTTCTATCTAACGAACGTTATTCTCTCAATTGCAAAGAAGCGTTACCAACACAGACAAAAGGAGATACGGACGAACACTTCTAAGCGCGCCTCAGGTCGACCGTTCGTGACCGTTGTGACGTCATCATTGTCTCTTAGCCCGGCTGGAGATATTTAAACACCACTGGCAGCAACAAATGTAAAGTGTACTAGTCAGCGTGGCAGCATCAATTTTCTTGCAAAACGCTGAAGAAATACTAGTCTGTTTTCCTTTGTTTGTGGTTGGTTACTGAGCTAAGAATTCATTACCTGGAAGATGCCGTAGTCGTTGCTGGGTCTTCGGCCGCTGTTGACACCGTGTGCGGCGGTGTCGAAAGCGCTCTCGTACTGGGACAGGCACACCCCTGCACAAGCCCCATCATGTTCAACACATACTATCAGTTATTAAAAGACATCTAGAAATATGTCTTTGTGTAGCAAAGCACTGGTTAACTTTTAGTGCCTTCGCCTGGGCGCCTCCACCCGTACCGCAAAAACGTTCATGTTTGGCAGACCCCCCGTCCTCGCATTTGAAAGTTTGACTAATTTCCGCTACAAATAATAATAGTAATAACTGCCATCCATATTATCTACAGGGGCTCCTGATTTAGAACAACATTTTTCGGTGATCGATAATTTTTCGTTATGGGTCGTGCCAGGAACAAGAAACACAGATGGGATTTACATGAAGAAAAAGACTCCAGTATATAATGCGTTGCTGAGGCTCATTCACGTCATCAGTCTCACAAACACAGTCTGAAGGCCCGTTCACACGATGAAATTCGTTGCGCAACATGGCTGCCATTGCTTGGGATTATACGCTCTTTCTAGGGATTTTGCATTCAACTACACTGAATTTATGAACATTTCATTTGACTTTTCGTTTCGAACATTACATATCTATTGAATTTCGTCCTCTGCACTGTCGTGAGCACGTAGCAGTACGGTTACCGTTATTTTGAAACTGGTGGGCTTTCAAAAGCTTGTTATTCCATCTATGCAAGGGGAAAGCGCAGAGTGGGAAAATTTTTCGCCCAGAGATTGAGGCAAAAGTAAAGTCAACTTGACCGTAGCTTTCACTGTGAAACCCACTCGCACTAGTTCGTGCTGCGGATGTTGGCAAACTGACTCCAGAGGAGTAAGTACATCTATATTCTACCGTGTACCGTTAAGAACTATGGCGTAATCAATTGTGTGTTTGTTCAGTGACCCGCACCCTCTACGCTCCCCATTTCTGTTCAAGGTAAAGTGCTCCCACTGTAGCTGTGCTTTCTTAGCAAGTACAAGTCACAACACAGCATGCGGCACCTGGCAGAGTACCGACTATCTCGTAAACATCAGAGCCAACAGTCGAGCACGCAAACCTGCTGCCATTGTGGGCAAAAAAGAGCGTGTTGCGAAACAAAAGTTGCATCGTGTTTACATAAATTGAAATTACAATGAGTATGAAAGTACCAACAAATTAGAAAGCTAAGCAAGAGGTCCAGTGGAATTTACTGGTCTAGGCTTCAATCTGTTCAGCCGATATGTAAAAAAATCATTGCCTTTGCGTTTATTTACACTTCAACAAACTTTAAACATGAAAAGAGGTTTTTGTCGTTCGAAATTTTTGTGAAGTTAACAGCCACTTCCCTACATGAAAACTTTTTCGATTCTCTGCAAGATAATGGTAGAGTTTACGTACAAAATTACAAAATAGTGGTAATATGACAAGGACTTTTGGGAGTTTCTTTTTCTTTTTTAGAGATACCGGCAGAGTTTTTACAGTGCACAGGTATATTTGTCTTAAGAATAACTCACAGTCTTCCAGGTCAGACCGGGCGATGCCGTGCGAGTTGAGAAGTTCTCGGGCCAGCTCGCACTTGCCGTAGCGCTTGGCTGAGGCCAGCGCGGCCAGCGTCGCCAGGACCACAATGCATACGCGCACTGACTGCATCTGTAAGGGGACATTGTAGTTTGTTATACTGATAAGGTGATTATTAGTTAAAGCCTCCGTTCTTCTACAAAGGCGATCTGAGAAAGAAAGAAGGGATGTATGACATGTGGATAGAAACGCGGAACCTATGCACAGGATCTATGCCCATGGCAACATGTTGGGAAAGAGGAGCAAGAAAAGAAAAAAAGAAAAATGGGCCCGAAGGAAAGACGTCTCGAAGACCTAGTTATGGCCAAGGTTACCAGCAAGAACCTCCTGCATGGGTCGCTTTTCTGTATAATATAAGATTGACGAACCTAACCAATCTAACGCTATGGCCTACGGTCCGTCCTATGCGTTTGAGAAAAGGGAACGTTAGTTATGAGGACCCGTATCATTATTTCATTATCTCGATCGTAGAACACAGACTGGCAGGCAATAAAAAAGAAGCACACTAGCGCCAAAATACGAAAATTATTGAATGAACCAAACACATAGCAGCAAATAGTACCCATTACGGATATTACGCAAAACAGTTCTTGAAAAATTATAAATTACTATGATCATCTGAACGGAAGATTTCATCTTTGCGTGTTTCGTCTCTCCGTCAGGATATGGAGGATTCGATAAGCAAAACAAAATCTGTTCAACGACAATGGAACCGTAATTTTACCAAACTTTTGGAGTTTCGTAGTTCAACACACCTGATATAGATTTTCTGCGCTTGGCGTTGTGGATATGAAATTGATCTTCTTTTTCAGTGATTTACTTTTCTTTGAACTCACAGTGCATAAATTGAGTAGAAGACGCATTGTGAGAGAAACTGGGATTTCTTTGAAGTAATTAGGTTTAGCCCTCATTAGTTTTACTGACAGCGCGGGTTACACGTCAAATAAAGATGCAAGATTATTGTCTACGAATAGACGCGCTCGACTAACCTTCGCATCCAGGCAATCAAGGTTAAACTTGTTCGAAATTTTAAACAGATGCATTGGCTGCGACTAGATGATTCAAGTTTTAGGTATTGACCGTTGAGCGACTACCTTCGAGACTTCTAAGACCTCAATCTTACCCTCTGGAAATGAAATTTCAAGTCGGTTCTACACAATAGGGTTGCTTCTAATACCTGCAACACACTTAAAAGTGACAAAGCAACAGTTCGTACCTGTAGTTCCGGACAAGTCTACTGTAGTTGAGTGGGCCTAGCTTCGATCGACCGAATTTGAGCTATCGAGCTTGGACTTGTCCGAAATTTTCAGATATATGCCCTGTCTGATTTGAGTTTCAGGTGCTGACCAAATAACTGATTACTTGTCAGACTTCCAAGAACTCAAATTATTTCATAAAATGGAAATTTCAGTCCGCTCAGCGTAATCGGGCTTCTTCTAACATCTGGAACAACACTCAAAGTGGGAAAGTCAAAGTTTCAATCTGCATTACCGAACAAATTAAGCAGAGTGGGTTCTTTTTAGATCGACTGACGACCCAATTGACCGTGTCCCATATCAACAACCCGGTTGAACGTGCTGTGAGGGCAAGTTTGAATGGGAAGCAAAATTAAGCCTTCGATGATTACCTTCCAAATATTCCAACAGAAGCTTTGGGTTTGCAACTTTGAAGCTTGTTGCCCGACGTAGAAACAATGCGCTTACCGGATACGTTGACCCTGCTCAAAGCTCCGTTTTGAGGAGCAGGGTTGAGTTTGTGGAGGTCTCAATTAAGGATAAGCGACTGAGTGTCAAAGCATTAAACTGCATTCAACGGATCGAAGCCAAATCCCCTGTCTGAAATTTCGAACAAGCCCCAAGTGTACGTAATCTACATACAGAGGAGAAATAAAATACACGAAATACTCACGTTATTCAAAGTGGAGAAGCTGTGCAGAACGTGCACGCAGAGGTGTTAACAGTGAGACAGTTGACGGAGTTGTGTGACCTACCAAACTGGCCCGCTGCTTATATATACGCACAATCGCCTCCGCCTGCTAGCTAGCAGGTGTTAAGCAGAGCACAGCTGTGCTGACACGCTCTAGCGTGCAAGGTGTGTACAAACGCATCAATTGAAGGTCACGTGTTCCTGGAAGTGATCCTCCTAGTGGAGGATTTTCCTGTTCTGGGAAACTGAATTTTTCAGGAACCCGCAACCTGCTGTGCTGACAGTTTTGCGTCGACCGAATTGGATAAAAAAAAAAAACTTAGACTGATAAGAATATAGAATTTGCTTAAAAATTACATTACATACACTAAAAATACAGCTAATAACAAAAGCACTGTGAATTATTGTGGATACCGTGATCATCTTATTAGAACATACTAGTACATGAGGTTTTACATAACCATTACGGTGTGTAAATGATGTAAAAATTTTAGTAGCTAAGAGATTTTTGACATTTTATACAATTAAACGTTACGCAAGCTGAAGCCGCGCCACGGCTACGGAAACGGACAAGCTAAGTTGCCTCTAGGCCGCTAGCGGCTGAAAAAGTTGTTACGTGGGCACCAGGCTTTAGGCTGATGCGATTGGTGAAGTGAGGCAGAACCATTTGGACCGACTTACCCGAACCTCAGACGGGAACATTGGGTTCACTTTTTTGAATTGCGTTACGGTTGTAATTGGTAATCCGAATAACCTGAAACGGCCGAAAACTTTATTTTACAGAGCAGGATTTTCCACCGTCTCCAGGGTAGGAGGTTTATATTTAACGTCTGAAACTTAAAGCACAAGGCCGCAGCAAGCTCGCCTGCCTAAAGTTCCAGCTAACTCAAGCCTATGTGGGCGTGACTGCGCCAAGCAAATCGTTGAAGCATTTAGTTTGTTACAAGCTGCGGGCTCTCTCTTTGGGCGCTAGCTGTGACCCAATAGAAGAAACCCAGCATCGTGACTCCATGCACGTGAGGTGACGTGAAGAGAGTCTCCTGGACTTCAGTCGAAGAGTAGTAAGATGAAGACAAGGGTTCTTTATCCTATTGTATTCTTCAAGGGAAAGCCTTTGTAAGTGCGAGGCGTGTAACACAGCCTGAGTATCATTGGGTTTATTGCTCAATCTTGGTTTCCCGTAGAAAAAAAAAAAAAAACATGATGAACGTACAAAGCATGGGTGTTCGATTGGCCCGCAAATTTGAGACTTCGAGGTTAAACTTGTCCGGAAGTCAAACAGGTGCGCTGGCTCCAATCGACCCGTTGAATTGAATTCCTGACGTTGAATCTTAGGACGCATTCGATTGGGCAGCGAAATTAAGTTTTTGAAACTTTACTTATCCAAAACTTCAGGCAGGTACTGCGTGTGGCTTTAACCAGTTCAAATGAGTTACAGACATTAGCCCTTAACCGGTGGCTCTTGAGACTTCGAGAAGCTCAAACTTACTCCTAAAAAAGAAGATTTTTTAAAAGTTTCCTCAACGGCAGCAGGTTGCTTGTAACACTTTCTACCTGGTGCGCGATGTTGGTTGTCCCCATTGCAGCCAGGTCACGCCTCTGTATCGACGTGACAGATAACATTATGGAATACAAAACACGGTGGACAAAGAAGTAGCGGGAGATGTCGTCTAAGGTACGGTAAGTACTTGAGTTCACGTTAGGGATAGCATAGCGACAATTGAATGAATAATAATTATCAGAGAGACAATTATCAATAGGTAGTTATTTATAGACATTTCATCTGCTTCTCTCTATTGTACAGTCAATGCTCTGCCTCCGGTGCTCAACGATTATTAATACTTCATAGATAGAAGCTTAGTACCCTGTGGAGCTGGGACTAAACAGGTAATACTGAAAAACAGGGTTTATGCATGGTTTAATCCTTCTTTATTCGGAGAAAAAACTTGGCTAGGGATTTCTGATCGCGGAATTTTAATTCCGCAGCTAAAGTAAATATTATACATTCACGGAATAGCGTTTGTGGGGATAGCGACCGCGGACCAGCTATTTTAGGATGGGTGCCCAGCAGTGCTTGTAGGCAGTCTAAAGCCAGGGCAAGTTAAGCCTTGATATCTTACTTTCGATCAGTTGAACACGCCTTACATGTGATGAACGTAAAACATGCTTTGAAGGTTTAAGCAACAATACTGTATGCTAAATCCCACTCTTTATGCGATACGCTGTCACGCTGCAGTGCTGCCAGCATGTCGGTCGTACAAAAATTACAGCTCATGAAGCTTCTACAGAGACGTAAATCCCAGAGTGCAGTGCTGCGACAGGCAGTCACACAAAACATAATAAATGTTAAGGGAAGCATAGAAAGATACAACTGTCGCTATCGTTCTGAGCTTGCGCTGCATCCGGCTGCTTAGATAGTCGAGGTCTTTCAGACCCCGCAAGTAAACAAGTTCGTCGAACCATTGACTTGCCTGCGAAGTGTAATTTTCCTCCTAATAACGCATTGCTAAGCTTACATTGATGAGAATGATTCCAGATGGGAGCAAGATGTCGAAGTTGGAGCCATATTAGGATGTTTAATCGAACACGTTTCCAGGATGATGCCTATATACAGTGCGTTACCTATGATGATGCAAATAGAATTTTTTTACTTAATTTTTTTAAGATGAGTGTCTAACTTTGGAATACAGTATCAATATTAACTAAATGTATGGCTATGTTGCCAATATAAACAGGACTTGTAAAATGAATATTTAGCCATTGGTTAAGTTTATCATACATTTTGCTTATTTACTAGTTTTTTACTGTTACCTCAGATTATGCAACAAGCTAATAAAACATCATAAAGAGAAAGTAAATACAAGTGATCAGGAATATTGTTATTAAACGTCCAAAACCAAGAAATTATAACCAAAACAATTCAATAAACACGGAAATAAGTGTTCAGTAGTGGTAAACATGAGTTAATTTTGAACACGGCAACCTCCGTTTTTCATTATTTTTATAAAGCGATTATCATCAGACTGTCAGGTTTGATGTTTCAGATGGTGGAATAGAATCTGCAACTGTTTTTACTACATTCCACAGGCTTACTTTTCTCGAAAACTGCCGACCACCTTCATAGACCTTCTTTTTGATCATTGCCCAGAGGTTCTCAATGGGATTTAAATCAGGGATATTCGCTAGCCAGATCCTAATCCCTTTTGATTTGGATCCTCCGTCCTCAAGCCAGTTAGCAGTGTACCGTGCTTGGTGTGAGGGAGCGTTATCGTGCTGTAATACCAATTTCTATCTGCATGTGATAGTCTGCTCATCAAGCCATGGAATTAAGTTGGCTTCAAGAAACTGGCAGTACATTTCTTCATTCAGTTTAACTCCTTATGCCACTTCAAATGGGCCAATATGGGTGTCACATACTATGCCGGCCCAAAACATTATACCTCCACTACCTTGTTGACGCTCAAGCCGTGTCTGTTGAGGTCGGTCATGGAGGACCCATCCAGACGTCCATCCATCTGGACCATCAAGAGTGGCTCTGCATTCGTCAATAAATATGACATTGGAGAAATCAGTTTTCACGTTCTCCTCAGCCCATTTGACACTATTTTCTTAATGAGTTTTTGTTAGAAGTGGTCGTTTAATTACCTTTTTCACTTTCTCTAGCTCCTGCAAAAACTCACATCTTGTCTTTCTGCTCAGTATTTGGGCTCCAGCGCGTCTTCAAATATTGCCTTACATGTAGAAAGTTGTTTTCTAGCGACAGAAACCTTCAAGTGTCGCATATCCCGAGCAGTCAATTTCCTCGTAGAGGCTCTATCCGGAGTTTTCTTGTTGACTTAACCTTCAACTGCATAAGCCTTAATTGTTCGGAGATGACGCTGTAATTCCTTGGAAACTTCGAGTGTTGTCTTACCAGAAGCCAATAACGAGGTTACTTAAAAAAAAAAATTGTTTTGAAACACTGATGTCTATCACTAAAAGTTAGCCATTTACGTCTCATAGCATTTATAACAGCTCTTGTAATTTTCTTGAAGATGTGTCCAAAACTATTCTAGTTGAGTATACCCATGGTGACAGACAAAGGGACAAAGAGAGTAACAAGCAAACAGAGAGACTTATTCCGATAAAAACATAATTTCTTAGGCGGAGGCAATAAGAATTGAACAACAGACATCAAGAGATGCTATATTGACGAGATTGCCTCCTCCAAGGAGGTTATATTTTTGTTGGAGTCTTTCTCTTTGACTGGTATTTAGTTTGTCTACTTGTCTGTCACCAAAATAACTCAGAAGGCTATGGACGTATATTTACCATTTACAGCGATTGTTAGGTATATATGTTAAGAGGAACAGATGATTACCTTTTTTTTGGCAATTGGTTCAACCGTTTGTTTGTCTGCATCGGTTTTCTTGCTTAAATAACTCAAACAGTTATGAACGGATTTTCATTAAATTTGCACGAGTTGTTAGGAGTGTTAAGATGAGCAAATTAATGACAAAATTTTGACAATGGTCTGTTTGTCTATTTGTTTGTTGTGTCTATGTTTTTATATTTATTAGTGACATGACCTTAAATAATGAGCGGATCTTCATGAAATTTAAGGAATTGTTAGAAATGCCAAGAGACACAAACGAGAAAACTCTGGTGATGATCGGCCTGTCCGTTTTTGTGTGTGATTGTGTATATATTTCGTAACGCCCGTCAAAACATTGTTAAAAGCTTATAGCCGGATACACATGAAATTTGTTGGAATTTCTAGATGTGACAACAAGCACAAACTGACTAAATTTGGGTGATGATCGCTTCATCCGTTTGTGCGTCTGACTATATGTTTGCCGCAGTGTTTGTCAGAACATAACTATACGAAAGTATAGAACGGTTCTTCAATAAAATTACTATAGAGCTATAAGTAATGTTAGATGCACAAATGACCAACATTTTGTGATGATGAAATTAACATCCTGATTGCGGGAAAAATTTGATATCTTTCGTAATATTGCGTCGCTTGGCGGAAGCATGCACTCTCGCTGTGCTTCTACAGTTTGGGCAATGGAGTATGTGTCTGCCAAGCATGTGCCGCGTAATGCTTTATTTCTCAAATGATTCAGCGATTTGGCACAATACAGCGTACTGCATAATTCAGTGAGAGATGGAAGATCACTCAGTTCTATAGCCCGGTGGGAGGAGGTTAAATGCAAAGAAACTCTTATGCTAGTATCGGCCATTTATGTATCACATAGAAATCTGAAAAAAACATGACCTGCATCTCAAAGCATGTCTCTGTCAAGCGATTACAGTTTCTTGTTCAGAAAGAAAAGTTTAACTTTCTGAAAAGGGAGTCCTCAGGAGCTCCTTGTTGGTTTTCATCATTCAGAATATCTTATTAGCACCACATTAAGGGCTTCAAAAATTTATTCAATTCAGAACAGTCAACTAGCACTGTGTCTTTCCCTTAGAAAATTCAAATTTAAAATACTTAGAGACTCGTGTACTAGAAGCTTGTCCATAATTAATATTATCCACCTATATTCTCATGTGAACGTCGTATAGCTGCCTCAAAGAGCCTAGCTTATTTGGAAACTATCAAAATTCTACTTTGAAAAACATATCTTGTGAAATCTTTGTTAAACAAACATTTCTCTTTTCTGAGAAATGTATGACTAACTCCCCATGTTAGTACAGTCCATTCTGCTTAATAACACCACCGGTTAACACGACCATCCGCATAATGCGACCAACTCTGTTGGGATGCAATCAAATGCTTTGGATTATGTTACGAAGGAGCTTCCTTTATTGTGTACAGCGTTTCGCTTATACGAGGCATTAAAAATTGAAGAGAAATTAATTTTTAAATGTGTGGCATTATTTCATATTTGAGGGCATTTCTAACCGAAATTATGCCAGCATATGTTTATATTTTTTTTTTCAGACAGTTGCTCTTACTGTCAACAGGGGACGTTACCATCGCGTCTATTTTGACAACGTTATTCAAACTTAGGATTATAAACTTTCTGCCTGTTGAGTGCCCTTAAGTTGTTTTTATTTTCTGATTTATCTCCGTATTGCAAGCGTTATCCTCCAGCCATTATGCTTGAGACTGTCGGAAACTTTATTGTGCTAGTTATAGAAACAGTTTTAAACATATTCAGGTGTTATTTGGTTCCTGCTAACACCTCCCACGTATGTAGCATTGGACATCGGCTTCAGGTCGGACCAACGTTGCATTTTCAACAATGGCCGAATGTCCTTTTTTGGAAAGTTGATCCAATGTTGTTCTTCATTCTAGGACCAGCATTGTTGGTGGACATAAGTTCATCCAACAAAACAGTTGGTTATCCTACCTACACGAAAATGTATATGCATTAATGCTATTATATTGATTCAATATCCAAGATTATTTTTAATATCGCTAAAATAATCAACTTTGACCCAAACGTAAATTCACGACGTTAACGGTAGTGAACAGGCTTCCCGGTAAAATTTATTGGGCTTCAATCAAGAGTGACGGTAATAAATGAAGCATTTATCATGGTATTTGCATTCTTCTCTGTTACATGAGTGTTTAATGCTTCATTAATTCAACGCGACGTCGTTTCGACTCAGGAAATCGTCAAATATCGGACAACCATTGGAAATCATAACTAGCCAATATTATTAACTTTGCCTATTTTGCCTTCTAACAGAATTTGACTAATTTCCTGATACTTATAGTAAATTAAATTAAACTAGCTGCATCATTTCTTGAGCGTTGTCATGAAGTGAATCGCAATATAGTGACCAAGTGTTGGCTAAACATTACTTGACGTTGCATAAGTACATTTTTTCTTAGCGCATATTCCAAAAGCACCGGTTCAGGATCGGTTAACGAGACTCGGACATTCACCTACCATTCCAACAGTGTGCCGACCTCCCTACGGGGGCTGTCACTCGATTGGATACGCCGAAGCCAGTGTCTCAATTTAAGGTTTTGGACACATAAAGCTCAGAAACTTTAGTTTCTTTCGTCTCTACTGCATCCATGAAACCCACTACTATTGAAAGTAAAGAATTTAAGTGGGTATTTTGTTTCTTGCAATTCAAGTAACTTTAATCGAAAGCAAGTGTAGGAGTGCCAAAATTTGCTCATTGGCTCAAATAGTGTCGGTATAGCCAATAGTGCAGGTAACTTGATCACTATTGTCACTGCGATATGAGTCACTATAATTATGGTAACCAGCACTGTTGAAACTCATCCTTAATTTCCTTAATAAAGTGTAATTACGCCGCTGACACACGGTAAGTGAGGACCAGGAAGCAAAGAGCGTAACGGGAGGACTCACGAAAAATTAGCAGCAAAAAGTGACGTCACATCGGCGAATCTATGGCTGAGCAGCCTAGGAGTATTTTAACTAATTTCACCAGAAAAAT
>LQNS02276930.1:698657-722613 GCA_001587735.2 Parhyale hawaiensis | reverse complement strand
AACTTTGATCCAAACATAAATACACGACGTTAACGGTAGTGAACAGGCTTCCCAGTAAAATTTATTGGGGTTCAGTCAAGAGTGACGGTAATAAATGAAGCATTTATCATAGTATTTGCAGTCTTCTTTGTTACATGAGTGTTTAATATATATGTATTATTAATTGAACGCGACGTCGTTTCGACTCAGGAAATCGTTAATATCGGATTACCCTTGGAAATCATAACTGGCCGAATATGGCGATCCAATATTATTAACTTCACCTATCTTCCTTCTAACAGAATTGACTAATTTCCTGATACTTGTAGTAAAATAATACGTAAATTAAACTAGCTGCATCATTTCTTGGGCGTTGTCATGAAGTGAATAGCAATATAGTGACCAAGTGTTGGCTAAACATTGCTTGACGATGCATAAGTACACTTTTTCTTAGCGCATATTCCTAAAGCACCGGTTTAGGATCGGTTGACGAGACTCTGACATTCACCCACCATTCCAACAGTGTGCCGACCTCCCTCCAAGGTTATTTTGGTACGGGGGCTGTTGTAACTCGACTAGAAACGCTGAAGCCAGTGTCTCAATTTAAAGCTTTGGATACATAAAGCTTAGAAACTCTACTGCATCCATGATACCCTCTACTATTGAAAGTAAAGAATTTTAGTGGGTATTTTGTTTCTTGCAGTTCAAATAACTTTAATCGAAAGCAAGTGGAGGAGTGCCAAAATTTGATCCTTGGCTCAAATAGGGTCGGTATAGCCAATAGCGCCGGTAACTAGCACTGTTGAAACTCATCCTTAATTTCCTTAATTGAGTGTAATTAAGCCGCTGACTCACGGTAAGTGAGGACTGTCGTTGTTGGGCACGCCCCGCCCACTTTCTCTCTTTTTCATCTGCTCTCTTCAGTGGAGACGACTGATTGGGATGGTCTATTAAAGTTGCTCAGGGATGTAAAGTCCCAAATTCCAGTGACCGACTTTATTAAATATACAATGTTTATAAGGAAAGCTTCAGTATCTTTTGCAACTTGATTTCTAATCAGAAGTTTTTATTCGGTGAGCTCTACCTTTATAAATGGATGAAACTAGAACTGCTGTACATAACTGGATCATTAGTAGCTTGTAACTGAAGTGAATAGTAAAAAGTAACGCTCAGTTTGTCCCATACGGGGCTGATAATCCCGAGCTTATAATCATTAATAAATGTCGCAACTATCACATATGGACTTCTTCTCTGAACGTTATATCATTGTGATTTAGACTATAGGAAGCAAAGTTGATAACCACAAACTACCATTATTACTCTATATCCCGTACTATAGACGGTCATGTAGGATATTTGCAATGGGCTCTAGCATATAGAACTATATCACCATGTCTTGTTCATTAACGTCATTTGAAGCTAAAACCACAAAAGTTACGAAGCAGTAGGTAATATGGATCGGTATGCTATCTCTTCACCACCTCACAACGATATTTTCAAGCGTCAAGGACACATAATATAATGCTTCAGTTATGCTAGCTAGCAGTCCAGTCTTGCCAACCGTACTAGCAAGAAATGAATTGTATCATGAAGTGCTTGTAGAGATAAAGCTTATCGAATTTATTGAAAATTTCAGATGCACAGTTAGATCTACAAAAAATTCAGATAAGAAATGCCGTAATTTTCTTATAGACTACAGGTGCTGAGGTAGCCGGAGAGATCCTTTCCTCGGCAGTTGTCCCTCCAGGCGTACCAAGCGGAGAAGCCGTGGCGTGCGTGGACCTTCTTCGCGCACGCCACGTCATCAGCGATGAAGTCGTCCAGCAGCACTGCAGCATGAAGGTTAGTGATAAAAAGAATCGAAAATGTTAACTAGGAATAATAACAGTAAACTCTCAAATTACGGAGAACAAAACGCTTTAGTCCCAGGATGATCAGGGGGCCTTAGAAGTTTCTTTGCTAAGATTACTCTCATTGGCGGACAGTGGCAACTAAACCGGGACCACTAAACAGTTCCACACTAGGATACTCAATAAGTAATTCTCTCGAGAACTGAAGGCTGACTATATTAGCATAGCCATGCTCTACATCGTCAGAAGTGATTTTCTAGGGCATGAAAGAATTATAAAAAAATATCCTGGTCTAGTACGAAGTGCCCAGTACCCACCGCCCCCCTCACTTGACTTTAGTAGCCGTGAGCTGCAAGTGGTTGTCCCTCCCTCTCAACCCGTTGCTTATGAGCAAAGTTTGAAAATAATGTTATTTCAACAAACAAAACCTGAAAAAGTTTCCATTAGCAGAAGCACTCGTGGTATAAAGAGCGCACCTGACTGAAGTTCCGGTCAAGTGAAGCTTTGAGGCTTCACTTGACCGGAACTTCACTTCACTGGCCAGTCAATGGCATCTAAAGCGAGTCTGCATTATTCCCTCCGCCAAGGAGATTATGTTTACGTCGGCCTTTGTTCGTTTGTCTGCCTGTCACCAAAATAACTCAGAGAGTTATGGATGGTTCTCTACGAAATTAGTAGGGAAAGTTAGGTAAGAGCTATGTTAGAAGAAATAGATGATAAACTTTTAGTGAAGATCCCTTCAACTACATGTCTCAACGTTAGTCTACATGTTTTTTCTCGATTACCAAACTCAAACAGCTATGAACGGATTTCCAGGAATTTTTCAGCAATTGTTGGAAATGCTGCGAAGAGCAACAGACCAAACTTTTGTGATGATCTCTTAGCTCCTTTGACTGTTTGTCTCTAAGGCTGTTTTTATGTTTGTCAATAACGTAAGTGACAAAGATTTGAACGAATCTTCATGAAATTTACAGGAATTGTTAGCAATCTTGAAAGGCACCAATGACCAAAATTTGGTGATGATCGGTTTGTCTTTTGTGTGTGTGACTATTAGTTTTTCTTAGTGGTTGTCAGAACTCAAATTTTACGGACAGATCTTCATGAAAATAACAACTTAACAGGAACTGTTATTGATGTCAGGAGGCACAAATGACCAAATTTGGTGATGATAAAAGGATATCCTGATGTCAGAACCAACTTGATTTTTTCGTTAGCAATAGTATGCTTGTTGGTGGCCATGCTCTATATAATAACACTTACCGGAACAGTCGATGTTGCAGTCGTTTGTACCTTTGTCTGTCTCACACCAGTAGTAATCGTTGATCTGTGACAGAACAAATGACTCTTAATGTAATTCATACCTTAATTTTCATGAAGTGAAAGTAGGAAACAATAAACTGACTACTCACAAATTTCAACAGTTCGAATGATGGCAGCTATAATTAAATAGAGTATAAGCAAGTTCTAATACTGTAGTTGAAATAGTTCAACGGGAGCGTACTGCAAAATTTTCACTCTGTGACCACATCATAAGCTCCGGCGCTGTAAGTAGCCTGTTGTGTTGCTCCGCCTTTTTAAGAACCTTGCAATACCAAGTAAATACGCGGAAAATATCCTTAGATAGAGCAATGCCGGAGTTACAATACATTCACACGCTTAAGTTATGAGCAAATGTTATGCTCGTAATTTACATTGTGCCAATACAGAGTTAAGGTCGGCAGTACAGATACCCATGGAAAGTACTAAAGTTGAACGCCGCGCGAGCTTATAGCGTCCGTTAAACAGTTGAGCGTCCGACGGTATTGAGTGACCCCGGCACAACCAAGCACTGAAGTTCCGGTCAAGTGAGTTACTGGTCCAGTTGCGGTGCCTAGCCAAGGAGGTTATGTGAGGCGAGAGCCAAAGAAGACAGTTCTTCGTATACTGACTAAATTTAATTTTACTACGTAACTTGGAGGAATTATTTACTGAAGTACGCACATTTTCAAATTTCCATTGAAGTCTGCGTGAGTAATTGCTGCTGCTTCTGGCTGGTCACGTCAGCGTGTGGGAGGTGGAGGGCAACATGAAGCTCATACTGGTCTGAAACTACTTCAGTTGTGCATCTTTTCCACGAGTACGCAATTTAGCTTTTAGTTCTTTTGCGGACTCGACAGATATAGCAGTTGGTATCCAATTGCCCAAGTGCCTCTAAATAGTTTCCGTTCTATCTCACACGTTAATTTTTTTTTTTCGCCAGCAGGTTCCGCGAGCTAGCTTGTGCTTCAATAAGTAGGTGATGGGGTGCAGGCCATTTAGTAGTACCGGAGAAGTGGCTGTTAGCGTCACTTAGCCTAGTTGGTTGCCGAATTTGGGTATTGGGGGTCGTGGGCTACAGTCATTTCTTACGGCAGTAGCGTGCGTCAGAGGGGGCAGAAATTCGCTCCACTGATATTTCCTCTGAGCAACGTACACTCACAGAAAGCTTGGATTATGGCAACACAGTTACATCACCAGAAACGATATAAATTTCAGCCGTACGAGATCTACCTTGTGCCGGCACCGAGTAATAGTCGAACGTTCAGCTGGCATGTCACGAGACATAAGTCTTTTTAAGGGTATCTTGCGAAAGGACTTCCATTATTTTAATCTAAACGACGTGTGGGCTGGATGAACGATCCGTTCAGAAGTTGCTTGTGCGATTATATAATATATTACAGGTGTTATGTGCACTACATTTTTCTTCGCTCCTCACTACACTGACGAAAGAATTTTTTGCCTGCAGGACGTTCACAAATGGCACACGTACTGCGCTAACTAACTCTGTAATAACAGTTCTTTTATGCCCAGAACTCAAGTAGAGCTAGGGTTTCGCCGCTTAATGCAAAAGACTGGCCATAAAATAACTAGAACAGTTTTTGTTCGGACCTCACAGCCGCAACCCACCTCAGTGGACTGACTGCGGCATACTAAACAACATATTAAATTGAAAGCATGCCCTCGCGTGCTCTTTCAACGAAGTCTGGAAGAATAAGTGCAGCAGTGACATTACTCTACCTGATTACTATAGCCAGCGGTCAACCCACCACTGAACGTTCCTAATGCCGCTTCCAGAGCTGTAAATGCGAATTTTGTTAAAACTCATGATTTTGGGAGAAAACCATGCAATGGCAGCCCCTGGTGCGGAAAGACAGATACAAGGACGCACGGAAAACTTTATATCGCAGCAGATACTCCGTGTGTTAATTGTAATAATGTGAATTTCTGATTTCGTACGACTAAGATAAAATTTTCACGGTGTGGAACTCGTGCTGCGCAACACGTTGCACTGAGCAACATAATCTGGCGTCCTCAAGTTGCACATGTGTTGAACTATGATATATACTATAGAGCTTATGAAACGGTATGTTGTAGTCTATGTATAGGCATCTTTGTCAAGCTGTACAAGTTGCTCCACATGTCAGTATTTTTTCATCATCATCTCAGAGTATTTATTTATCGCCCTTCCTAATATTTGCTTGCTGCTGAACAGTAAAAGCACTAAATACTTAATAAACTAGAGCACTCTGAGAGCGCATACCTCCACCAAGCCAGGCAACGATTACGAAAAAATAAAATTTGTTCTGAGACCATGATTTTCTTTGTAACAGGACCCATATCGAATCATTTGTGCCCTTCAACAGTGTTAACAGATTCAGTATTTTTTTTTTGAGATCCGTTCATAACTTATTGAGTTCTGCTGGTAACAAACATTATGACAAACACGAGTCAAACATACTGTACAAACGAACAAACCGATCTGCACCAATATTTAATCATTTATGTCTTTTAATATTACTAACAACTCCTATAAATTTCATAAATATCCATTCATTATGTTTTTTGAGTTATTGCGCTAACAAGCATAAAATCAAAGCAGTGATAAACGAACGAACAAACGGATCACTACGAAAATTTGGTCATTTTCTCTTCGTGATATACCAAACAACTCATGAAAGTTTTATAAAAATCCGTCGATAACTTTTTGAGTTATGGCATTGAGAAAAATGAGGCAGCCAAACAAACAAACGGATGAACGGATCTTCACCAAAAGTTAATTACCGGTTACTTTCAACATACCTAACGAACCCTGAAAGTTTCGTCAAAATCGGTTTGTAACTTTCTGAGTTATCTTGGTGACAGACAGATTGACAGAGAGACAGACAGACAGAATAACAGACAGACAAAGCCGACGGAAGCATAACCTTCTTGACGGAGGTAATTCATCCTATGCCTACTACTTTCAACTATAGATATTACGATGTGTTCACACATCCCTCATCGTAATGCGTTCATTTAAACTGATGGACGCGGCGCGTTGATTTGATAAAAGCAGCTGCAACAAGCGCGGGAAACTGAAGGATGAAGCATGTCCCTTTTTTGAGCACGCTGTGTCGTGGAATCAGTAAACAGAACTTATAAATACTGAATTTGTCCTCTATAGCGGTTTCATACCNCAACAAGCGCGGGAAACTGAAGGATGAAGCATGTCCCTTTTTTGAGCACGCTGTGTCGTGGAATCAGTAAACAGAACTTATAAATACTGAATTTGTCCTCTATAGCGGTTTCATACCATTAAAAAATCGACAATTTTTTTTATCGCCACGTTAACGATCAGAAGTTTTGTACTCTCGTTTAAGATAAGCAAACTAGAAAACCTGAAAATGCAAGAAAACGGACGCCATCTTTGATTTGGAAGCCCAGTTGATTGCTCTGTGCTGATTTCTCTTCTGTCGGTTTGTCAGGTTATGAATATTTTGAAAATAGGCTGTTCCTATCAAAACTAGGCTTTATGATTATGGGATACGAATGTGACTTCAAACGAACGAGAAATATTAGCGAAAATGTAAAAAAAAAAAAAAAACGATATCATAACTGAACGCGTGGCATCATTCATCTGAATGAAGGACACTTCTACGTGTGGACAAAAGCAGAAAAAGTTAACGCACAGCTCGTGTTCATTTTCGTGATTGAGTTACGATGAGGGACGCGTGAACGCGGCCTCATGTATGATGAATATGTATTGATATTTGGACAAGCATACACAAAAAAATAAATACCTGGAAGATGCCGTAGTCGTTGCTGGGTCGTCGGCCGCTATTGACTCCGTGGGCGGCGGTGTTGAAGGCGCTCTCGTACTGGGACAGGCACACCCCTGCCCAGGATAATGAAAACATTGAATAAACGAAAGCTACTCTGCCCGACAGTTAAAACAAGTTTAGAGAATGTGCGGTAAAAGTGAAGTCAACTTGACAGCTCATCACGAATCCTAAATCCACATGCACTGATTCGTGCTTCAGATAAATTCCTGCTGGCCCCAGAGGAATACACAGCTGCCACCAAAAAAACGTGCCAGAGCTTTGGAATCTACGACAGAAACGTCATGCGACAAGCACGACACCGACTCTCCCCATTTCTCATTGGAAGCTGTAACCCCGCAATAGCAGTTGAACGCCGAAAATCTGACTCAGCTGAAAAAACCTCTAGAATTCACTAAGTCTTGTTCGGTAGAGAAGCGATGTACGGTACTAGTGTATGCTAGTAGGGCATTGTAACATTCTGGCTTTATGTATTAATCCTGAGTTCATGCCTTTGGCGCTGATTTTGCCTTGAAGGACGTTTTGCCGGCATAAACTTAAGCTCCTATGGGTCGGTCTGTTTATTTGGGAATGAAGCGCAGTGTTTGGCAGTTAATTTATTAAGCGAGGAAACGATTCGTTGTTGACTCTACGTATTTAAGTTAACTAATTCGAGGTAGATATTTACAATAACGTATGATTATTGCTCGATACTGCGACACGAAACTTGACAAACTTGCTAGCTGCCTTCCTGCTTTGCTGGTTGGTCTCTCAGTCTCTTATTAATATGATATACAAAAAATTTATTTACGCAAAGGTAATGGAGCGTTGCTTTGCTGAATTGGAAATCTCAACAGAGAAAACGTCCGATGTCTCAGCGATAGCGCGAACTCGAAATTTCACTTCCTTCCCGCACCAAAGCTTTTGTTGCTCTGCGCTCATGATGCACAAATTAAGTAAAAAGTCAATGCAGGAAAAGGGCAATGGATTTTTCATGACAGAGCTGCAATACACAGGAATGTAATATACATTATGTACTATAGTGATCATTGCCATTGGAAATTACATCAAAAGAATTATTATTGATAATTATGTTTATTTTTTCAGAAAATGATTTTTTTTTTCTGCTCTAGAATGTTCATCCTCTATCGAATAACTCACAGTCTTCCAGGTCAGACCGGGCGATGCCGTGCGAGTTGAGAAGTTCTCGGGCCAGCTCGCACTTGCCGTAGCGTTTGGCTGAGGCCAGCGCGACCAGCGTCGCCAGGACCACAATGCATACGCGCACTGACTGCATCTGTGGGGCAAAATTTAGGGACAAATAGAATGTTGAACCCATACCCTCACTCAAAGAAATCTCTGAAACGGTTGGTTAATGTTTAGCTCTGAAACGGTAAATCTAATCTGACTCTGGTATCTTATTGAATTTTTAAAGGTACCCGTAAATTCAATCTTACCGTTTTGCCGGAATGGTATGGGACTTATTGGAGATTCTGGTATAATAAGTGTGGCTATATATTTGGCAAGACACCTATTGAAGCGAACCAATCCCAACGAAGCCTATTCTCAGCTAGCCTAATCTTTTCCAATTTAATCTAACTTAACATACACTCAGCTTAACCGTACACACTACTTAGTACCATGCGAAACATCATTTGGGGCTCAAGCCTAAAACATTTACTGAACCCTTTACTCGGCGAGTCACTATGTGGGTTAAATTCCTAATGCTATTCCTATGACTGCATTTTTCAGCCGACAGGTGAAGGGTTAATCTCATTTAAGAACCTGGTGACCATGGTACCTCACATTACTGCCTGACGGTCAAAAACTGAAGCCAGCGTACTTGCCCAAAGTTTCGAAGAAGTTGAGCATCAAAGACTTAATTTTTGTCACCCATTCAAACACGCCCTTAGTATTATACCTACAGCAGACATTGACCACCTCATGGACTGGAGCACAACGTAGCAGCCGAGCTTTAATGTCGACAAATGTTCAGTAACGCTCGTACTCCTCAACTCAATTGAAAATGAACGGGACAGGATTGGAAGCTGTCACCCAACTACGTGACGTGGGAATAACCATACAAACAAACTACAACAGTCAGCAAGCTGACAGGAGTGCGAAAATGGCAAGCAGGGTATTGGCATTCATCGCTAAAAATTCCGAATACAAATACAAGGACATCTTCATTCCCTTGTACAAGATGCTAGTGCGCCACGCTTAGAATTTGCTGTTCAATTCTCGTCACCACATCTGTGTAAACATATCGCTATCATTGAAAGAGTCCAACGCAGACCAACGAAATTGATACTTCAGCTGCGAAACAAGCCACACGAATGTCGCCTTCAAGAACTGGGCCTGATTTCTCTTGAGCAACAACGAATGAAGGGGTAACTTCTAGAAACGTTCAAGTATCTGAATGTCTTCAACGACGTACCTACAACTTGACATTTTGAAAGCGACGTTATTGATCGGCTGCGAAACAACGGTCAAAAACTCAATCATAAAGCTCGAAGAACAACCTTCAGCCAGCAGTTTTTTTCCGTATTTCAGAGTAAGTATTCGGTATAGACTCCCTTCCGACGTGGTCGGTGCGGAGACGGCCAGCGCGCTTATTCATCGTCTCGATAAATATTGCGAGAGACATCATGCACAGCGAAGAACTCCTCCTTCAGGAGTCACATACTCTTAACGGCCAAAGCTTCACAGGCCGCCTCAATCCACAATCTTCTTTCTTGCGCCCCAAGTAGCTAGACATCTCTAAGCTCCGCTAATCAGCGGCCATAAATCAAGCTTGCTTGAGAGCTTGATGGTCTATTTGGCAGAGATTCATACCGTTTATTTTACTTTTTCCTCAGTCATCTGCATCATTCTGATATCATGTCAGTGGCTCATAAAGGGCCGGGGCGTAGGTTCCGGTATCTCTCTGGGAATGGACCTGTTGGTCTTCTGCCTATCTAATCTCATCCAATCTAGCTAATCTGATTGCAAACTTTCTGTGCAAAAGCCTTCCAGTTCTGTTACCAAGCAGTGTACACTGCAGTACGTCGACTGCCGAGTTCCAGAGACACACAAACAGTCAACCTGCGCGCTCTCTTGATATGGGTGGTGATATACGAAAAAAGAATTTTATACAAAATCTAACAAATATATATAACTGACAAAATTTAAATAGCTTGCCTTTTTCAAATCAACTCCCCAAGCCCATAAAAATTAAGGTAACTTAAGTCCTGCAGAGGCGCCGGTGAAATTATTCGTAAAGAGAATTGGTCCCAACATGTTGAGTGCATTTCAACACCGTGCGCTCGTCTGCAAGGAACAGTTTACCATCTGGAACATGTGGAAATTCCATAGAACAAAAGTAAAGCCTTCATGAATGCTTTGAGACCAATGTCATATGTAGATACGAAGTGTGAAACTATACACTCTAAAAATGACTATTGATCTATGATTTGTGAGAAGCACCTGCAAATAACCTCTGTTGTTTCTGAGCTGAAATCACTGATACGTTGTTTTTCCCCCATTTGATCCTGAAACCATATTGCACTGAGATACCCAGTAGCACCGTGCCAAGCAAAATTATATGACCATTTTTATTAACTTCTCTGAGCAAAGTCCCAGCCACAGAGGTTTTCGATGTATTAGTGCCAAGTAATAACATTTCTATAAAATATTTAAACAGGCAAATTTACAGTGCATTGCGCTCTGAATGATTGCTTTGTCACATCGTAAGACGACTTTATTTTGATTTCGTCGAAAGGTTCCACGGACATGTTTTGAACTCTGTTGCTCATCTTGCAGTAATTGCATGGGCTATAACCTAAGCGAGTGAGTGAAAGACAAGCAAATTGCAAGTCAAAGAATTAGAAATAAACCTTGTGCTTACGTTGTAGAAATTGATGATGCTGCTGGGGGGACGGTAGGCAGAGATGCTGTCGTCGCAACGGTTTTTGAACTTGTGAGACCAACCAGGCGGACCTGTGCTATATATACAGGCAGTATCCAGCCCGGCCGCTGGAGAGGTTAAGAAACAGTTTCGCCTGTTGAGTGTGCAAAAAACGTAGTGACTGGAGGTCCAGTGTTCCTGGAAGTCGACCTCCTATATGGTGTGGTGAATTTTCCTGTTCTCTGAACCACCAAAGAAAAACTTATGCGTCTGCGTCACGGATACTTTTGAGTTTCACGAGTCTTGCTGAAAAGATTGTTAGGAATGAAAAATTTGCTAATAACTGTAATTAATGTACGGGAAGCTTAGGACTCTGTTTTCTTTGCATTGATATTATCCATTAGCGTTTTGTAACGTACGATAAGTAAATTCTTAAAATTTTTAAAGATGCAATAAAAATACATGTTTTACTTAATCCAAATTCTCATTAGCCAAACAACTTATGCGCTGTTCCACTATGTATTTAATCCAATTACTGTAGAACGTAAGGTTGATGCAACGAGCTTAGTTCTCAACATTACCTCCATTGTAACACTATGTAACTAGGGTGTTGCACCAGTTGAAGCTCGCGACATGCTGCTCGGATGCTAAAAATGTAACATTGTTAATAACTAGAACTGATATGTTATTGTTACCTATTATATGAGTGAAATTTATGCAAAAAGGAAGTGTGTTATTTATGTATAGCTTAAATCAAGTGCTTGCTTGCCTGCTATTACAAAGTTATGCCTCCCTCAAGCTAAACAAGTTGTCAATTTCCGCTACAGAGATATGGATCGAAATAATATTTAATTCGTACTGCTATTAAAAATGTGTAACTTTACGATTCAGTAGACCATTAATTATGCATCGACACCCTGATGATTCTGATGATTCTGATGATTCGAACCAACGTGCAAATGTAGAGTGAGAAACACCATACAGACGATTATTTCAACTGAAATTATTTGCGTAATCGATATGCTATTGTACTAAGCTAACGTAGTAGCTAGAGTAAGCTTGCATGTAGTATATGCTGAGCAATCAACGAGCTCTAAGCCCTTAACATTATTGTTTTATATAAAGACCCCTTACACAGTACTAAAAGAACGCAGATTTGGATCCTCAAGTTTTTTATTGAAAAAATCTGGAAGCGTGTTGAAATACGAAAAAAAAGATTAAGACAAGCGGAGAACAGAAAAAAGAAAAATGTCTGATATGTGAAAAAATTCAAAGAAGTATAAACGTCGAAGCATGAGTAAATAAATAAATAAAATGCAACGATATTTGTCGATGTGACGTCATAACGGCAATAATGCAAATCTACAAGTATTGCTACCCTGATGCAGGAATCTATTTGAACATGAGACAAGTCAGATCTATCGCTAGCCTGTTTTTTTCCTGTTATTACAGCACAAGTTTCCAATTCGCGGGATTGGACATGTAAAAATATATATATAAAATACAAAAAAATGCAAATTAGGAGCGATTTGGCCAAACGTTTCAGCGTGCATCAGGAGTGACGGGAGGTGAGAATTAGAAGCGTTTACTTTATATTTCCAACTAATTTTAAAAATTATTTCTTTTGTGTTTCAATACAAAACATTTAGCGGTTCAAATTCAAGCAAGTATAGAACCCATAGTGCTGAAAGTGGAGTTTAGTGCTAAAAGAGATGTGGTGTATCTACTCTAGTGATGGAGCGAATATCCGCATCAGCATCCGCCTTCGCGAAACTTCCGTACTCTGTATGACATTCGCATCTGCTGAGCTAATGACATCCGTAATCGCATCTACCGATGCCAGAACTGTAAAATTCGCTCAAAGATCCGTAGCAAAGGAGGCGCGGATGTGCATATTTATCGCTGTACACTAAGCTCATCCACAGTGCTGTGAACTACGACTTCTCATTTGGATTGACATATGTGCAAGTGCTGTTCTTGTCAACAAAGCAACATCTAAGTTTTCTTCCCACGTGTTGTGCAAACTGCCGTCCGGAGAGGGTTTGTGCCTTCTGTGGTGAGGCGAATATCCGCATCTGCACCGCGGATGTCGAGATCGTAACATCCTTGATTGCATCCGCGGATGTCAGAACTGTAAAATCCACTTAAAGATCCGCATCTGCGGATTTATAAAATGACATCGGCCCCATTACTAAATTCTACCCATGTCACATTTCTTGGAGGAAGAAAGAGCTGTGTCTCCTATGCATAGAAAGACTCCGTCACCATAACATTTATTAACCTAAGTCAAGGAGGTTATATTTTGGTCTGCGTATTTTGTATGTCTGTCCCAAAAATCAATCAAGAAGTTATGGACAGATCTTTGGGAAATTTACAAGCTTGTTAAGTTTGTTAGGAGGAACAGTCGATTTAATTTTATTGACGAGCCATTCATCAGTGTGTTTATATACTTGTGTTTTTTCTTTACAACATAACTGAAACAGTTGTCAATAATAAGCAGTTGAAAGGTATGCACAGCTGCCGTGGGGACACTTACCCTTTCCTAAAACTGGGGTGGGTAAGGAGACACGGGTTGGGCACAAGAGCCTTTCGTTAATGGCACCATAATTCGATCAAAAGTCGACGGCAGCCGTGCACCCCTTCGAGGCCAGTTGGCCTATATCCACAGCACAAACCAGTGTGTGTGGGTTTCCCAGTAGCGGGTGCGGTCTAATTGGCCTTAACTTCACTTTTTAAACGGATACTCACGAAATTTGCAGAATTATTTTAGAAATGTAACAGGGAGCAATCGACCAAATATTTGTGATGATTTGTTTGTTCGCTTGTCTGTTTGTATATGCTAGTTTTTCATGTTTCTCAGCTATATATAACACAAAAAGTTATGAACGGGACCTAAAGAAATTTGTAGCAACTGTTAGGTTTGTTAATATTTACAAATGAACAAGATTTGTGGTGTTCGGTTCAACCGTCTGTGTGTTTGACTGTACACAAAATTTTGCCCTAATACATGTCAAACCATAATTAAAACAGTTAGGGACGGGTGTTCAAGAAATTTACTAGAACAATTAGGAACTTCAAGATGCACAATTGAACAAATGTTAGTGATGATTAAAAATAAATCTGGTAAACAGGAACAACTTCAATTATTCGTTAATAGTGAGTTGCTTGTCGGAGGCACTCAAAATCTTTCGCTAGTGAACATAATTGTTTCCATCATTCAGTAATTAGGTTTGTCATTGTTAATAGGTAGGTATGTGTCTTCGTACGTAACGCTGTCAGTATTTCTGAAGGGAGAAAAATAAGCTTCCAGTAAGTACAGTTTAAAAACAACATGGATCAGCAATAACCCCTTCTCGATCACAGATTATAAATGAACAGTCACATCTGGAACATATTTTGGAACTTCGTAAGCTTAATACGAGTCCAGGCTATACATGAAAAACAATATTTCTGCTCTAGTGATGGGTCGGATGTAATTTTTTGGACATGCGCAGATGCTGATGCACGTGCGGATGTTGCCATCTTAGCATCTGAGGCTACGGACGTCAAAAAGGTGCGGATGTTCCGCGGATGCGAATATTCGCCCCATCACTATTCTGCTCTGTAAAATTCTTGAAGGTTTCAGGTGAGCTGCAGTATGATAAATGCAAATGTGTTTTTATCGATTTGTTTATGTGTTTATTTGTTTCATTATATGATCATTAATTTTCTGCCGCATTTGAAGAAAACGGACAAAAATTAAGCCCGGGAGCAGACGATGGCGGAGCCTTATATTTGATTGTACTCCTTGTATTGCCGAAGTTCAAATCGAAGCAATGAAGATATCTGAAGCTTCCATTAGCATACTTATGCGTCCTGATTCCGAGTTCTTCTCGTAGATAATTTAGTTGCATCACTTGTTCTTCCAACTTTATTTCATTCGTCGACGAAACAGCTGCTGAACTATACAATATCCTGTCGTATTCGTGATATTAAATGGAAATTTAGATCTTAAATGATGTTTTATTGTCTGTAAAAGGCAATTCATTTTTCCCCCCCGTGTAAGAGAATGAAAAGAAGGCTTTCACTACTCAGCAGGTGTTCTATTGGTGCACCATCTCTTACGTTCCAGTAAATTAGCAGTTGTACGAACGAAAGTGCAGCAGTGGAGAAATATTACGAATTATTTGCTGTTCTTTTAGACGCGGAGCAATTATTAAACTCTAAGAATGAATTATAGCTATTTACATTTTATTTTTATTTTTTTTTTCTGTACAGAAGTATATTTAAATCCGCCAGGGTAGTTATGTTTTTGTCGAGTTTGTTAGTATTTGTCTTTCTGTCTTTAATCAACGTAAGTGAAAAAACCTATTTACGGAGCTGTAGAAAATTTTGCAGGGATTGTTGATAATGTTTGGTGAAGATCCGTTCAACTGTTTGTTTGTTTGTTTATCTGCCCCTCTTTTCTTTGTAGCATAACTAAGAAAGGTTTGAGAGGATCTTCTTGAAATTTGCAGATGTTTGGGATGTTAGCCACAAGGAGAAAATGACCAAAATTTTGTGTTGCACTGTCCGCCCCTTTGTTTATATATCGTTATGTTTGTTTCTATATTTGTCAGCAACGTAGCTCAGAAATTTATAAAAGAGCTGTCGAGAAATTTCTACGAATTATTAAGAATGTTATAAAAGTAGAGGCGAAATTTTGGTGATGATTGGTGTGTATTAAATAACTGCTTGCCAAAGTGTTTGTCAAAGAATTACAAAAAACTGTTCTCCACTTTGGATGCCGAGCACGTGAAAAAAAAACCTAGCAGAGCTGAAGCTATCCAAAGATCGTTTAATGCCAAATTTCGAGGCCTGCAAGAGTGTGACAACCACAAACGACTTAACTGTCTACAATTATTGTATTCACTGGAACGAAGATTGAAGCGCTTTGCAATTATGTATATAGGTTTGGAAAATTCTGAAACGTATCACTATGAATGTGAATGAGCGGATTGTCGCCAGGCACTCAGAAAGAATTGGAAGGACTTGTGATATTCGCATCTCAAGCAGATCTGCTGGCAATGCCGTGGCGACTCAATATTCTAATAGCTTCACTGTACGGGTGCATGACCGTTAAACAAAATGCCTCGGCATATTTGATACGCCACTAATAGGAATGTTGTACTGTTGCAAAATTTAGGGATTTCTATTTAATTGAGAAGAATACCAGATAGGCTAGCGACCAGCGGCAGCGTGCCCTGTAGGGATAATTCTCTGTTGGCTAGTTGTTAGGTCGCTAACTACGACCCAACAGAAGAAACTCAGCACTCTAACTCTACACACGTGGGGTGACTTGTGGAACGTCACCTGGACTTCGTCCGAAAACTAACAAGTTGCACGCGGTAGGTACTGTCATCTTGGTAATAATAAAATTCAAATCCTAGTATCAGGACTAATTTGTATTTTTTTAGCATTGCGGTGCTTGAGGGAGGTATGCGCCCTGGTTGTTTTTGTTTCTATAGAATTTTCACAGAGTATATTATTGCTGCTGTATTCAACAATGTATTTATTTACTTTTCATCTCCTGTCTGACATTAAGATTTGAAGGTCAGGTGTAGATGGTGTAACGAACAGCGAGTAGAATCCATGATCCATACGGTGCAAATTGGCCATCAGTTTCAGTTTTTTTATACGCTGCGTTGAAAGCACGGGGTCAACTATTTGCACTGGTAGACACACGTTTTGAAGAGTCTTAGCTTAATTTGATAGAATATCTGTCAGGTGTGACTCTCTACTTGTAAGTTTTTAATTGCTCTTCAATCATATATCTGCTCAAGATCTATAATGAATCTAATCAGATTTTGTAAAGGTTTTCGATGTTGGTACGATGGCATCACTAGTGCTGAGCTTGGAATTAACAGGGTGTGCATCTGATGGTGACGGAATTCCTACCCTAGCAGAATTTTTGGCTTCCCCAGAAACTGTTCAGGGTTTTAGCTTCTGGGGAGGCTAAGATATCTTTTGGTAACGTTCACAAAAGTTATATATAATATGGTCGGGGCTAAAATTACCATTAAAAAATTTAGCTCAACGCTTAGTCTTTTTTTTTGCAGTAAACTAAAGACGATAATAATATTCACTCTCGGGAACTGACGTCCTCGACAATGCAAATTGAACATCAAGTAGAAAGACGTAACATTTCCTACATAGCAGATATGCAACTATAAGTGTGAGTATGGTGAGGGCGTCAATGCAAAACACGACTATTGCTATAATATTTGTGGCCAGTATCTCTGCATAAAATACATGCATTAGCTGAAAAGTTAACTATCACGTCGGAAGGCTCAGTAATAATTTTTTCACCGCTGTTCAAATTTGGAGTGAACTAATTTCAGGAAGCTGCAGATTTACTTGCATGTTTAAAAAACGAACACACCAAAGCGCAATCAGCAACAGTATGACGCAATCATGGCATTGGCTCAACCATAAAGGGGCTTATGGGGCATTCGTTTAGCTGGCTAAATTAAGACTTCGAGTCTTGGCTCATCCGGAACGTCAGATGGGAACGTTAGTTTGTTAATTTCAATCGTGTTGCTATACTGTTAGAAGCAACCCGGTTAGGCTGATCGGACTGGAAACTAAAGTTCACGGGGAAGACGGACAATTAAATTTGAGAGTCTCAAGGGTAATCGTTGTTGATGCTCAGAACTCGATACAGCGCAACGAAACTGTGGCACCTGTCCCAAGTGCCGAATAAGTCAAGCCTCAGTGTCTTAGTTTCGTTTGCCAAGATCAAGTCAAAAGGCACTGGATAATCTCGAAAGCGATAACCTAATAGAACGAGTCCTTACTCAAGTTCTCATCCAGGCTCGCCAATTGTTAAGAGCCAAATTTTTAAAGGTGGCACTAATCCATGATTTTTCATGTTTCAGGTACCTCTGAGTCCACGCGGGTCTGCCGCAACTAAGGTCGAGGCCCCACAGAGAGCAACAAGCGATGCGATGCGATTTTCACAGAAGTCGTGAAGCAGCAATGCACGGGTGTCGCGAGGCATCGCAGTTGCGGCGGTGGGGGCAGCAGATCGACTGCTGTACCCTCCGTTACATTATATCGTGCAACAAATTTGTCGCGTTGCACGTCGCTTGTCTCGCCGGTGGGGCCCGGCCTAATGGGGTGTTCACACGATCACCTCTTTGACTGAGCTTTTACTTTCTGATCTTCCTTGAATATCTATAAATATTTTTTACATAACTGCAACAGCTCATAGAGGGCCGGAGCTTGAGTACCGGCTGCTCTCTGAGAATGGGGCTGTTGGTCCGCCGACGACCACCTGACTATTCTCATCTAATCTAAGGGATGAGCAGAAGACAGAAGCTATTAGGCAGAACAGTCACAACAGCAGCTGTTATCGAATCGCAGCAATGTACCGCCTGCGCATGCCGTGACGTCATACCACATGTGAACGTTTGACGGGTCCAGTGCTAAGAAAACAAACCTCTTGACCTTCTCCATGCTCTCTAATACTACCTTTCTCTCCAGTTTCTCCGCTATGGTCTCAGCGGTCGTGCTTTCAGTCACATCACAGTTCTCAGTTCTGCGAAGTGGTGGTGGTGAGGCCGCCTCAAGCACCGCCAATTTTCCTCCTCACAACTGCAGCGCAGCCTCAGTAAGTTTTTCTTAGCGTCGAGCCGGGGCACCTGGTCATAAAAACGGTAATAGGGGAGTCTTAATTTCGGCGAATAGGCAGACTTGAACGATACCGCACGTTCGTGCAATTATTGCAGTTATCGTTTTTTATGCCGCGTCGAGTAGGGTGTATTGAAACTCCGTTAAGTAGAGCTGCGTTTTTTAAAATATATTTGAATGTACTTATATCAAACTAAGCTTCCCATAAAATTAATGTAAAAAAAAAAATATATATATATATAAAAATGGCGATTCTGATAATGATGCTGTGTGATTACTCATTGATCACGACCGCAACACGATTTCCTTTAGACGAGATCAAGCGTGATCAGTAAGTGATTCAAGACGTTAGACTACACTTAGCACGGAAATAATAGCTTTAGCACAAAATTGACCATATCTCATTTTTGCGCAATCAAATTTTCATAATACTTGCAGGGAAATCCGGACATCTTATGGCAACACTGTTGAGTTTGTTTACATTTTGCTGTGTCTCCTGATTGACTACTCTTTGCCAAGCCCATGTGTGCATCTCACTGGGTAACAATTGAGATAATTATCTCTGGTGATACATTTGCAAGGTATTTATTTTATATATCTGAATGAGAGGTCCTTGTATGGCAATTATATTTTCTCCTTGTCTAACTACTGTACCTACTGGTAGCTACCTAAAGTGGGTAGCCTATTTGACCAATTGTTATTCACTGGAAACAAAGACACTGCTGTAGGCTTAAACTTGAGCTGGGTAGGCCACCCTACTTGTATTATTGAAAAACGATGACATTGGTGACATAGAAGAACATCCTGCTGTACGAGGTTATACAAATAATACAATACAATACAGCAGTTTGTGGATTTTCAACCCTTTTCCTGAATGGGTCCAGGAAAAAAATAAACTTTACAATGAATAATAAGGTGTCACTTCCTAAAAATTACAGGTTTATACAACACAAACAAGTCACAAACAAGAGTATGGATTTGCAAAAAAAGAAAAGTTCCATATTTCTTTGCCATATTGGCTTAAGGTATGGTAGCCATGTCACTAGCCTCACTCACAGATACATTATTTTGCTGTGTTCTTCCCATATTTTATTCATATTCATTGATTTAGTGTTTCCAAATATGACCCTTATTTTTTCGAGATAATTGTCTTTGAAGTTCACATTTTTTTTTATGACGGAAATAGCCGGCGTTATTATAGGCTTGCTTGTTTCCCCCAGGAACCGAACCAAACCCAACCAAACCTAACCCAAAAATATCTAATCTAAAAACCATAGGAACTTCGAAGTCAAATATCTCAAAAACTAAACATTTATGACATAAATGTTATTCATGCAAAAAGTCTTAGAATGGCTTATTCTTACAGGTACATGGAGTCCATTGGAAGATGAAGCACCTATCGTCACAAATTGGGCAAGATGGACTAGCAGGGAGAAAATACCACTCAGTGAAGGTCAGTGTAGGATCTACTGCAGCTCCTTTGGTAATTAGGCTAATCATTGCTTTGAACTTAGCATATACCTACTGTATATGTAGCCTAATTTCAATAGATCTTGATTCTTCCTCCCTTCGCTCATTGAGCTGTGCATTGCTTAGCTGATGATGGTAATAAGGAACCTATGCAAAAACAAAAAGAATTACAGTTGTGGAGTATCATACGTCAGTGACACAGGAAGCAGTAAAAATAAACTTTACATTTTCTCTTTCTTAGTTTACAGTTGCATTTCATCCCAATCATATGTGACACTAGCTCCTTGGCCTGTACTCTTCAGCCTTTTCTTCGAGCCTAATCCTCAATAGATAGAAGTGAATAATAATAATAATAATAATAATGCATGCATTTGATGGAGAGCTGGTTGCTACTGACTAACTCATAACATACTATCGTACAGAACAAGTCGGTATTGACAGGCTGTATTATTATTATTAAAACTTCACGCCCGGGCCGCCACGGACAGGTAGCCTACCTGGTATAATTCAAAATAACGCATTTTGCAACTACGGGAAGCCCAAAACGCTGCTAAAGAAAATCCAAAAAAAAGGTATTAACAGCTCACTTAAACGCCTGCAGGCCAACATGAATGTAAGCCAATTGCCGGCAATGAATTGGTTCTGTACCGGAGATTTCATTTGGAAACAAATTTATTTAATTATAATGGTCTCTGTGCAGATTCCTACTCTGTCTGTCAGCGGCTCCTCACCTTCCTGCAGCCAAGCAAGTCACCAAGAACAGCTGGCAGTCAAGCTGTAATTCCAGAACGGTAAAATTTGAGTGAAAACTATGATAAATATTGTCTTGCTTGGTAGGTAATTTGAAAAACTAATTCTTTGAATTAAAGACCTTCTGTTTTTGCTAATTTCTTTCGCATACGATTGGCCACAGGGTTAGGCTAGTTAGGTTCACTCCTCTGAAGAGTAGGAAATCGTATTGTGGTTGGTCGCTGAAAAAAAAAGAAACATGGAGGGGCTTTGCAATACATACGTGTATGTTGGCTGCATGACAGGAATATATTGGGGCTTTGTTCATTATTGAAGGGAAGGAGGGAAGGGGTCAAGGCTTAGTTAGGCTTTTAGGACGCCCTTCTTTCGTGCCCACTTTGCTGCCTCGATATCCATCCTCTTACTGATATTTTATTCTGTTCGTCCTCTCCATTTTCGACTTGCTGTTCATGTGCCCGTTGATCATATAACACCTTCCTGCATGGTTTCCACATTGCTTTAGGCGTCCCCTCAGGGAACATAGGATGGATCAAAGGATTAGGTTAGTGTAAGTTCACCCGTCATATGTTTTGGGGAGCAGCGACACCAGGGGGCTTGCATAGGCTACCTTAGCGATAAGTTAGGCCTTCGAGATGCCTGTCTTTCGTGCCCACATTACTTCCGCCCGATTTCATGCTCATACTGATATTACTTTCTTCAATTCTTTTCCGACTTGCTTTTCTCATGCGCGTTGATCCTGCGTGTGAACACCTTGTGCTGGGGTTCCCCTTCGATCTCTATCGTCGTTCTCTGTGTCCCTTATTTCTTCCACTGTTGGATCACGTAAGTTGTAGAGACAGAGCCTTAACCATTCAACAATCTAATCTCCAAGCTTTTGACGCACTCTTATTTATGTTTCTCACCGGAAATTGGGCCTAAGTTACATCGTTGAAGGTTTATGAACATATATGATATTTGAAAGTAAAATGTGCTGCATGTACATCTGCAGTAATTTAAATAAAATTTAGGTAGATTTTGCAGGCCTATCATAGCTGGGAATGAGGAGTTACCCATACTAACCCCAAAAGTTTTGCTGCTCGTAACCCATTTACTAAAATTGCCTGCATATCAACTTATATCAGTGCCATGCATTAAACATACATAAATATGTGAATAATACTTTTGGAATACGTTTCTGTTTTTCATAGAGTAGCATTGTAGCAGCAATATTTTGTGCAGCGTATGGAAATGCTGCCTACAGCTGTGCAGTCCGGACCACCGCTGTAGCCATAAACATGTCTCCTGTTTATTTCTGCAATATTTATGCTCTTTGTCCAAAATATATTGTAGCTCGTACCATTCATTTTGTTTCATTTTTTCTCCTTTTATTAATCATGGCCTTTGATCGTTATGTTGAACTCTCGTAAACACAGCTCTGAGATTGCCAAAATATGGTGTGAAAATGTTTACCGTTAATACAGCTTCCTCTGCAAATGCTGTAAGTTACTTTCGGACATCTCATTATATCGAGAAAGATTTATAAATAAAGATTCTTTGAAAGTGAGGTATTTAAAAGGGCACATCAACGTATTGGGACGAGAAGATGGCGATACTGTTTTTTATTTTTACCAGCGTGTGTCATGGCCATAACACGCAGCAACTTTTGTCATGTGGCCAGCCTACGCAGTGCGCGAGCGCTCCAAAAGCTGCACTGTAGTTACAATTTTTCACCTTTTAGTCTACCTAGTGGTGAGAAATACGGGCCATACCAACGCCACTTAGACAATCTGTTTTCTAGGTTCCCTTGGCCATACTATGCTAGAGTAGCGGTAAATAGCCTTTGTTAACGTGCTGGTATCACCCACTTATAGTTTACAGTCCTGTAAATTACCGTAGTTAACGAACCAGCAATATTGAGCTCTGTCGGCCCGATGAACTAAACGTCGTGACGTCACAGCTCTGATGTCACGACGCCTTGTATTCTAGGGAGACTTGGTCCAATAAGGCTATACCCACGCTGCCAGCCTCTAGCAGATCTCTCAATAATAACATAGGAAAAACGGGAGGCCTCGTCATGTGAGTTGATATGCCCCAGTGGAGGCAAATTCAACCCAGTGGAGGAAAATTCAACGCAGTCATTTTTTATGGCCAGCTAGGTTTAGTGTTCTGGTATGGCTCACATCTCGGTCAACCCACCAAACTCCCTACAAAAAATTATGAAGATAATTCAACTCCTTCGATCCCTTATTGGGTGGATAAGGAAATATATATATATATATAATATACTTAAATCTCAACGAAAACATCATCACCTCTCTTACTTTGCTCGCGGGTGATAACCAGCGCGTGCGGGCTTCCCTATACGGAGAGTGCGTTCAAGTTACCTTTTCTTTTACCTTTCGCTTCGTTACAGAGAGATGAGAAATAATATAGCTGGATGTGACAGAGGCCATGTTGTGCTGCTGGTATAGTTAAGTAATCAGGTCATGTTAGGTTCAACTTACAATAAGGCTTTGCGTGTATGGTTTAGTTACTAGGAAATGTCCTGCACTTTCTTAGCAAAATAAGGTGGTCTTGACAAGTGCAGTCCATAATAATGTAAAATTTTACATATGATTCACAACACATGCGCAGCAATGATATGCTCATTGTCATCGGCTAAAATTCGTCGTTAGAACGAATGATTAACTTTGCATAAGGCTGACGTTGATAGCAAATTGGGGCTGACCCTATAATATAATTTTAACTGAGCTAGAGTAGTTCGCCAGAGTTCTCCAACGCCCAGTTGAAACATGTCTCGTAGTACATAAGCCTATATTAAAAGATCAGATCAGGAGAGAAGAGAACCATTGAAAGGTTCAACTAGAGAAGCACTCTGAAGGCACACACCTCCGCCAAGCAACACGATGCCAACGAAAAATTAAATTGCTTCAAAATCTAGGCTTCCTCTTTTATCATCACGAAGTACATATGATGAATCGTCCCTCGTAACACTTCCTGTAAATTACATGAAATCCATCTATAAATGTTTTAGTGATTATTCTGACAGACAAGCACACAAACAAGCAGGAAGACAAATAAACACACCAGCAGTATAATCACGACAAAAACATAACCTATTTGGCGGAAGTAATTAATAGAGCCCGGATTTATTGCACTTAAAATATTGCAGTTACAGCTTCTAAAAATTGCACTTATTGCACCTAAAAATTGCTCTTATTGCACCTAAACATTGCACTTATTGCACCTAAAAATTGCTCTTATTGCACCTAAACATTGCACTTATTGCACCTAAA
>LQNS02276930.1:657213-673994 GCA_001587735.2 Parhyale hawaiensis | reverse complement strand
ACTGAAGGATTTAATTCGGCAGGTATGTACTTATAACTAACCAGAAACTCTAACTTACTGTGTATCATTTGGATATCCTCGTTATGTGTTCATTACACTCTACTGTAACTACTATGTGGGAATTTCATTTTTAGTTATTACCTCTGTTAAGGAGATATATATATGCTTCCGTTGGAGTCTGTTTCCTCTTTTTCTGTCGCCAAGATAACTCTAGAGTCTCGGACGGATTTTTATGAATTTTACGTGGAAAGTTAGGCATGTTAGAAGGAACAGATGATTAACATTCGGTGAAGATCTGTCCAACCGTTTTTTTGTCTGCCAATTTATTCTTGGTAGCTTAACTGAAATAGTTATGAACGGATCTTCGTGAAATTCACAGGATTTTTTGGAAATGATGCGAAGAGCAACTGGCCAAAATTTCACGATGATCGATCAGTCCGTTTGTCTCTTTGTTTCCATGTTTTTTTTTTTGTGTGAGTCAAAACAGAACCCAAGAAATCATGGATGAAATATTAGATTGTTTTAATTGTTAGATATGTTAAAAGGCCCAAATAACCAAATTTTGTAGGTGATCGGTGTATCCGTTTGTGTGTTTCACTACAAATTTTTCGATATGTTTGTCAGAAGATAATTTAAAAAGTTACGGTCGGATCTCCAAATACTTACAAGAACTATTATTGCCGTCATGAGGCACAAGTGGTAAAGTTTGGTGATGATAAAAATTAAATCCCGAAAGTACCAGGACAAATTTGGAAATTTCGTTCTCAATGCGTTGCGCTCCCTTGGAATGCTTCTTTTGATTCCGGTATGTATTTGAAGCACTTATGATGCAGTCTCGGGATTTATTTACAAGGTATGTACCTCCGCCAAGGAGGTTATGTTTTTACTGTGTTTGTCTGACTGTTTGTTTTTTGTCTGTCACCAAAATAACTAAAAAAATATAAACGGATCTTTACGAAATTTACAAGGATTGTTAGGCATTTTAACAGTAACAGATGATTAACTTTTCATGAAAATCCGTTCATCTGTTTGCTTGTTTGCATATTTTTTCCTAGAACCATAACTCAAAAAGTGATAAACGAATTTACATGAGTTGTTAGGTATATAACAAAGAGTAAATGACCAAATTTTTATGATGATCTGTCTGCACATTCGTTTGTTTGTCGCTGCGTTCGTTTTTATACTTGTTAGCACAAGAACTCAGATAGTTATGGATGGATCTTTATGAAATTTAGAGAAATCGTTAGTAATGCTGAAAGACATTAATGATTAAATTTTGGTTATTATCGGTTGGTCGGTTTATGAGTTTGACTGATGCTTGTCATGATGTTTGTTAGCAGAATAATTGAAAAATTATGAACAGATCTTCATGAAAATTACAGAGAGTGCTAGCAAGTACTATTAAAGGCACAAATGATTAGATTTTAGTGGTGATACAAAGAAAATAATGGTTTCAGAACCAATTTGAATTTTTCGTTAAAGTTGCCTCGCTTGGCGGAGGTATACGCTTTCAGAGTGCTCTAGTTTTGCTATACATCGAAAACGCTGAAGATACTATCTCTCTTTCTTTATTTAATAATTGCAGTAGGTTTTATTTTACTTGAGATATTATCTCGCGATTTATTTCTTTAAATAATTTGGTAGGAATTGCGTTCAATATACTATCACGGGATATATTTAAAAATGCCTATATATATATATATATATATATATTATCATATTGCGTGTCCCACAAACAATGTTACATTTTTAAAACTTTCTTCCACGAGAATAAAGAGGCTATGCTCCTCACTAAGATTAATACTCAAATATCCTACCAGGGGGGTGTTTCAAAAAATTTGCTTGAAAACAATGAAGATGAACTAGAAGCAAAAAGGGTGTGTTATTAGCTTCTTAAAATGTAAAATTTTTTGTGGAACACTCGATAGGGTTTGATTAAACCTTACATATATATTTGCCTAAAGTTAGTTCGTATTCACTTAGGTTTTTACAGGATTCTGGCTAGTCAGTATCGATCTGAGGGTGTGTTTGATTGGGCGACGAAATTAGCTCCGCCGAAACTTCAGAGAGGTGTTTTGGTTTCGACCCGTAGAATGGACGTTCAAATGTTGATCCTTGAAAGGTATCTCTTGAAACTTGCAAAAACAAAGCCTAGTTTCGTAAAATGGATTTATCATCCGGCTCACCGTTATCGGGTTGCTTCTAATACCTCAAACACAGATTTAGGGTTGCAAAGCTAAAACTTGTGACTTAAATTTCGGACATTTTGAGCCTCGAAGACTTTATTTCGGAGTCTAATCCGGTGAAATTTTACTTTAGGTCCAAAATAGAATTTCGACATTTTAAGGTTTTATCTAGGTAAAGGGACCAATTTAAACACATTTTGCATGAAAACCATTTTGTTCGCAAATGCCTAGTTGTCGAGATATTTGTTTTTGAAGTTCCTATTGTTTTCATATGGGAGAAAATACGCAGAATACCCGGCCATTCAACAGGATAGATTAGTTTAGGTTAAGTCGGTTAAGGTCAGTTTAGGCTCCTGTGGAGTCGCTGGTATTTTCTCCAACGGGAAAACAAGGGGAACTTCAAAGTCAAATATCTCAAAAACTAAGCATTTGCGAGCAAAATGAAATACACGTAAAATGTATTTAAGTGGACCCTTTCCCCGGCACTTCTGCAGGACATGAGTTACCTTAATTTTATCGGCTTGGGGAGTTGATTTAAAAAGGAAAGCTGTAAAATTTGTCAGCGATATATTTTTGCTAGATTTTGTATAAATTTCTCATGTACCTCCGCCAAGGAGGTTATGTTTTCGTCGTGTTTGTCAGTCTGTCTGTTTGTTTGTCTGTCTCTTTGTCTGTCACCAAGAAAACTCAAAAAAGTTTTGAACCGATTTGAACGAAATTTACAGAGATTGTTACGTATGTTAGGAGGAACAGATGATTAACTATTGGTGAAGATATGTTCATCCGTTTGTTTCTTTGTTTGTCTCCCTCATTTTTCTCAATGCCATAACTTAAAAAGTTATGGATAGATTTTTATGAAATTAACATGAGTTGTTAGGTATATAACAAAGAGTAAATGACCAAATTTTGGTAACGATATGTTTGTTCGTTCGTTCGTTCGTTTGTCACTGATTTTATTTTATGCTTGCTAGTACAATAACACAAAAAATAACAAATGGATCTTTATGAAAATATAGGGTTTGTTAGAAATGTTAAAAGACATAAATGATTGAATTTTGGTGCAGATCGGTTTGTTTGTTTGTATGTTTGACTCATGTTTGTCATAACGTTTGTTAGCAGTATAACTCTAAAAGTTATGAACGGATCTTCATGAAAATTGCACAAGTTATTATTACTATCACAAGGCACAAATGATTAGATTTTGGAGTTTATACAAAGAAAATTATGGTTTCAGAGCCAATTTGATTTTTTTTACTACCGTTGCCTCGCTTGGCGGAGGTATGCGCACTCAGAGTGCTCTAGTTAAGTATAGCGATGGGCAGACAGTACCCTCACTGAAGGGCCCATTCCCAGAGACGAGCTGAGACTCACGCTCCTGCCTTCTTGAGTTAATGTCATTGTAAAAAGAATAACTAAAGGTCAGAGGAAAAAACTCCATGGGGTGATTTTCAAGCATGATTTGTAGCAGCTGGTGATTAGGTATGAAATAATGGAGGCTCCTCATACCGCCAGAAAACTTGTGATTAGTATTGAGAGGGTAATAAAGCACAATCCACCATCGAGTTATGCAAAAATCCTCTTACATTTCATTTAACATATGTGAGTTGTGTATCAACTTTAGGACGTAAAGCTCGTTTCCCGTGAAGCAAACTACACATATATTCGTTTTAAGAAACTATTATTTTACAGTAAATAGCAGTAAAGTGCATGTTAGTACCGATGGAAATCAAAATGAAGTGAGATATCTGCTCTTCCCCGCACGGGAAATGAAAAGTCGATCATCGAGACCCCAACATAACGGGATGGTTGCTCGGTTGTATTTAGACACACAGCAAACCTTAACGAGGTCAATCCTTGAGGTCTTCGCCTTCTTTTCCCGATCTACGGCTCTACAGACGGTCATCCGTATGACTTTTAGCTGCATCGCGATGTCATGCTCGATGTTACCCTTAGTGGAGAAGAGCAGATGTTTTAATTCTATTTGCTTCCATTAATTGAGGCATACGTGCCCCTCACCAGTTTTTAGTGTTAGTGACAATTGCATAAGAAGAAAAACTTCAAGTTGGTGTCAAGCAAGTACAAATAATTAAAATGAAATGATAACCGGACTTTTCCGAAACACGGAATGTTACCCCTAGGCAGAGGTGCTACAGTCTTCTGCAGTAAATGCTTAGATTGTAAAATCTGTCATTGTAACGGCCTCTTTTTCGTTTAGTATTTAGATTTGTCCCTGTCTATTGGCGAAGCTAACCAACCTACCAAATAGGCAAGCAGGTAATTAACAAACCAGTAATGCTAATTCGCTGAGATCAAGCCAAGGCCTCATAAAGAATATTGAGGTCTCGGTGAAGCTCTCATGAGGTACTTTGTGTGCTCTTTAATGAAACGATTACGTTTGAGGCACATATTCGGCGCCTGATCTCATATGCTTCGTGTAGGGCTGGGCTCGTACATATGGTTCACTCTGTGCATGTTCATGATGACCTTCTCTTTGGACGCTCCTCTACTTTTCTTCTGTTTATTTTAAAGTAATATTCTTCTGTTTGGCCGGGTTTCGGCAACCGCCGGTCATTTTCTTCTGCTCTACCGACTTGTTAGTTCGGCTCATAAACAGGGCACCCAAAATAATCGGGCAAATCGTGCTGCGAAGAGAGTGATACTTGCCATTGTATTATCTACAAAATCCAGTGAGTAGCAGTTTTTAGACACATTTGGTTTTATAAATTTGAAAAAACGTGTAATTAAATACTGTATTTAAATACATTTTTGTACGACGCGTCGTCCCTGATATGCGTTTCATGTCGCCCAAGAACGGCACGTGTTTATAAATATAAACTTTTCATGCTACTACTATATGAGTCTTACCTCCGCCAAAGAGGTTATGTTTTGTGTGGTGTTTGTCGTCTGGCTGTCTATCTATTTGTCTTTCAACAAGATTTCTCAAAAAGTTGTGAACGGATCTTTGCAAAATTTACAGGGATTGTTAGGCATTATCTAAAATCTTATCAGTATTGACGCTGCAAAGCCTCAAAACAAAAAGTAGGACCAAAACAGCTGTGAGTAACAACATTTATTAAAAGCTGAGGGCCAAACAACGAAAAACATGTTAGGCATGTTAACAATTAATGGATGATTTACTTTTGGTAAGAATCCGTTCATCTGTTTGCTTGCCTGCCAATTTTTTTTTACTAACATACCTTAAAAAGTTATTGACAGATTTTCAGGAAATTTACATGAGTTCTTAGATATATTATGAAGAGTAAATGACCAAATTTTTGTGAAGATCTGTTTATTGACTCAAAAAGTTAAGAGCGGATCTTCAGAAAAAGTACAGAAACTGTTACAACAATTGAAAGGCATAAAAGATTGGATTTTGGTGTTGATACAAAAAAATCATGGTTCCAGAACCAATTTGAATTTTTTGTTACCGTGGCCTTGCTTGGCGGAGATATGCGCTCTCAGAGTGCTCTCTAGTTAGTTCTGTTCTCGCTTACATTTCCCATCTAGCTGTTCCCATGTGCGTTGATCCTGTATTTGACCACCCGCGCATCTGTTCCACATTTCTATCGATATACTGCAGAACTGCGCCACTTGCGTTTTCCTCAGTGAGATCGTCTTCATGCAGAAATAGCGACTCAAACTACTCACTACAAGTAAATATATATATATATATATATTATCCTCAGAAGTTTAAGTCTCTGTTTCCAAAACAAAGGCGACATCGCAGGAAGAAAGAAAGGACATAGTATGAAAGACCCGTGTAATCCATCCACGCAGGATCAACGCGCATTGGGATATCAAGTCGGGAAAGAAGAGGGAAGACATGGAAGAAAGATCAGTAGGAGCGTGAGATGGAAAGGAAGCAAAATGGGCACGAAAGACGAACGTCCCGAAGGTCTAGGTATAAGTAGCTAAGTTAGCCGAGCCACTTCATACTTCCAACCTATCTTAGGGAACGACATTGTTGCAGCTTGCGAAGAAGAAAATTCATAATATTTAGTTCCAAGGATGCTTATTTTCTAAATGTTAGGAACGTAAGACAGGTTTTGCTCGTAACACCACACCTTGGGTTAATATTTTACAGCTTAAGTCTTAAAATCCGTTCGATTGGGACACGCTTAAATTGGTTCGAAAAGTCAAGTCAAGGGCACTTAAACATTCTACAGCGACGTCCCAATCGAACACGTCTTCAATCTACGTCTCTATTTGTTTCCTCTGATCGAATCGGAGGAGGAACATATAATTAACAAGCTCGAAATACCACATTAGGCGTAACACATTTCTACAGTACAATGGCGTACTGTGAATTAGAAGTGGAAATGTAAGCAAAATAAAAATCAGGTATCAGTAATATCACATTTTCTTATACATTCAATGGCGAGACTCGGTAAATTCCAGCAAATCGGATTTCCTTTTACTGTTTTTTTTTCGTTTTGTTTCCATGACCTCCGCCAATGAGGGCATATTTTTGACAGAGTTGAGACGTGTTCGATTGGGACATCGCTGTAGAATATTTAAGTGCACTTGAGTTGACTTTTCGGACCGACTTAAGCGTGTCAAGATCGAGTGCATTTTAGGACTTGAGCTGTAAAATATTAACCTCAGCTGAAATGTCACTAGGAAAACCAGTCCTACGCTCCCAACATTTAAAAGTTAAGTATTCTTGGAAGTAAATCGTATAGATTTTTTATTAGCAAGCTGCAACAATGTCGTTCCTTAAGATAGGTTAAGAAGTATGGTACTGGCTCAGCTATTTTTTTTTTCAGGTTCTTTGTTATACATCGGACGCGACAGTGATGGCACTGTCTAATGAGAGCACATGTTTTCGTGCGAGCGACTGATATGTTCTTATCATTTTACCAATCCTTGGTATGAGTATGTATAAGATGCGAAAGCAATATACTTAAGTTTACACTAAAATAAGTTTTACTAGCCGGACACGTGAAAATTCCACCCTTGGTTAATGGTCTCACTTTGTAAAATCATGAAGCAATCCTAACCTACGATACTATAACTCACTTTAATACGACCTTATACAGATCTTCACCTAACCTGCCCCTTATGTAGCGCCTGTCTCTTAATCCTTACGAACTTCGTCTAACCTCTAACCTTGAAACATGGGAATGTTTCTCCCTATCATTTCCATTACGCTTCTGTGTATGTAATTTCGGCTAGTCTGATATTATTGTATTTAAAAATTGCTTAAACTCTGAGCCGCGGCAGCCATTCCTCTGCAACGAGGGCCACTTGCTCAGTTTCGTATCTCTCTGTCAATTTCTATTGAGTTTCAAGTCACAACTGTACCTGTTTCGAATCGATGTGTCTTAATTGATTCAGCCGTTGTCACCCGCACAAAAAACACATATTCCAAGAACGTGAAGCGCTTCCGTAAGTCGACTCGTACGCAGGAGATCTAACGTAGCCCTGTATGCCAGACACTACAACACCGGTGGACATCGCAGATGTTTCACCAGAAAAGTTTTTGTTCGCCCTAGTATTTCATGATATAGCCAGGCATATAGACAGCATAAAAACCAATACACTATAGCAATCTCATTCCTTGGTGGTACTCTTCTCATTGTTTTCTTCTATATTTATACGCCTTCGCTAAGCTTTATTTCTCATGGTCTAAAGGTATTATTATTTAGGCTTTCATATTTCTACATTTTTATTTTTCATCGGTGAATTTAATTATTTCAAGTCAATATCGGGACCCGTGACTACATTGTACTTTATGAAATATGCGATAGCTTTTCTACGAAATAAAAATACAACAGACTCAGGCACTCAGCCCTCTTTTTCAAAAATTTATTCATGTCGCCAAAAGCACTTTTTCTGTTAGCTCACGCGATTTCTTTAAACATCGCAATTTCACTTCAAAAATGCTTTAGAATGAAGTAGTTCAAAACAGCTCGCTGCACCGTTGTCTGTATACGAATTATACCATATTTGGGTCGTTGTGCGACCTCAGCAACGTGAATATTTCAAGATATCTAAATCAGTACGGCTTGTAAGTATGATACGTGCAAAAGGAACTTCATGTGATTGCTGCGAAATTAACTGAAAATTTCTTTAAGAGCAAGCGAAAATACGACAGATATTATTGAGCTTCCTCCCAGAGAAACGCAGAACTTCTGTCTGGCGAGTTGAATTTGCCCCTAACTAATAGTGAAAAGCGTCACGTACAGACGATGGGATGGACTGACGGATGGACGTACGGATGGATGGAGCATCATGCAGAATTATAATATAGATTCTATTCATTTATTGCTTCTATAGAAAACGACCTTATATTTTAGGAGGTAAATCATCGCAAAAATTCTACGTCTTGTTTTAATTAATTAACTGAAAGGAAAAAAGTTTGTATCTATGCTACCATTGTTGTTTACATCAAAGTAAAGTGAAGTGCATTACGCTTAATGATGGCCGTTGAGTTGTCGGCCCAAGCCGGTTGCGCTTAAGGTCTTAGCCTCAAGTCAAAGTGGCGAAAAGAACTGTCTGAATTGACTTTTTACTCGATTTAGTCTAAGCATAATGAGTTTATGTCCCAATCGAACANCATAGAGCGTGACAGGAAAGATATAAATATATAAATAAATAAATAAATAAATAAATAAATAAATAAATAAATAAATAAATAAATAAATAAAAACACGACGTGAATTATTATATAGTAGATTCTATTCATTTATTGCTTCTAAAGAAAAGGACCTTATATTTTAGGAGGTAAATCATCGCAAAAATTCTACGTCTTGTTTTAATTAATTAACTGAAAGGAAAAAAGTTTGTATCTATGCTACCATTGTTGTTTACATCAAAGTAAAGCGAAGTGCATTACGCTTAATAATGGCCGTTGAGTTGTCGGCCCAAGCCGGTTGCGCTTAAGGTCTTAGCCTCAAGTCAAAGTGGCGAAAAGAACTGTCTGAATTGACTTTTTACTCGATTTAGTCTAAGCATAATGAGTTTATGTCCCAATCGAACACGTCTTTTTTCCTTTTAATTCTATATGAGAACACAAGTCAAACAGTTTTGAAATGATTTTTGCGAAATTTACAGGAATTCTTAAGAACTCGAAATAAACATGGCTCTTATTTTGTGATGATCCATCAGCTCATTTCTCGCTTTGTGTGCATATCTGCTCATCTGTTGGCAACGTAACTCAAAGGTAATGGGCTAATTTTTATCAGNTACAGGAATTCTTAAGAACTCGAAATAAACATGGCTCTTATTTTGTGATGATCCATCAGCTCATTTCTCGCTTTGTGTGCATATCTGCTCATCTGTTGGCAACGTAACTCAAAGGTAACGGGCTAATTTTTATCAGAATATCAGCAACAGTGAGAAATGTCCCGATGAATAGGTAGCTGATTAAGTTTTGGCAATAATCGGTCTGTGTGTTTGTCCGTGTGTCAGTGAATCGTTCTCTCGGTTGGCACAGTTTTTGTTTTTTCGGAGGTTTGCGCTCTATGAATGTAGGTCAGCTATGCACTGCTCTTTGCTTGCCTAATTTTCAGAGACGAATAAGTAAAGACAGACATTGCTACCTCCGCCAAGGAGGTTATGTTTTCGTCGGGTTTGTCTGTCTCTCTGTCTGTCATCAAGATAACTCAAAAAGTTATGGACAGATTTGGACAAAATTTACAGGGATTGTTTGGTATGTTAGGAGGAACGGATGATTAACTTCTGGTGAAGATCCCGTCTTCCGTTTGTTTGTCTGTCTGCCTCATTTTTCCCAATGCCATAACTCGAAAAGTTCTGAAAGGATTTTTATAGAATTTACACGAGTTGTTAGGTATATCACAAAGGGGAAATGATCAAATTTTTGTGATGATCTGTTGGTTCGTTCGTTAGTTTGTCACTGTTTTTAATATAATAATTGTTGCACAATAACTCAAAAATTAAGAATGAATCTTTATGAAATTTGCAGGATTTGTTGACAATTGTAAAATACATAAATAAATAAATCTTGGTGCAAATCGGTTGGTCCATTTGTGTGTTTGACTCATATTTGTCATAAGGTATGTTAGCAGCATTACTCAAAATGTTATGAACGGATCTTCATGGAAATTGCAGAAACTGTTAATGCTATCAAAACGCGTAAATGATTGGATTTCGGTGTTGATACATAGAAAATCGTGTTTACAGAGCCAATTTGAATTTTTCAGTACCGTTGCCTTGCTTGGTAGGGGTATGCGCTCTCAGAGTGCTCCAGTTACCTTTGCCAAGGAGGTAATGTTTTCCTTGGGTTTGCCTGTCTGTCTGTTATTCTGTCAGTCGGTCTGTTATCAAGATAACTAAAAAATTTATGCGCGGATTTGGATGAAATTTACAGGGATTGTTAAATATGTTAGGAGGAGCAGATGATTATGTATGGTGAGAACTCGTTCATACTCTATTTGTTTATCTGCCTCATTATTGTCAATGCCATAACTAAATGAGTTATGAACGGAGTTTCATGAAATATACATGAGCAATTTTAGATTTATTACGAAGAGTAACTGACCATATCTTTGTGATGATTTATTTGTTCGTTCGTGTGTTTGTTACTGTGTTTGGTTTTGTGCTTTTTACCGCAATAGCTCAAACAGTTTTGAATGGATCTTTATGAAATTCACAAGTGTTGTTAGTAGCTAAAGTTAAAAAATTGGATAGAGTGTTGCAACAAATTTTTCTCAGTGGCTCGCGAAGACAGAACACCTTCTGTCGGTTGCACCAGACCCGCGTCAGCGCCCAACTCTGGGGGCGTCTAAATGGTAGTTTAGACTGTTTCGAGGCGAAACCCTCATTATAGACAGCTTTTGGTGTTCTATCTTTTTTTTTTCAAGCCCCGCCCCCTGGTACCTCAGGGTCCCAGCAGCAGCACTCATCATTCTGGCACGACGAGCGCACCAATGCATCAACTTCAACCTAGGCCAAGAAACTGAAGAAGCTTTGGGTCATATTGATCCGCCAGAGGTGTTCTGTCTTCGCGAGCCACTGAGAAAAATTCGTTGCAACACTCTATCCATTCTCAGTGGCTCGCTCCGACAGAACAGCTTCTGTCGGTAGCACGACATACCCAAGGCGAAGCAGGGAGGGGTTTCATGGTCTCCCCCGAGTTGCTGGTGCGGAGGATCCTAATCTGAACTAATTTATTCTCTTGTACTTGGTGATCTTTTCTTCAGACAATCCAGGTGTTTCAACATTGGCCTGGCAGTGACTGTAAGTCGCGTCTTGGCCCTGAGGGTACCTGGTAACCATCTTAATGAGTTGCCGAACCCCTGACGTTCAGCTAAAATATAGACTATAACAGGCCTTCCTGGATTGTCCTAGAAAGTGTTCTGTCGGAGCGAGCCACTGAGAAATTGACGCAGATCGGTTGGTTTGATTGTATTTTTTACGTATATTTGCCATGTTTGTTAGCTGCACAACTTAGTGTCGTGCATGCCTTTACTAGGTGCAGGTTTCTATCGCACAGTAGGTTCTCTCGCCGCAACAGCTGGAATGTCGGAACGTTTGGAGGCGAGCATTGTCTCTGCATTCAGGCAGTAGCGTTTCTCATCCTGTTTAGCAAGGCAGACCTTTTCGATAGTTGTTTGTCTAAATTTGTAGCGATCTGACCTAATAATTGTCACTTGCTCTACGTGTTTCTTGCAATTCTGATGCACTTTCTTATACAACTCATGCACAAGGTTTTCTGACACGTATATAGTCAGGCCCTTTGTTGCTGACTTACACTCGTCGGTGTTGAGGCGGATACTAAAGTTTTTCGGATGGAGACAAATGATTTCCGTAGGGTAAGCTTGTCCAGTTTCATTTTTTCAAGCAACCAAGCTTACATTTATTAGTCTCGTCGTACAACTGATAGTCCGGTGGGTAGTTCGACAGGCCAAGTCGCTTTGCAAGGAGTCCGTTGTTCTTCATCTCCATTTCAATGTCAGCAATTCTGGGAAACACAAGCAACAGAGAGTCAGTGTCGGTATAGGCCAGACGCACGTTCTCATACATAGGTTTCTGCACCTCGTAAAAAAATTCATTCATGATGCGCTTTGCCTTTTCCAAAACAAAGAAGCCTAAATATATAGGCTGGTTTATAGTAATGATCAGGTAGCGCTCAACTATCATCACTTTATTCTGGCCGATGGCACAGTAACGCTTGAAGAAAGGATTGAAAGAATGATTCAAAATGATCTCAACTTTTCGAATGAATTCTTTGCATTGGTTCGACGTTCAACATTTGAATCGATTTAGTCTTCGAAAATGCGATCCTGCTTGAATCGCCAAATTTCATTGAGTTTTATTACTTCAAGTCCAACGCACATCAATGCATGCAAGAGCCGCAATGATGCGGTGAAGTTCTCTTGTTTTCTAAGCGTAGCAACAAGAAGCCAGCACTCCTACGTAAGGTTCGAACAAGTTAAGCTCAGGAAGGCTTAATTAATTTTGATGCCCAATCGAACATGTCCGAAGTTTCACGATTGAAATATCGGCCGTGTGCTATAACTCATGAGCCTGAAAATTTCAAGCATTTAATCCCAGGCAAGCTTTGGGTATCGCGACTGATATAAAAGTATTCAAAATATTCTTTCACTAGTCTCGTTTTCACTGGTTAACGTTATATCGCAGTTTTTCCGATAAAAATTTTAAAAATTGCCTCTTGGTGATTTTTAAAAATGGAAGCGAAAGTTAGTAATTAGGTTAACTATAAAAGCGCTTTGTTTTTCAATTAACTGCATAAATATGCACTCAAGCGAGTACAACGTATTCGTAACAAAAAAGCTGGACACCGCAATAAAATTTATTTCTCTTAAGAATAGCATTGGTTGCACACACACATTCCTTCATTGCTTCAAGCAGCATATAAACTATTTGCTTTTGCAGCTTGGAATTAATAGCTACGTTACATCGTAGTGACCGTCAGTAGTGTATAAGATGACCAGATGCTTGCTCGTGACCTTTGACCCATACCCTAGTCCAGCTCCGTTCCTGGCCTCTAGGTTGACTCCAACCCTACCCCACTCCTCCCGCTGACCCAATTGCAAGCTTCCAGAGGTCAGATGCATATCATTGCCCTATTGCTCAACCCTTTATTGACATTAATTAACCCTTCACCACTAGTTAACAATACCGTAATTGTTCCTTTTTGCAAGCTATTGCATACATCAGCTACGTTTGTGAGTCCTAGTGCATATCCTGCGTGACCCTCCACTTTCAGCGATTGTCCCTTTCACGCACTCTGCTTAACCCATTATTGACTATTGACTTATCCCATATCACTTGTATTTGCACCCATACACCATTCCCGCAACTCTGCAACTCCTACCACCTATGCTGCGCCCCTTCTTTGATTCAAGCTATTTCCCTATGATGGAAGACTCAAGGATCTGTTTCCTCCAAACTTACTTCAGCTTCGTTTGTAACCCGAATTGAAGGGAATCAATCTTGTTTCCGCCATGGACTTCTTAATAATACAGACTGATTTCTTGCCTTTTGCTGATCTCATAACAAGGCCAATGTGGATGGATCCTTGTGAAATATTCAAAAATTGATAGTAATATTAAAAAGACACTATTGATTGAATTTCGGTGATGATCGGTTGATCCGTTTATGTGTTTGACTTGTGTTTGTTAAAATATTTGTTTGTGCAATAACTCAAAAATTATGGATGGATCCATGGAATTGTTACCATCGCCAAAGAGGTTATGTTTTGTCGTGTTTATTTGTCTGTCTTTCTGTTTCTTTGTCAGTCTGTCTTCGGTTTGTCGCCAAATTACTCAAAAACTAAAGAATGGATCTTTAAGAAATTCACAGGGATTGTTAGGCATGTTAACAGTAACAGATGATTAACTTTTGGTGAAAATCCGTTCTTCTGTCTTCTGTTTGTTAGTCTGTCTGCCTGTTTTTTTCTTAATGCTATAACTCAAAAAGTTCGGGACAGATTTTCATGAAATTTGTATGAGTTGCTTGGTATATTACGAAGAATAAATGACCAAATTTTTATGATGCTTGTTCGTTCGTTTGTTTGTCGCTATGTGGGATTTTATACTTGTTAGCACAATGACTCCAAACATAATGAATGGATCTTCATGAAATTTATAGGAGTAATGTTAAAAGACATAAAGATTAAACTTTGGTGATGATCCGTTAGTATGTTTGTGTGTGTTTGACATATGTTGTCATAATGTTTGTTAGAACCGTAACTCAAAAACTTATAAACAGATCTTCACGAAAATTACAGCAATTAGTGATACTATCAGAAGGCATAAATGATTAGATTTTGATGCTGATACGACACAAATAGTGGTTTCAGAACCAATTTGAATATTCCGTTGCCGTTGCCTTGCTTGGCGGAGGTATGCGCTCTCAGAGCGCTCTCTAGCTTTTCGCAATGATACGCTGAACATTCACGCGAGACCTTTCTATTGCGGCAGAAATCTCTGTCCTTGCATCGTTATGCAAGAACAAAACTAGATTTTTTTTTTTCTTCACAAGACATCTTTCGTTGTACCCCCGGCACCGTAATTGTTTGTTCACGGTCATTCCAATAGTGCTGCTACGTGTTCAATTATTCAAATAATATGATATTTAGTCTTCTAAGGCGCAACAAGACACATAATTAGAGGCATATTTTGGGGTGTTCCCTAACTTTTACTCAAGATCAAAATTCCTTTCATTGCTTTAATGTTGTATTATTTTTCAGTGATTCAAGTGCTTGCAAATTCGAACTAAAAATGCTAAAAAAATGAAGGAGTAATATTGTAATTCACCTGCAGCTGTGTCCGTGTTCTCGTTTATTTATTTTTTTCATATGAAACGATTTTCTTGAACTCTTTTCCCTGTTCCGTAAATTTCGTCCCCCACTGTATATGACCAACTTTTGATGATGATCGGCTCGTCCGTTGGTGTTTTTGACTACTGTTTGTCAGATTGCTGGTCAGCAACATAACTCAAAAAGCTAAGAACGGATCTTCATAAAATTTGACACAAATGATAAATTTTGATATTATTATAGAAGAAATCTTTGTTACGGGATAAACTTTAATTTTTCGTTAACATTATCTTGCTTGATGGAAGTATGCGCACTGGATGTGAGTGCTCTAGTTTGTATATATATATATATAATTTTTCGCGGCATCGTTTTCTGCACTGGTGACAGTTGGATCATGAAATTTCTATAGAAATCTGTACTTTATTGTGAATCATCCAAATTGTGGAACAACAGAAAAATAGTAAGAGAACATACATCATTGTACCCAATACCAAGTATGATATCAGTATTGCCACAGATATAGAATTTATTTAAATGAAGAATACAAAATAATATTTACTCTACTTTCCATTACCAAGAATGATATCAGTATTATCACGGTTATGAAAGTTATTTATTGGAAGAACTAAAGAGCACTTTGGGAGCCCCATACCTCCGCCAATCAAAGCAACGGTAACGAAAAAATTACATTGGTTCTGGGAGCATGATTTTCTTTGTACCAACAGCTAAATCTAATCATTTATGCCTTTCGCTAGTTTTAACAGTTTCTGTAATTTTCGTAAGGATCTGTTTATAACTTTTTGAGTTATGCTGCTAACAAACATTATTGCAAACATAAATCAAGCGCACAAACGGACCCACCGATCATCACCAAAATTAAGTCATTTATACTTTGTAGCATTACTAACAAGTCCTGTAAATTTCATAACGGTCCATCAATAACTTTTTGAGTTATGGTGCTAACAAGCATAAAATCAAACACAGCGACAAACACATGAACGAACCAGCAGATCATCACAAAAATCTGGTCATTTACTTTTTGTAATATACTAACAACTCAGGTAAATTTTATAAAAATCCGTCCAAAACTTTTTGAGTTATAGCATTAAGAAAAAATAGGCAAACAAACAAATGAACGGATTTTCACCTAGAGTTAATCATATGTTACCGTTTACATACAACGCAATCCTTGTAATTTTGTCAATTTCTGTTCATAACTTTTGAGTGAGTAATCTTAGTGACATACAAACAGATAAAACGACAAAAGTATAACCTTCTTGACGAAGGTAATATGAAGAAAATATATACTGTTCTTCCGATCAGCACGACTAATATCGGTATTTCTATAGATATGGAACTTCTGCAGCTGGTGCTGAGTGTCTGGATGCTCCATTGGTTCGGTCAATGCTACGCAGCCTCAGTATGGAACGAGACGTTGTGGAAAAGAACAGAAATTGCCAGTTCCTGGCTCTCTGCTGCTCATCTCACGACGGAGGTGGTGCCAAGTACTCGCAAGTTCTACGCTTTCTTTGTTTGCCAAGCGAAAGACTGGTGCCGCACCCTCTGTATAACGGATAATCAAGGAATCATGATGCTNATTTTTTGACTGGTCAGTCAGGTGTGACTGTCTACGATACGTCTCCACCGGGCGCCTACGCGTTAAGGGTGGCCACGAACCTGCTTGACGGTGTCTATGACTACGATATCGAGAGCTGCTTCTTTGCAAAAAAATACACCGGCAAGCCCTACTTCCTGCTAGATCTCGGCGCAGAAATGAACGTAAGCAATGTTTCAATCATGGCGCAATCGAACCACGCTGCCGGAGCCGCGAGGTACTTCAGAAACAT
>LQNS02276930.1:630316-646160 GCA_001587735.2 Parhyale hawaiensis | reverse complement strand
GCACATACTTCGGCACCAGTTCCTGGCTTTGCACAGAATACCGGCGTAGAATTTGTTACCAAAAGTCCTTTCCGTCACGAGATGAGTTGCAGTGAGCCAGGAACTGGAGACTTTCGTTGACCTGTAAAGCCTCTCGTTTACTTCGGCAACGACGATTGTTGACATCAGCCATCGGAGAGCCCATACATTCAAGGCCAGCTGCAGCCACTGCATACCTGCGAAAGAGAGTACAAGACCGGTAGAAATATATTAAGATTATTCAAATTTGCTCAATTGAAGTGTTGAAGCTAATGCACCTATTGGTCCCTTGAGCTCACGTTAAACACTCTAACGCAGGGTTTCCCATTGGCGGTGCATACGAACCAACGGACCCCCTGTGGTTCATGCACGGACCCCCTGTGGTTCACTCACGGACCCCCTGTGGTTCACTCACGGACCCATTGTGGTTCACTCACGGACCCCCTGTGGTTCACTCACGGACCCCTACTAGTTCATGACGTTTAAAGCTTCTGTGACTTTATATCATTGATTTCATCCCATGGATGATAAAATCACAGAATATTTTAAGGTTATAAGAGGAAAAATATAAGTTTTAATATATTATAATAATATTTTTCATCAATTTCCAAAAATTGAAAAATTGTAACTATGGCACAGTTACCCCTAAATGCTTTCGCTACGACACAAAATATTAGTTTTTTCTTTCTCAAGAGCGGCGAGAACAGCTTATGTTAACCATCATTCAATACAAATAGTCATTTAGGGGAGTCAACATAAATTCAAGAGAGTTAAAGGTAAAAACTCGCTGTATGTGAATAATGGGCTGAGCTGGGATGTCACGTGACTGTGACATGAATAATTAAATTATTATTATATTCAAATTATTATTATTCAAAGCGAGCGAAAAGCCGCGAGGGTTTGGCCTCGCGGCTGTTGTTGGGCTTCTGCCGTTCTGTATTAACTGAAAAGCAATAGCCTGGAAACCATCGACATCTACACTGCTCATTTAGTACGTAATGTACTAAGGTTATGCCATTTTAATAGGGGGGAGGTCCGTGTGCTTCAGGGCGATTTCTCAGGGGGTCTGTAGAAAACTGAACTTTAGGAACCACAGCTCTAACAGGCACATAAAGTATTTACAATCATATATATATATATGAATGCTTATTTTTCGTGTTTTCATCACTACTTCCAGAGGTAAAAACTAAGTAAACTGTGTGGATCTGGGATACGGTGCCAGTCACCTTAGACAAGAACATGATAGAATTCGCCATCTAACTAGCGTTATATTTAGTGAACTTGTAAGGTACCAGAGTACTGTATATATGTTCCAGTCTTACTAGATAAAGATAGCTGCGCTACTAGAAGCTATGTGACACATCAAACTCTAGCAACACGATATAAAGTGACCAAGCCAAAGTTCCTATGTACAGTCAATGACAAATCAAATGAGTGGGCTTAGTATTGTTTCACATTGACGAGCCAGTCGAATAAGCCCTAGCTGACTCAAGTTTACTATCGAATATCTACCAAAATCCTCCAATGTGGGTTCAGCTAACGAAGTAGCTATAAATATTTTGAAATTTGCGAATCGCTTCCTTCATCATTTCGTCATTTGGACCTTAACTCTCGGATAAATTTATGAACTCAAAACATATTTGAATCTGACTACAACTGACACATTTTGTTATTTTATTTTGACCTCTATAAATGTGGCCCCTTCCCTAGTCTGGGGCGGGGGACTTTATTCTATATGTGCATTATCTGGGGCTCCAAACTGTGTTATCTTCATAATATTATGTTCTTGATTACATTAAAACTCAAGTTGAAGTTTCAAATTATGCACAAAAAATTATATACTGTACATATATAGCTTCCCTTCACCTCCATATATCACATCTTCATTTACGGTCTGTTTAAAACCTTTCTATTCTATGTACGTCATTGAAACTCCCTTCGTGTTCGTTGCTGATCATGTAAGAATTAATAAGCATTTCCTAGGTTCGCATCCTGGACATGGGTTTGAGAAGGAATAAGCATTTCCTAGGTTCGCATCCTGGACATGGGTTCGAGAAGAAATAAGCATTTCCTAGGTTCGCATCCTGGACATGGGTTTGAGAAGGAATAAACATTTCCTAGGTTCGCATCCTGGACATGGGTTTGAGAAGGAATAAGCATTTCCTAAGTTCGCATCCTGGACATGGGTTTGAGAAGGAATAAGCATTTCCTAGGTTCGCATCCTGGACATGGGTTTGAGAAGGAATAAGCATTTCCTAGGTTCGCATCCTGGACATGGGTTTGAGAAGGAATAAGCATTTCCTAGGTTCGCATCCTGGAATTGGGTTTGAGAAGGCTTCAGAAAACTTAATGGTCGGGCGACCAGACGGTCGAACGGTCTTTCGGACAGACAGCGTTCTCATTATAGTATAGAATACGAAAACCTACAGGCCTGGGCCTCTAAGGATGGGTTACGAAATACAAACGAAGCCCAAAGCAACACCATGAAGCCCAAAACTGCTCAGAAGCATCCATGAAAAAGCCGTTGTCAACTGACTTAAGCGTCTGCAGATCCATACATATCAACGCGAATTCCGGCTACGAATTCCAGATCGAAATATACCAGGGTAGAAACACCAACCGAACTGACGGGCTCGATTCATACGTACTAGTCTCCGCTATGAAGGGGGGGCGGATGTCATAACCCGCAGCTCGTGTATTGTTCTGAACCATACTGAAGGCTGAGACAGAAGAGCACAATCAGTATTTTTTAATATTTTTATATCTTATAAGACATACAGAGGCCAGCCACACCTCGTCTATGGGAGAGATTCACAAGATCACACTCGGCACACAGCCTGCTTGCTGAACTATCAGGTCAGTCCAGCAGACGCAAGTGGCTGGCTGAACCAAAGCCCAGACGGGTGAGCAACGCCCATAAAAATGCTGCAAAACTGCATATATATATAGGCATCTACCAGCTACATTAAATTTTCTCTCACCAAGCACAGCATTTACCTTCCGCGAGAGATCAATCCTTGTCGGAGCACCTCATACGAGCCACCTAATATGCGCTTCAAACGTAAGTTTCTCATCAAATAGGATACCGAGGTTCTTCAGAGAGCAAGCGTAAAAGCGTTTAAGACCAACTAACAATCCCAGATTTAGACTTGCCAGCATTCAGCTTCGTACTTCATGCAGGTAGAGCACCATACATAAATATTTAGGAAGTCTCTATTTAGATAGCGGGCGACATCGTCAGGCATGTTGGGGTTTAAACCAGTGATACTTATCTTGAATCATCAGCATAATCGATCATCATGTTTTCTAGCTATGAGAGCATATCACTAGTTAGCAATGCAAGCAGCAAGGGACCAATACGCTACCCTGAGCAACGCCCAAAACCAGGGCGACGGAGTCACTCAAACATCAGTCCATAGACGAACTCTACGTTTGTTCAGAAATAAAATCAGGAATAACTGGCAAATGCTGCCACCTACACCGAACCACCACAATTTGTAAATTGTGAGGCACAGACAATAAAACTTCGCAATCACCCAAACCCTCTCTGTATGTAAGCTGACCGGGAGGCATCGATCCAAAAACTTGAGCGAAATGACCGACCCCAGTTCACAAGCCCCCGATAAACACAGATGAGCCTCGCTTTACGCTATGTTGCTGCGACTCACATGACAAACAAAATTTAGTCACACCTCAATTCAGTTCATGCCCCAGGTTGAGAGCATGTGAAGGATAAACCAGAAAACGTTTTTAAAAAAACTTCATGAAAGGCTTACCTATGTAAATTGAAAATAAAGCACGAAAACATTTCTATTTTTTTCTTTTTTGTCTAACAGAATATGGTTTAATAATTAGTGTTCGCATAGTGACAACTTGTTTCTACTACAACATACAATTCACATTCTTTATTAGTTTTAGTTATTTTTTAAGTGAGGCGTGCCTATAAGACTCACTTTATTTAGAATTTTTTTTTCTTATTTCACGCAAAATCAGCAAGCACTTGACACGCTAAAAAAAAACTAATCGAGATCACGGCTAGATTAAATTCATTTTTTCAAGTTTTTTAACGCTAAAGTCAAAAAAACTTAAACTATTGACCTACCCAATACAGTCTAACCAAGCCTGGAGACGGTCCTATGGCAGCAATGCAGGAGCAACGACGCTTCGTATGAGGGCAGCACTGAACAGTGTTACAAAGCCCGCGTTGAACAACATTTAGGTTTATCCAGTAAAACAGGTTCACCACTTGTAAAAAAAAAATGCCCATTGTGCTCCTCGTCTTCATACCGAGCAAAGCACTTATCCATATAGCAAGAGAGACTTGTCCATCATCGAATTTTTCAACCCAATAGAACTCATAACTTTAAAATCTCTCTATATCCATAAAACAAAACCCAGCCTCAATATAACGGCTACAGCTGTAACACTCATTACAATCCATAACAGACTTTTTTCTGCATCGTCCGACTGTACAAGCACTGATATTGGGACTTTCCGAGCTTACCCCGGTCTTTTGCATTTTACACCTCCCACTGACAATATCTCTGCTCTCTGCTAGTGTACCAGAAAAAAATTATTTATATTTAGGTTTTTCCTTTCATTACGCTTTATTCTGAAGATTGAGAAGACATCACTAGACGTTGAATTTTAACGAATTTTTTCGACATATTATATTTAGTTGACGAACTTATAGATTACAGCCGTCGGAAATGCTTAGTTTTAGATGTGCTGAATAGGAGCTTAAATTTATTATAAACTGAGTCTTGATACTCACTATCGCACACCCTTTTTTGTCTTTTTAATGGTTACCTAAGCTTTTATGTCGTTCATCAGAACCACCCAGTAAAATAATGGTTGTGATTATGGTAGAATATAGTGGTGTATGAGACATTAAGGTCGATTGTGGATGATGAAACAATATAGTAGATATGTCGACCAAAACATAACGCTGATTTTAGTATATTTAGGTTGATTATGGTGGAGGCACTATTTGTTGTTTGAGGTTTATCAGGAAACGAAGGTCGATGGTAGTACGTGGATGTATTAAGACTATATATGGTAGATGATAGTGCATGGATGTTCAAGGACTGTATATGGTAGAGCATATGATAGAGCATAACTTTGGTAGGTTATCAACGGATTCCCGTACGTAAGAGCTAGAGTGAAATGCCTCCCATTACTTGGGGAAGAATATCTAAGGGTTGTCGTGGATTATAATATGGCTATTATTTCCAACATAACTATAAGTTTGAATACGAAATATCTAAAATTTCATATTAAAGTGGAGAAACTGTGTACATTTTCAGTTTTTTTTCCTGCCGATGAACAGCAAAAAAATTGCAGGGTATGTATGGACGCTAATCGCCGTGACGTTATTTTATCTATTGTTTTCGATTTTACAAACGCTTTAACTTTCGCGCAGTTACCTATTGTTATTATTTATTCGTTGTATCCTTTGTTAAGCAGTATTGCAAGCAAACAGATGAACGAATTTTCATCAAACGTTAATCATCTGTTACAGTTAAAATGCCTAACAATCTTTGTAAATTTTGCAAAGATCCGTTTACAATTTTTTAATTATTTTGGTGACAGACAAAAAATACAAACAGTCAGACAAACACAGTAAAAACATAACCTCCTTGGCGGAGGTACATATCTTGTAAATAAATCCCGAGACTGCATCATAAGTGTTTCAAATACATACCGGAATCAAAAGAAGCATTCCAAGGGAGCGCAACGCATTGAGAACGAAATTTCCAAATTGATCCTGGAACTTTCGGGATTTAATTTTTATCATCACCAAACTTTACCATTTGTGCCTCATGACGGCAATAATAGTTCCTGCAAGTATCATGGAGATCCGTCCGTAACTTTTTGAATTATCTTCTGACAAACATATCTAAAAATTTGTAGTGAAACACACAAACGGATGAACCGATCACCTACAAAATTTGGTCATTTGGGCCTTTTCACATATCTAACAATTATAACAATCTAATATTCCATCCATGATTTCTGTTTTGACTCACACACAAAAAAAAAAAAACATGGAAACAAAGAGACAAACAAACTGATCCAACATCGTGAAATTTTTGCCAGTTGCCCTTCGCATCATTCCCAAAAATTCCTGTGAATTTCACGAAGATCCGTTCCTAACTATTTCAGTTAAGCTACCAAGAATAAATTGGCAGACAAAGAAACGGTCGGACAGATCTTCACCGAATGTTAATCATCTGTTCCTTCTAACATGCCTAACTTTCCCCGTAAAATTCATAAAAATCCGTCCGAGACTTTAGAGTAATGTTGGCGACAGAAAAAGAGGAAACAGACTCCAACGGAAGCATATATATCTCCTTAGCGGTGGTAATAACTAAAAATGAAATTCCCACATAGTAGCTACAGTAGAGTGCAATGAACACATAACGAGGATATGCAAATGATACACAGTAAGTTAGAGTTTCTTGTTAGTTATAAGTACATACTTGCCGAATTAAATCCTTCAGTATTTTCTGCTTTACTTAGGGAAGAAATTGCAGAATTCTTCGGTTCTTGACGTTGGTATGCGCACGTGATGTTCTCCAAGAGACAACGTGCTCTACTGAATCTAAAAAAAAAATACAGAGAAAGACGCGTTAAATTTTACTTATTTTTTGTTAGTAGAGTTAGGCATCTGAAAAAGCCAAAAACGATACTAATACAGTGAAAAAAAAAAAAAAAACTGTTGAGCAAATGCCAGCGCGCTTTCCCGCTTTACCGAAAAACTTATTTGCAGTGTTCTTGCTGCAAGATTATTTCCATTGGTGCAACCGATGATACTCTTGTTTGGGAACAACAGTTTCTTCATTGCATTTGCTAAAGAAGAGTTCAGTCTTCCCTTTTATATCAAAATATAGTTTGGACTTCTTATCTATTCTCTAGTCCAGAACTTCCATACCAGCCATCAACTGCCAATTCTTGAACGTAACTCAAACATCTAACAATTAAGCTACCTGGAAGACCTAGTACGTGAAGCTTGGCTAACTTATTGATAGTAAATGTTGTACTTTCTGATTGATAGTTTCTGTTCTTCGCATTGCAATAAACTTATTATTGCTATTTTAAGTTGAAGGGATTAATAGCAATCTAAATACGCCAAAGACAACCGACTTCAGAGCATAACTAAAGTGGCAAAGAATTTCTCAGTTTCGAGTTTCTCGATGGAGTTAGACTGACTAGGAGGTACTTAATTCTTACGATTTAACTGCACTTCAAAAAATATACGCAAAACTTAATTGATTGTCCCAGATTTATATTGCCATCATATAAGTCGTAAAATTTAGCATTGTATACTTTATTTCTAAAACAGCGTTCCGTAAAGAATAGGACTATTCTCCTAAAAAAAATCATTATGGATCCACCTCAGCATAAGAAGAAAAATTGGTCCACGGACCATTGCACACAAAGGGTTTAGCAGTAAGCTAGCATGCGTCTACATCACCGCCTGTATTCCCTATTTTTGTTGCATCTAGCAATTTAAATTAATTGAAGTATTCGATTATTCATTTCTAGCAGGTTACAATGGTTTTCGAATCTTAATTAGCCTTGTTAATACGAGACAGTGTTACCTCTGTACAAATGTGCTTTTTCCAATGCAATAGGAGAAAGAATCCTTGTAGTAAATATAATGTAAACCTTTAGTTAAAATAGGGTTATGTCAAGGTCAGCATAACGAAGTTACAAAAGTCTCAAGAGCGACAATGGTGCTTATTCAAGAGACTTAACACTTTACCCTGAAAAAAGTATTATTCAAATACCAGTACGTTTTCCAGTTCACCGAGAAGAAACACCTGCCTTGGCGTATTCATACAGCACAAAATCTACAGTTTTCGTGCAGGTGTTCCTACAGACAGTTTTCGTGCAGGTGTTCATACAGAAGGAAATCTACTGTTTTCGCGCAGGTGTTCCAACAGTACAATATCAACAGTTTTTTGTGCAGGTGTTCCTACAGAAAGAAATCTACAGTTTTCGTGCAGGTGTTCACATAGCGCAAAATCTAGTTTTTGTGCAGGTATTCCTACAAAAAGAAATCTACAGTCTTCGTGCAGGTGTTCACATAGCGCAAAATCTAGTTTTTGTGCAGGTGTTCCTACAGAAATAAATCTACAGTTTTCGTGCAGGTATTCGCACAGCAGGAAATCTAGTTTTTGCGCAAGTGTTCATACAGAAAGAAATCTACAGTTTTCTTGCAGGTATTCGCACAGCACAAAATGTATGGTTTTCGTGCATGTGTTCGTACAGTACGAAATCTACAGGTTTCGTACAGGTGTTCGTACTGCTTGAAATCTGCTATTTTCGTGCAGGTGTTCGTACAGAACGAAATTTACAGTTTTCGTGTTGAACGAGTACGCAAAAACAGTTGTCCCATCGATGTACGGGGAAACGTATTTGTTTTATAACACCTCTTTTTCTCAGTGCATCTGCTATTAAAGCGTGCAGAGTTTGTGGATCACGTAAAATAAATTACGGCGCATCCGTAATTTACGAGCCTTTTTTTAGCATCTCCTCTTGCCATCGGGCTTGCCTCTAAATTCGAGTAATATTTTTGTCAGAGTATAAATGAAATGTACCAATTGGGAATGCACGAAAACAAAGGTTGTTGCCTTTAGTTTTTTTACGTCCTTCAAAAAAAAACCCTCTCAACTAGAGTAGCACTCCAAGGTCGCAGACTTCCGCCAAGCCAGCCAAAGTTTTCGAAATTTTCAAAATTGCCCAACATAATCATCATTATTTCTTCGGATCATTACTAAAATTTAATGTTCTGTTCCTGGTGATATATCTAACAGTTCCTGTAGATTTCCTGAAGATCTCCTTTCCCTCCTGTTGAATTATGTTTTCATCAGACAGAATAGCAGACAAACAAATCACTCCAAAAAAATATAATCTGAGTGGCAGAAGTAACTAAGTTTAATGGGAATCTATAACATTTTCTAAGTTTCGTAAAAGAGAGAGATGGATTCCAATCATATTTAAATGTGTATGTTTCGAGAAATTTACTAGACTCTGAAAGCATGGTGGTCTGTTGCGTAAAGCAGAAACTTAAGTATATAGCTATAAAAATATACAATTAATTTGCGGTATCGCTAATTTCACAAATAGTTGCATTAGGAAATGTTGGACGGGGAAATAGTGTGTCGTTATTTCTTATTATGTTCGGAAAAGTAGCAATTGCTTCTAGGTTTTCTGCGCAGATAAAAAGCTTTTAATTTTTGTAAGTTTTCTTTGGCCTTTCGAGCACTAGTTTAATAGAACTGAATGTATTCATAAATGTGACGAGAGTCTGATTTCTTTAATGTAACTAGAAAAGCAATCTAATTGTCATAACAATCTCATGATAGGAATTTATTCAATACAAGAAATATAAGTCAGTGTAAAGACTGGCATATAGAGGGAACGTGCATTTCTTTCGATCTAGAATATCTCCAGTTGCTTTAAGAGTCGTACTACAGTACTATGGATAAGATGCACTTTGTTACTTACAATGCAGAGCTTCGTGTTTAGAAGCGTCTATCACAGCACCACAAGGCGTACTGGGAATGCAAGCCTAACTCTTCTATTTAGTTAATGATTGACTGCCGAGCGAGTCTGACTTGCATGGTTACAGGGCGGAGTCAGGTAAAGCAGCATTGCTAATATCACGGTGACTTAGCTGGCTCTACATATTGCTTCGTCCCTCTCCTCTTTTCCTCCCCAGACTTGGTCGGAGGTAAGTTTTATTGCGAAAGAATTTAAACTTACTGATTTCTTTGCTCCGAAGACACTTTCTATAAGCGTTGTTTCAAAGCTCTACGATTATTACTGCTATGCTGGAGCTATGACCTGAGGTCAAGCGATCTGTTGCACGTTAGGTATCATCTATTGGCAAGGCGGGGGCAAGTAAAGCTAAACTCATATCTGTAACTTGTCCCAAACATCCGCCGTGAGATTCAGCGCGTCACTTTGGATTGACTTTCAGTAACTGAAAGCAAATAAGTTGCCGTTGTTATAACACGCCCGATCCTCTTCCCAAAAAACAGTTTTTGTCCGTCTAAAGTGTAACCTGGTAGCGATTAATACCTGCAACACAATCCCAATTGGCGAATCCATCGCTCCTCTCTGATTCGGATAGCTTGAAGCTGATAACTTAACCTTAATTCGATATCACCAAGCCAAACAACGACGCTTTTTGTAGTCCAATATATAAAACCAAAAAGAATTTTGTCCCAGAAACGCAGAAGGAAGCTCTGGTTCTCTGTAGGCAGCAATAGTGTTTGAACTTTCGTGCATAATAAAGGACTGTCTGCATGTTCATCTTTTAGACGCGTACGTTCACATATTCACTCGTCCGAATGTTTTATAGCTTCGTTATCAACACGACTTTGTCTACGCTACAAAATGTTAGTAAAATGTTAGCCGTCACATGAATTTCCTCGGCAAGTGTCACTAGACAAATATTTCTTAAAATTTGAAGTGAAACAATACTGAGAAAACAGTACTTTTTCTACATTACAGTTACATATTCAGACGAGTGAATGAGCGAACACGTTGAACAGAGTAGCGTGTACAACGGCCATAACAAAAGTATTGTGCCAGGACCAGCACGTTTACCCGCGCACCAAGAATTAATAGCTGCTTGGATGTCCTCGAGCAGCACGAGAACTGCACTTTTTGTACTGAAGGAATGAATATTTTAGCGGCAGTTCTCCCAGGTGTAGAGGTGACGTTAATCTTTCGTGAAGACTAAAACTGAGCTGATTATACACGCAAGACAAGACTTAATGGCGCGCTCGATTGGGCACTGAAATTTGAGCTTCGAGGCCTGAAAACTTGTCCGAAACTTTGGACAGAAACTTCGGCTTTGCTACTTTGAATTTCATTGAAAGTTTTGAAGCAACGCGGTTACGTTATACAAGCGAGCCGAAAACTACACATTAATGAGCCAGATTGAGTCTGAAAGTCTGTTCTATTCTCTTTTTTGGAAGATATTATCCGGCCCCGAGTAAATTCCACGGTTGGTTAATGTTCTCACTTTATAAAATGAAGCAATCCTTACCTATGCTACTATAACTCACTCTAATTCGACCTAATACCGATACTCAACTTAACCTACCTCATATATAGCGCCTGTCTCTTAATCCTTAATAACTCCGTTTAACCTCTAACTTCGACACATGGGAACGTTTCTCCTTATCCTTTCTATTACGCTGCTGTGTATGCAGTTTAAGCTTGTCTAATATTAGTACAATTAAAAATTGTAAATTCCGAGCCGCGGCAGCTATTCCGCTACAACGAGGGCCACTTGCTCAGTTTCGATTCTCTCTGTCAATTTCTAGTGAGTTTCAATTCGCAATCGTACCTATTTCGAATCGATGTGTTTTAATTGATTCAACCGTTATCACCCGCACAAAAACATGTATTCCCAGAACGTGAAGCGCTTCCGTATTTCGACTCGTACGCAGGAGGCCTAACGTAACCGTGTATGCCAGAGACTACAGCACCGGTGGACCTCACAGATGTTTTACCAGCAAAAAATTTCGCCCTAGTATTTCATGACATAGCGAGATTTGAAGACAGCATAGAAACCAACAGACTATAGCAATCTCATTTTTCGGAAGTACTCTTCTCATTGTTTTCTTAAATATTTTCAAGCCTTCACTAACCTTTATTTCTCATCGTCTGAAGATATAGATATATAGGCTCTCATATTTCAACATTTTCATTTTTCATCGGCGAATTTGAAGATTTAAATTTAATAGCGGGACCCGGGGCTACTTTGTACTTTATATGTGCGATAGCTTTCCCACAAAATAAAAATACAACGGACTCAGCCTATATTTAAGAATTGATTCATGTCGCCGAAAGCCCTTTTTCTATCAGCTTAAGTGATTTCTTCAAACATCGCGCTTTCATTTCAAAAATGTTTTAGATTGGAGCAGCTCGCTGCACCGCGTAATCTGGATACGAATATTCCCATATTTGAATCGTTATACGACCTCAGCAACGTGAATATTGTAAGATATAAAAATCGGTAAGGTATATGTAGGTATGATGCGTGCAAAATGAACTCCATGTGTTTGCTACGAAACTGACTAAAAATTTCTTTAAGAACAAGCGAATAGAAGACAGATATTATTGAGCTTTCTCCCAGAGAAAAGAAGAACTTCTGTCGGGCAAGTTAAATTTGCCCATAGCTAATAGTGAAAAGCGTCACGTACAGACGCAGAGATGAGCGGACGGATGGACGTACGGATGAATCGAGCCTTTAGCAGAATTATGATATTGATAAACTAACTTATAAAAATCTCAAATCAGTCCTCCCATACCTACATTTGGTACAAATGCTAGCCCCTTGGTGTAACAACCGTACTGTCAGCGATACGTTACCTGAGATGGTGGTAGACATTCAGCACTTTCAGTCGGCATGTCATCAAGTTAATGCTATATGAACGATATATGTGCCACAACGGCTTGAAAATTATATTAAACTTATGCCTTTCGAAGTTTTGCTATACCTTGCATACTAAAACTAAAATCAGCAATTGACGACATAGTAAACTGAAGCTATTCGCGCCAACTGCTGCTCAAATGTCAACAATAAACTGTGCGGGACAGCTACCTACTTATACGACATAGCATGGTGCCGGATGCTTTTCTTCAAAAATGGCAATAATTACATTGCATTTTTTCTTACCCGTTACTGTTCATATTCCCTGCCTCGACCATTCTCATTTTTGGCTTGGGTCAGTGTCCCGTAACAGCGTTCACACGCCAGAAATGCTTGCACAGCAAGCAATGTATCGCAAGAATCCACCTCTCCGGCAGACAGACTTGGTCCAGCAGACCTGACTCTGTAGTCTGACCAAAGCCACTTAGATAAAAAACGACTGTATCTGGAAGGCCTTGGTCTGACGTAATGACAGCCTGCCACTGAGGTGAACTACTATCTTATACAGACGGAAACGGCTAAAAATTTTAGGTCGTTGAAAAATCAAAAAATCTTTTATTAGTAGTAAATGTAGTTGAATCTTTAGTGAGATAAGAGGTGACATACCGACTGAAAGAAGTAAGAGATGAGATACTCCCAAAAAAACACAAATAAATATAATGCATCATGATGAACAGTTTTTTGCTTCTACGCGTAAGCTTACAGACACACATATTTTTTGTATAAAGTGGTGGCAATAATGATAGCACAATTCAGAATTTTTCGATAACTTAAAAAATACTACGCCATATCATGTCAAATTTTGACATAAAAACCTTATTTCAACTAGTGACCTATTTCTTATCATAGTTTCCCTATAAACTATTTGATTAAACTTTTATGATGACAAGTATAAAGTTGTGTTGGAATTTGGGTGGAAATAAAGATAGCACAACTTGAAAAAAATTACATTTCCGCGTTACTACATCCAGATTAGAGAAGAAGAATATCAAAACAAACCAGCGTCGCCATATTGGACAGTTGCTCCCCAGCTTGTAACCTCTATATTTGGAAATTAACCCACTTCTTAGCATGGGAGGACAGTATGGGTTATCTCTCCACCCCCCTTCACTCTTCACCCCCCCCCCATTTTTTTCTCTTTTTCTCTTTTCTCCTGTCCTCTATATCCTACTAACATAATGGCAATAGCTTATAGAGTGCCGGGGCGTATGTTCCGGTGTCTCTTTGGGAATGGGCCTATTGGTTCGTCTACTGCCTCCTATCTAATCTAATCTGAAAAGGAAAAGGGTCAAATAAGCGCATTAAATGAAGAAGGATACACTATATCTGAGATTTCTAGGAAGGTTAGCAGAGCCAGAAAGGTGGTAACTAACTTTTTGAAGAACCCAGAAGAATACGGAAAAAAAAAGTCTCCTGGCCGCCCTTCAAAATTGAGCCCTACAGCCCGCCGCCGACTTCTCCGTGAGGCGTCTCAGACAAGAGAGGGGTCAAAGAGCCTGCAAACATCCCTGCAATTAAATGTTACACCAAGAAGAGTGCGACGAAAGCACACAAGGCAAAACGCGAAGAATGGGTTCGAGAAAAAGTGCAATGGAACCATGAAAATTGGTCTAATGTTATTTTTTCCGATGAAGAAAAGTTTAACCTAAACGGACCTGACGGTTCTCAATACTACTAACATGATCTTAGAAAGGAGGACAAAATTTTCAGTAAACGACCTTTTGATGGCGGATCCCCTATGATCTGGGGAGCATTCTCCATCAAGGGCAAGGCGAATTTGATGATGGAAGGTAGACAGAATACTCAGAAGTACACAGAGGTCTTAGAAACTAGTCTTCTCCCATTTCAAACTGATAAACATCAGCAAGAAGCGGTGTTGCAGCAAGATAGTGCCGCCATTCACACAGCGAGGTTGACCACAAATTGGCTTAATGCCCATAATATCGCCACTTTAGCTTGGCCTGCTAAGTCACCCGATCTAAACCCAATTGTGAATCTTTGGGGAATACTCTCACGGCATGTTTACGCCAATGGGAGACAATTTCAGGATAAAGAAAGCTTGTGGCAGACCATAAATGAATGCTGGGAGGCTATCCTTGAAGAAATGCTCGCTAATTTAATTAATTCTATGAATAACCGATGTGTACAGGTGTTGCAATCAAAAGGCAACGCTTGTAAATCTAAATAATTATGTTTTTCTGCTTGCATTGTTTTCTAAAATACAATTTTTTCCATGGGTGCTATCTTTATTTCCACCCGATTTGCACCCACAAACTATTATTTTCGTAGTACAATTTTGAAAAGACAACGAATACAATAATGATTATAAGGAATCGGTAACTAATTAAAGTAACATCATTCAGTTAAAATTTCAGCTATATTGTTGCAGTATTTTTAAACTTATAACAAAATTTCAAAATGTGCTATCATTACTGCCACCACTTTATATATGCTTCAGAGCTTGCTTAGAAAGTAGTAATACAGAATTTATTCATGTTACTCACTGATTCCTGCTAATTGTTAATTTAAATGACAATAGGTATATTGGCAGCTGTTCCTCCATCTAATCTAGTTTGAAATATTGTTGTGAAAACGCGACAACAAAGCAACACTTAAATTGATGCATATGAATTTTATTTATGTACGTCATACAGCAATCATGAGAGTCGTCACTAAATACCCATCTGCGATATCTACCTACACCATAAGGCCTGTTCGCAGAATAGTCTTTTCAACGTGTTCCTTCAATAACTTTAATCCAACGCGTTTCTGCATCGCAACAGCAGCAAAAGAGCTCCCTGCTCTAAATTTGAATTTGCAGCATATTTGAAAACATATAAGAAACCTTGACAGTAACGTTTGCCAAATAACTTCCTGGCCAACAGTTTTACCTGCGCCAAAGAGGTTACGTTTTCTTATAAGATTGTGTGTTTGTCTCTGCGTTAGTTTTGTCGCTAAGATACCCAAAAAGTTATGGGCGGATCACTACGTAATTTACAGAGATTGTTTGGTATGTTAGGAGAAATAAACGATAAATTTTTGAAGAAGATCGGTTCAACCGTTGTTTATTTGTCTGTTTCTTCTATTTGGTAACATAACTAAAATATTTATAGACAGATAAGTTCAAAATTTGTAGGAATTGTAAGAAAAACGTAAGGCACAAATGACAAAAATTTTCGTTATGATGAAAAGGAAATCCTGGTTTCAGGACGAACCAATTTGAATCCTTCGCAAACAGAAACTTGCTTGGCGGAAGTATACCCTATTGAAAATCGGTGCAGTTTTTCGAGCAGTTCGGTGACGTCCGCCGCAGACTCCAGAGTCGCGGCGATGCAGTGGCTGTACAGTGGCGAGGTCGCTACGTCC
>LQNS02276930.1:576047-591442 GCA_001587735.2 Parhyale hawaiensis | reverse complement strand
CCCCCCCCCCCCCCCCCCGCGCAGGTGATGGTATCGTGCCATGAGGTGTACTAGTTCCAGTATGCCTTTACTGTACTTGAGATACTATCTCTTGATTAATTATTACGAAATATTTCTGTGATTCATTTCTTAAATATTTCTAGAGAGTATTTAACATTTACTAACCCAAGATATTATTGGGGTTTTTAATATATGAAATTGCGATGAGGGTGCTCATTTTGTTGCACATCTGGCAGGTTAGCTTGCTGTCATTTTTAGAGTGGTCACATGTATCAATTAGTATTGCATCGTAGAAAATATATTTACTCTTTAGTTAAAGCTCGGTTCTGCAGTCCCGGCTATATAATTAAAGGAAGTATTGTGAAGTGGTCTTATATAGGATTAAGACCACAGCTGGGCGTAGCTTTCTGTAATGCTGGGCCCTTGCGTCACCAGTTACGTCGTTGCGTCATTGGTTCGATGACGCAACGACCATTTTATCGATGCATGACGCAATAGTGAAAAAAAAATGACGCAACTACAGTGACACAAATGAATATATTTCGTCATTTTTCCCTTAGAGCTAAGAAAACGTTGTCTTCTAGGTACAGTTTGTAAGGTAGAAAATATTATAGCTTTTACTATTGCTCATCTCTATAACCCGAAAAATTTATACCGCTATGTAGTAGATTTTAATTTGCTGAGCACGAATTTCCAAATATGGGTCATTGTCGTCTGACGCCAGTTTTTTTTTTTTTTTTTGAGATACCGGTTTTTTACACAGCCTTAAATCAGAGTCTAGCACAATTAGGAGGGAATATTCTAATAAAATTTGCATAGAAATCACTAAATCATCACAGAAACGAGCTATTTTTTTACGATAACGCAATATTAAAGGTGAAGTCTATGCATTAATCATACAAAAATCATGCCTTTGCTCGGCCAAATGAAAGAAACCTTATCAGACACTGTGCGTCGCTTGTCCGTCCAGCATTTACCGTTAACGTAGTGTCGTGTCCGATGCTTCTTAATCATAACTTGCAAAAAATATCGGAACCAGTTCCCTATACGTTTACCCTTTATTAGGAACGACATCTTGGACTACTACGAGCGATAAATTAATGAATTTTATATTCAATGATAAAATTACTTCTCAAGGCTAGGAGAGTAGGAATACCCAGTCGGAAATAATGGTGGTGATTATAGTAGAACAACTATGATTATGGTCGAGATCTTTGGTTGTTTATTATCGAAATATCGTCCATATTCAACCATTATGGGGTGCATTATGGTAGAGACTAGTGGCCCGTGCCGTCATTATAAATGACGGCAAAAAATTAACACTTCACCAAAACCCCGCCGTCTTTTAGGCTTCCTCATTTTTCCCCTATCTAATACTAAAGAAAAAGATTGCAAGGTACCCAATTTTTTTTTCGCCGAAGAAAAAGATTGCAAGGTACCCCACTTTTTTTTACATTTTGAAATCTGAATTTTCTCCTATCTTATTCCCATAGAGCGTGACAGGAAAGATATAAATAAATAAAAACACGACGTAAATTATTATATAGTACTGATAAGTCACGACCTTCGACCATATCGCCAGCTGTAATTCCCAACCTAACTCACCCAATTACAACCATTAAGGTTTCATCAGCACAACCATGATGTGTCATAGTGAACCGTAAGAATCACCATTCACGACCAAAATCGACTGTGCTCAGCGAATGATACAACTATATTTTATCAAGATCGACTTTTCCAACTGTTGACATATTAAGCATTGGATGCCTGCTTCATTTGCTGCTAATTAATCGCTTATACAAAAAAGGTAATATATACGCCCGTATTATAGCCTGCAGCACAGAATGGTGAATGGCTCTATAAAGTTCAGAGCGATGCTATAGAGCAAGAGCTTGAACCAGTCTGTGCAGTTAAAGCACGTTTATCTACAACTTTTTCAACTGAAAGTGTAAGCCGGTATAGAGCTATACAACACAGTTCAGAGGAAGTCACAAGCCGATTAATGAATATTGGCCATACCCGTTTTCAGGGTAGGTAAAGCTAAATTTATCACGAAGATTTTACATTGTTTCACAAGAAAGCTAATGGGAATAATGTTTTGATAAAACTTTAAGTCAGATATAAACTGGATCAATATAAAAATAAATCGCAATAAGCAATCAAAAATTGCAATACTGCTTAACAAAAGATACAACAAATCAATAATAACAATAGGTAACTACGCTAAAGTTAAAGCGTTTGTAAAATGGGAAACAATAGATAAAAATAACGTCAAGGCGATTAGCGTCCATACATACCCTGCAATTTTTTGCTGTTCATCGACAGGAAAGAAAAACTGAAAATGTACACAGTTTCTGCACTTTAATATGAAATTTTAGATATTTCGTATTCAAACTTATAGTTATGTTGGAAATAATAGCCATATTATAATCCACGGCAACCCTTAGATATTCTTCCCCAAATAATGGGAGGCATTTCACTCAAGCTCTTACGTACGGGAATCCGTTGATAACCTACCATGGTTATGCTCTAGCATATGCTCTACCATATACAGTCTTTGAACATCCATGCACTATCATCTACCATATATAGTCTTCATACATCCATGTACTACCATCGACCTTCGTTTCCTGACAAACCTCAAACAACAAATAGTGCCTCCACCAAAATCGACCTAAATATACTAAAATCATCGTTATGTTTTGGTCGACATATCTACCATATTGTTTCATCATCCACAATCGACCTTAATGTCTCATACACCACTATATTCTACCGTAATCACAACCATTATTTTACTGGGTGGTTCTGATAAATGACATTACAGCTTAGGCAACCATTTAACAGACAAAAAAGGGTGTGCGATAGTGAGTATCAAGACTCAGTTTATACAAAATTTAAGCTCCTATTCAGCACATCTAAAACTAAGCATTTCCGACGGCTGTAATCTATAAGTTCGTCAACTAAATATAATTGTCGAAAAAATTCGTTAAAATGCAACGTCTAGTGATGTCTTCTCAATCTTCAGAATAAATAGTAATGAAAGGAAAAACCTAAAAAGAAATAATTTTTTTCTGGTACACTAGCAGGGAGCAGAGATATTGTCAGTGGAATGTGTAAAATGCAAATGACCGGGGTAAGCTCGGAAAGTCCCAATATCAGTGCTTGTACAGTCGGACGATACAGAAAAAAGTCTGTTATGGATTGTAATGAGAGTTACAGCTGTTGCCATTATATTGAGGCTGGGTTTTGTTTTATGGATGTAGAGAGATTCTAAAGTTATGAGTTCTATTGGGTTGGAAAAGTCGATGGTGGAGAAGTCTCTCTGGCTATATGGATAAGTGCTTTGCTCTGTATGAAGACGAGGAGCATAATGGGCAGTTTTTTTACAAGTGGTGAACCTGTTTTACTGGATAAACCTAAACGTTGTTCAACGCCGGCTTTGTAACACTGTTCAGTGCTACCCTCATACGAGGCGTCGTTGCTCCTGCATTGAATTTTATGGGCAACACTGGACAGATGAGGAGTGGGAATTTTACTTTGAATATAAAATAGGATCGTACGACAAATGTGTTTCTGTAAAAGAACATGAAGCTTATATGCGGGTAGGCTTCGAAGAAGAAAGTTTTCGGAGAGTTGACTCTGAGGTCGAAACCTATGAATAGATAATTGCTGCCATGGGACCGTCTCCAGGCTTGGTTAGACTGTATTGGGTAGGTCAATAGTTTAAGGTTTTTGGTTTTAGTGCTAAAAAAAAAACTTGGAAAAAATTAATTTAATCTAGCCGTAATCTCCATTAGTTTTTGTTTTAACGTGTCAAGTGTTTGCCGATTTTGCGTGAAATAAGAAAAAAAAATTTCTAAATAAAGTGAGTCTTATAGGCATGCCTCATTTAAAAAATAACTAAAAAAAATAAAGAATGTGAACTGTATCTTGTAGTAGAAACAAGTTGTCACTATGCGAACACTAATTATTAAACCATATTCTGTTAGACAAAAAAGAAAAAAATAGAAATGTTTTCGTGCTTTATTTTCAGTTTACATGGGTAAGCCTTTCATGAAGTTTTTTCGAAAACGTTTTCTGGTTTATCCTTCACATGCTCTCAAACTGGGGCATGAACTGAATTGTGGTGTGACTAAATTTTGTTTGTCATATGAGTCGCATCTACATAGCGTAAAGCGAGGCTTATCTATGTTTATCGGTGGCTTGTGAACTGGGGTCGGTCATTTCGCTCAAGTTTTTGGATCGATGCCTCCCGGTCAGCTTACATACAGAGAGGGTTTGGGTGATTGCGAAGTTTTATTGTCTGTGTCTCACAATTTACAAATTGGGGTGGTTCGGTGTAGGTGGTTGCATTTGCCAATTATTCCTGATTTTATTTCTGAGCAAACGTAGAGTTCGTCTATGGACTAATGTTTGAGTGACTTCGTCGCCTTTGTTTTGGGAGTTGCTCAGGGTCAGGGTAGCGTATTTGGTCCTTTGCTGCTTGCATTGCTAACTAGTGATATGCTCTCATAGCTGGAAAACATGATGATCGATTATGCCAATGATTCAAGATAAGTAGCACTGGTTTAAACCCCAACATGCCTGACGATGTCGCCCGCTATCTAAATAGAGACTTACTAAATATATATATGTTTGGTGCTCTACCTGCATGAAGTACGAAGCTGAATGCTGGCAAGTCTAAATCTATGGTTGTCAGTTAGTCTTAAGCGCTTTTACGCGAACATTCACATGCCACTGTGCTTCAGTGAGTTAGCTCTCTGAAGAACCTCGGTATCCTCTTTGATGAGAAACTTACGTTTGAAGCGCATATTAGGTCGCTCGTATGAGGTGCTCCGAAAAGGATTGATCTCTCGCGGAAGGTAAATGCTGTGCTTGGTGAGAGAAAATTTAATGTAGCCGGTAGATGCCTGGTGCTCTGTGGGCGTTGCTCACCCGTCTGGGCTTTGGTTCAGCCAGCCACTTGTGTCTGCTGGACTGACCTGTTAGTTCAGCAAGCAGGCTGTGTGCCGAAAGTGATCTGATGAATCTCTCCCATAGACGAGGTGTGGCTGGCCTCTGTATGTTGTATAAGATATAAAATATTAAAAAATACAGTAGGTTTTCATATTCTATACTATAATAAGAACGCTGTCTGTCCGAAAGACCGCTCGACCGTCTGTTCGCCCGACCTTTAAGTTTTCCGAAGCCTTCTCAAATCCATGTCTAGGATGCGAACCTAGGAAATGCTTATTCATTCCTATATGATCAGCAACGAACACGAAGGGAGTTTCAATGACGTACATAGAAAAGTTTTAAACAGACCATAAATGAAGATGTGATATATGGAGGTGAAGGGAAGCTACATATGTACAGTATATAATTTTTTATGCATAATTTGAAATTTCAACTTGAGTTTTAATGTATTCAAGAACATAATATTATGAAGATAACACAGTTTGGAGCCCCAGATACTGCACATATGCAAAAATCCCCCCCCCCCAGACTAGGGATGAGGCCATATTTATAGAGGTCAGAATAAAATAACGAAATATGTCAGTTGTAGTCTGATTCAAATATATTCTGTGTTCATAAATTTATCCGAGATTTAAGGTCCAAATGTCGAAGTGATGAAGGAGGCGATTCGCAAATTTCAAAATATTTATAGCTACTTCGTTAGCTGAATTCACATTGGAGGATTTTGGTAGATATTCGATAGTAAACTTGAGTCATCTAGGGCTTATTTGCATAGGACTTTGGCTTGGTCACTTTATATCGTGTTGCTAGAGTTTGATGTGTCACATAGCTTCTAGTAGCACAGCTATCTTTATCTAGTAAGACTGGAACATATATACAGTACTCTGGTACCTTACAAGTTCACTAAATACTGCTAATTAGATACTGAATTCTATCATGTTCTTGTCGAAGGTGACTTGCGTCGTATCCCAGATCCACACAGTTTACTTAGTTTTTCCCTCTGGAAGTAGTGAAGAAAACACGAAAAATAAGCATTCATAAATATATATATATATAAATTTAAATACTTTATATACCTGTTAGAGCAGTGGTTCCCAATGTTCAGTTTTCTACGGACCCCCTGAGAAATCGCCCAGAAGCACACGGACCTCCCCCCTGTTAAAATGGCATAACCTTACTACATTACGTACTAAATGAGCAGTGTAGATGTCGATGGTTTCTGGGCTATTGCTTTTCAGTTAATATAGAACGGCGGAGGCCCAACAACAGCCGCAAGGCAGGCCAAACCCTCGCGGCTTTTCGCTCGCTTTGAATAATAATAGTAATTTTAATATAATAATAATAATAATTTAATTATTCATGTCACAGCCACGTGACATCGCTCAGCCCATAATTCACATACAGCGAGTGTTTATCTTTAACTCTCTTGAATTTATTTTCACCATCCTAAATGACTATTTGCATTGAATGATGGTTGATATATGCTGTTCTCGCCGTTCTTGAGGAAGGAAAAGCTAATATTTTGGGAAGAAATCAGTGTTTTAATGTCACAGAAGCTTTAAACATCATGAACCAGTAGGGGGTCCGTGAGTGAACCACAGGGGGTCCTTAGGTTCATATGCACCCCCAATGGGAAACACTGAGTTAGAGTGTTTAACGTGCGCTTAAGGGACCAATATGTGCATTAGCTTCAACACTTGAATTGAGCAAATTTGAAGAATCTCAAGATATTTCTACCGGTCTCATACTCTCTTTCGCAGGTATGCAGTGGCTGCAGCTGGCCTTGAATGTATGGGCCCTCCGATGGCTGATGTCAACAATCGTCGTTGCCGAAGTAAACGAGAGGCTGTACAGGTCATGCTTTCAGAGGTCAAGGACCGAGTGACGTTGAGTAGAGCACTGCCTTTCCTGAAAACCATTGTTTAAGATGCGGCCATAAGACACGTTTCGGTCCTTGACCACGGCTTCATACACGTAGACTGACAGCCAGGAGATTTTGCTGCTGAACCTCATGATAGTTCCGTTCAATGAAGAGCCCTCGGGTCCTCCGTGGGCCTACTGCTACACCCCACGACCTGTCAACTTTCTCACGGGTCAGTCGGGTGTGACCGTCTACGATTCAACACCCAAGGGAGGATTTGCACTTCGAGAAGTCACAAACCTGATTGACGGCGTCTTTGACTACGACATCAACAGCTGTTTCTTTGCTCAAAACTCCCACCAGCCTTACTTCCTGCTTGATCTGGGGGCTGAAATGGACGTGCGAAACGTAACCGTCATGGCACAAACGAACAGTAACTTCTCAGCTCCAAGGTATTGCAGAAACGTGGAAATAAAAGTAGGAACTGCACCGGTCACTGGAGGAGACTTTACATCCTACACACGACTGGGGTACCTTGATGGCGGTGCTCCCTACGCGGGGTTTGAGTTTAACACCATGGCTCCTGCTCCCATCAGGGGCCAGTACGTCTCCGTCCAGGGCATGTACAGCAATGACGCTATGCAGCTCTGTCACGTCGATGTATTTGCTGAGATGCCATAGCTACATAAGTTCATGGTTCCTCTAAACAGGTTTAAATCATTTGTTAAATGCGGAAACTATAGCTCCAACGCCACATGCCTTGTAATAAGTGTATGACCTCCGTCAAGTCTGTGCTATGAGATAAATACAGCTCCATCGTCACATGATGTTTCCATGAAAGTCATTCAACAAGCAGGGAAAACATATCTCCATGATCACAAGATGATGCTTTCTTCAATTCCGTGTACGAATACATTCGTCAAGAGGAAGAGTTGAAGCTTCTCTGTCACTAGGTGCCGATTTAGCTTATTAGGGACATCCAGGCTGTCAAGTCAGTCAAGCTATTGCGTTGGAAGAACATAAATTTTGTTTAAATCACCATGCAAAGGGAAAAATCATCACGAGCTCCGCTGGTACATGGGCCATTGGCATGCTTTGTAGCTTTCGCATATTAATAAATTGCTGGAGTAACATCTTTGTTATTCAACGTTTAGTTGACTGGCAGGTTATTATCCAAATTAGGGTTGAGTGCATGTACAGTAGCACTGGCCATCAGCAAAATATGAGTAAATGTCGTGTAGTTTGTGTTTCATAGAGGCCATGCCACATTCCATCTAAAATAAATTGGGGGATGTTAATGGCAGAAGCAATTTTATGTCATACACTCAAAGGGCAAGCAAAGATTCCGGTGCATGAGTCTCATCAATAAACATAGCATTTGAAAATCCACTTATGTTAGTAGGTACCATGATTTTATACTAAGAAAGTGTTAAAACGGCAGGCTTAACAATTTATCATGATTTTATTATTTGTTAATTGAAAGTGTTTCATGTTGTGGTGAGCGCCCGTGCAGGCTTCAGGCATACGTAGCAGCAGATGAAAAAAAAAATTATCCCTTTAAGAAAATTAATCTTACAAGATTGTGCTAGCATCAGTCATAGAGCAAGGTATCAGTGTGTGCGCTGATGTTCACCATCGTTCTCGCCCGGAATGGAATAATTATTGGATGTCTGTAAACAGTTTAAGCTTTTACAGTAGGCCTTAGACAACTACAGGAGGAAGCAGATGACGACTCCGAATTGTTAAGGTAGCCTAAAAATTAATTTTGTTCAAGCCTGCACGGTCGCCATAATCCTCGGAAAATTCTAGACCGCCCAGAAGGAAAAGTTGGAAACAGCTTCAGAAACAACCCAAAATTTTGGTAGGTCTCAACACTGCATTTTCTTCTAGCTTTGCTGGACTACAAGCGCGCAGTAGATTCTGGTGAAACCTTTGTCAAGTGAAGGAAACGAGCTCTCATTGCCACGGGTTGCTATAATAGAGCCAATATCAAATGTATGAAATATACTTTTTCTTCATATCTTAGAAGACATTGTGTTCTATTACAGATACTGCATCTATGTAACTCGAGTGATCCGTCACGGAAATGATCTAAAGCTGTTTTGTCACATGACACCCTTTACTGTGATTTAGATAAGTGTTTTTTGTGGAGAACATACAGCATAAGTAGCTTAAGTGTTACAACTGCCAATTCTGTTCCGTAAATTGTCAATCGGTTTGAAGAGTTTTCCGGCTGTACGTGCATTTCTGAACATTTATTAACATTAAAGCTCATCTGACACGTTGTTCTCCAATCTATGAGGTGGGCAAAGTCTTATCGGAGCTCAGCTCTTTTCCTGGCGGCAGGATGACACAGTTTAGTCTCATTTACAAACTTACTGAATTTACTGCGGTTATTAAGATCGAAATCATTGATGTAAATTATGAATAGAAGCGGGCCAAGCACGCTACCTTATGGAACACCCGATGATACCGGCATCCAGTCACTTGTCTCTTCTTCAAGCATCTCTCGCTGCTGCTGATCCGTGAACCATGCCCGGATCCAGGGTAAGTAGTCGCCCTGGATGCCATGGGCTTTCAGTTTTTTTACTAACCGTAAATCGGGTCCAAATAAACGAGATCTACACCCTTTTTTTCATCTCTATTGCTGCAACTTTCGAAAAGAGGTCCAGTAAGTTAGTTAAGCTGCTTCTTTTACGTCCTTCGGACGCCGTGCTGGGTGTCGGAAATTAGCTGGTGTATCCTGAGGTAATCAGTGATTCGCTTCTTCTGGAGGTATTCGATAGTGTTGCTGACAACCGACGTAAGACTGATTGGTCGATAGTTGTTGGGGTTTTTGTTATCCCCCTTCTCATGTATCGGAACCACGTTGGTTTATATCAAGTGTGGGAACAAGAAATCGCGTCTTTTTCAGTATGCCACTATATCAGGCCTATATTAAGTGTGGGAACAATCAATAGCTTTTTTGTTACAGTTTGCCGCTATATCAGGTCAATATCAAGTGTGGTAAGAATAAACTTTTTTTTCAGTGTGCCGCTATATCGAGCCTATACAAAATATGGGAACAATTATTTGCTTCAATTTTTAAGTGTGCCGTTTAGTAGCCTACATCAAGTGTGGGAAAATAATTATCTTCTTTTTCATTATGCCGCTACATGAAGCCTATATGAAATGTGGGAACAAATAAGAATTTCTTTTTTCAGCATGCGGCTATATCAAACCTATATAATATGTAGGAACAAAAAATATCTTCTTTTTTCAGCGTGCCGCTATATCAGGCCTATATCAAGTGTGGGAACAATAAATATCTTTTTTCAACGGGCCCCTATATAAGGCCTATATCAAGTGTGGTAACAATAAATATCTTCTTTTTTTTCTGTGTGCCGCTATATCAGGCCTATAACACGTGGAGGAACAATAAATATCTTCTTTGTTACAGTGTGCCGCTATATCAGGCCTATGACAAGTGTAGGAACAATAAATATCTTCTTTGTTACCGTGTGCCGCTAAATCAGGCCTATAACAAGTGTGGGAACAATAAATATCTTCTTTGTTACAGTGTGCCGCTATAACAGTCCAATATCTCAAACGAAGGACAAACTCATTATGACATACCTTCTTCTGTATGTGCCCATTAACCGTAGATATTGAATCATTTTGTGGTTTATATATAGTTCATTATATCTTCACTAAAAGCTCATTGCGACTATCGGCAGATAGTGCTTCTCTTATATTATAGTTTACTGTGAAATGTTATGTTTTAATGTACTAAAAATTACACTTGGGAATGCATTCCTTATTCAAAGTTCACGTGTGTAATAATATAGGGGCTGTTTGTATAATTTGTACAAATACAAGGTAAAAGTCCATATTTAGTCTTAGGGCGGTCATCGCAACCTAAATTCATGAAAGCCCAAAGCCCATATTTAGGGCACGTTCTATCGGGCAGCAAAATTAAGTTTCCCAGGCTTGGTTGTCCCTAAACTTCAGAAAGGTGCGCTGGTTTCGCCCCTTTTGTTCGAGGTAGAGGCATTGACTGTTAATCGATAACCTGTTAGATATTTATGAACTCAATCTTATTTCATAATATGTAATTTTTAGTCGCTTCGATATAACCGGGTTGCTTCTAACACCTGCAACACGAGTCAAATGATAAAGTCAAAGCTCCTGTCTGCTTAGATCGACTTTGACAAGTCAATCGAGCAAGCCCTTAGTCTGCCAGTGTTCATTTTACCCTAAAAAAATGCGAGCCCACAGTCCATATTGAATTAATCTGAAGGTTGTCATCGTAACCTAAATAAATGCAAGTTCAACTGGTCAAGTGTTTTTCAACCCTTCATGTCCCATGGAAAAGTTCCACTCTATGAGGATAGCAGCTTTCCAAAGGTCTCTTTCGCAAATTTATCAACCCGAAAAGAAACATTGCAAGCAGCAGACAGAGACTTTCTTTCATTTCGTTTTGGTGTGGGAGGGGGGGGGGATCAAGCTTTTGTTCTGATATGAGCGGTAGGAAAACGAATTCCTCCTATTGAGAACCACGGCATTTGCCCCTCAATTCTCTAATCATAGACCGCAACAGTACTTGACCCTTAGGTTCAAGTGGCCTCTGAGGCTGGCGGCCAAATGGGAATTATGAGATTTTCTCGAGAGCTATTATGAACATGTCCAGATACGGTCATGCAGGGAAGCGCCCAAGTGCATTCCCGCTGTATCCAAGATACCTTCTCCGGAAGAAAAATGTTGGGTACCTTGGAATTTTTTTCTTCACTATTATATAGGGGAAATGAATAGCTCTTGAGAAATTTCCAATTTTCCGTTGCCGACTTTTGGCGGCCAGCATCAGAACTAAGAGTCAAGTACTGTTGCGGTCTATGCTCTAATTTTTACAACTCCTTTAAACTTTTGTTTTCGCAGGAGCAGCACCATCTGAAACTTGTTGACATGATATTCGGGGTCTTGATTTCGTGTTCATCCAAGTATAGGCATGCAGGAGCTCAAGTCAGTTGTGAATGACGTTTTGAGGTCCTTTTCTCACCAGCCCGGGGAGGTATCCTTGTGTAGTCTTCCTAATGTCCCACTTTTTTTTACTTTAGTACTCGCTTTAATTATGTTAACAAAAACATAAACAGCGATCGTATAGTTTTCATTTAGTTGTTAAAATATTAGCTTCCCCTGGCACCAAATTCGGGTACTTCACGAATACATTTTTCCTAGTATCCGCTGCTTTATTTGTACGGCAAGGAGCACACTAGGAGATTTCCTATCGCTCGACACTAGTTCTCGTCGCAGCGTGGAGGACAAGATATCCCATTGACACAAAATCATTCCAAATGTTAGTGGAACCTATACAAGAATACCTACAAAATGGAAGCAAAATGAGCAGTGCCACTGCACTTCAGGCTTCCGTTATTTCTATTAGAAAGAGAACTTGAATATTGCAGCGGCTAAGACATTCCAGCACTTGAAATGACGTACAAAAACTCCCTGCCCGTCAGAGTCACGGCGGTAATTGCTGCATTTTTGCACAATCGATAGAACGGGCCGAGTGCGCTCGCCAAAACTGTACTGACTTTTGCTACCTACAATAATGCCGTACGTAAATCGCAACCCCGAACTCGTTCTGAGCACTAAATAAATCGAGAGTGAAAGGAGGGAGAGATGGAGGGTGTGTAGGGTGGGAAGAGAAGGGCGATAGCGGAGGGATGAATGAATGGAGGGATGAAGCGAGAGAAGACAGTGAAGGGTGGGCAGGGTGAGAGGTGGTGGAGATATTGAAAGAGGGAGGCACTGAAGGAATGGGGGAGGTTAATGGTTAAAGGAGGGCGATAGTTGAGGGAGCAACCACCACTGCACAGATATCGGCCTATTCTGACATCGATTATCAATAATGCTACATAGCACAAAGTCTCTTGAGTTGTTTTCTTTACCAGAATTCTTTAACTCACAGACCGACAATGCACATTTAAAATACATTCTGCACAAAAGCAAATACAGAAGTTTAGATGCAGCATTTTTTATTACGTTGAATACTACAGCATGCAGCGGCAAGAGAGTCACAAAGAGAAGCCCGCAAAGTCAGCCATTGCAATTACCTTGACCTGGGAATTCTCTTCACTTCTCAATTATTGTCTCACAAAACTGAACGTGTAGTCATAATTTGGACGTTGTTTTGCCGTACTGTGTAAGTATATTCAGAGGTCAACAACGCTTCAAGTCAACTTTCAGGTACTGTGTGGTGTGTTTTCGCCAATTGTGGGATTTGTATTTACTACGAAGACTACCATGCTGATGTGCCAGCCTTTTACCTACGACAGGTTGTAAACTGTCGCCCTCAGTACATTTGTGTGTCTGCAACGTGCAGTAATTGGAGTCAACGCAGCGGACTGTAGTTGAAAATTATTGACGAGACCTTTGCTTGATTGAAAATTTCATTTATACTTTTGGAACGGCCGGTATCATAGTTACACCTTCCTATGATAACCTCTCTAAATTTCGCAAGATTTCAAGAACTAAATTTAGCAACTTTGACCCTCCCACCTGATGAGCTGGAGAACAGCGACACGCGCGTCGTGGGTACCGAAATTTCTTCAACTACTTCTACTCGACATCTACATTATTGCCATCTCAATAAAATAATATATATTTATATACTCTCAACTTGTGTACATGGCCGTTGAAAGTGACGTCGAAGAATTCATGATATTTCTCCATTGTCACACTTTTGTTAATAAAACTTCCAACTTCCACAGCTGCTGAGCAGCGTTTGTTTTTTTATTTTCTTTTTTTTTTTTTTCAGGTGGTTGATCATCACTCAAAGTTACAATTTAGACTCGGTATCATGGATATGCCAGGATGTAATATCGGTTGGAAATTTTGCCCTCACTGAAAAGCTGGTTTATTGACAAATGAAAACTAGTTGAAAGAATAAGTGATGAAATGAAACTATCGGTTGAGAATCTAATACTAATAATAACAGTCGTATATTTATATATATTTTTATATGTATATATTTAACTATAAATGAGTTTTACGGAAAGTTTTCTGTTTTTATTTACTTATTTATTTGACCCAAAGCTTTCGAGCTATTAGGGATAGCTTGTCTTCAGGGGAAAGAAACTTCAAATTCTATCAGCAGAACTAAGTAGCAAGGTATACGAAAGTTGTATCCTAGCTACCAATTAAGAAAAACTAAAATATATCGTAAAATGTGAAAACTCAGCGCATAAAAAGAAGAAAGTTCATTTTTAAAGAGATTTTACAACACGGCAGCTCTTCGGAAAATAGAATATATCTATTAAATGAACTTAGATTGCAATATGTGGGTGCAATGCTTCTAAGAGTCTTCTCGATTTTAAGTTTAATTCCCAGCATAACAATTTTGGAAACTCAATTGCCATTTCATGATTGTACGATTTTACATGATTATTAACTAAAGATGCCTTAATGTTTCACTCGATATTATTATCATGTTCTTTGACTCTTTCTGAAACTGTTTCCCCAATTTATGTTGCATCACATTATCTGAAATATTAATAGCGTTGTTCCTTCGTTCGTTCCTTCGTGTGTTACGCTCTTCAATAATAGATAGAAAAAATTGGAGCGAATAGTTTTAAGGTTCAGCAGCTGCCATCGGTCAAATAGCTGAGAAGAAAGCCGGCAAAAATCTTCCAAAATAATGTGAATCAGGCAGCATTATGAAGCTAACGTAGGTATCTAAGAATAAAAAGAAACACAAAGGTAGCGATTAAAAGCATCTATTTAGAGCATTCAGACCACACTGGTTTCGAATATACTTTCATTATCAATGAATGCGTCTCAAAATATTGAGAAAAGAAAAGAAAAATATTCCCGTAAAATACTATCTATCGTTCAGAAAACTCTTATTTGTCAACAATACCAAAGAAAAGAAAGCGGTATACGGACGTAGCTTTTTTTTTAGTTTCTGCCCCATAAATTACAAATTTAATGCGATTCGCACTCTTCTCCATAGAGCGTTTAAATTATCATCAGTTTATCTAACGTTTCCATTAGAAGTAGATTTTTACGTACATTTTTTACTAGCAACGGATATCCCGCATTTTTGCTTGATAAAAGAGTTAATAAATTTCTCAACAATGTCTTTAGTAATAGAAATCCAGTGTGTACGGTAGAGAAGTGCAAAGTCTATGTTTCACTTCCGTTTTTAGGCAACGCTTCTTTTGACATGATCAAATACTTTAAGTCCATGTTGGCAAGATTTTATCCTCAAATTGACTTCATTTTCGCACTCAGAAATGACTTTCAAATTCGCAACTTTTTTAACTATAAGGACCGACTGCCTCCTGAGTTACGTTCCAACATTATTTACAAATATTCTTGTGGAACTTGCCAGAGTTCTTATTTTGGAAGTACTCAGAAACAGTCGAAAATCAGATTTTATTAGCATATGGGACGTTCCGTCAGAACGAACCTTCCTCTAACAGTTTTACCTCATTCCCCTCCCAGACAGCACTGCGAACAGACCGGCCATGCTTACTCCCTCACACATTTTGAAATAGTATCTTCAGCTAATACTTCAGATATAAGAATTTTAGAA
>LQNS02276930.1:502716-536391 GCA_001587735.2 Parhyale hawaiensis | reverse complement strand
CATGCTTTGTTGCCATAACGTAAAGTATGATTATAAGCATCTGGTCACTGAAAATACCATCCATCCACCAGAAAACTCAGCTCTATTTTGAGCCTCTATTGCGCAACGTATAAACTGTACGGCACTTGTGGGGCCACACACGCACGCACACGCACCGCGCGTACACGTCACCATCACTTACTATCACCGAGAATGTCCAGGGTTCAGACTAGTGCAGCCGGGGCCGGCAATGAATTCCAAACTCCAACACACCAGGGCAAGAAGCACCGACTGTACCGACGAGTGCTGCTGCATCCAACACTCTCCAAAATGAAAGAGTGCGCGTTAATCACAGCACGCATAATCCTCCCAAAGATCTTGAGGGCCGGATAGAAGAATACAACAAATGTCTTTCACCGTCGTAAACCTATAAAACATACAGAGTCCAGCCACCTCTCTTGGGACATTTTCACCAGACCATTTTCGGCGCACAGCCTGTTGGCTGAACAAGTCAGTCCAGCAGACGCAAGTGACTGTCAGCAGCTGAAGCCCAGATCGGTGAGCAATACGCCAACATAGACAGTAAGAAAGGATAAAAGCATCTGCGGACAACCTGACTGTCACCAAACATAGAATTCACCTTACACACGAGCTCAATCTTAATGGAAGCACGTGACACCAGTCGCGTAGTATGCGGCTCTAAGGTAAGCTTCTTATCAAAGACATTACTGAGAATCTCCAAGGAGCTAGACTCCTGAAGTAAAGTGTCATCTATCTTCAGATGTGAATGTGGTCTCCCAGGCCGACTTACAGTCATAGACTTGGTATTACTGGCATTCAACTTCATACTCTAGGCCAAGCACCATACATTAATGCGCGACCGCTCCCTATTCAGAGACTGGGCGAGATCATTACGCATACAGGGGGCAGGTATCACTACTATCAAAGTGAAATCGTCGGCATAGTTGATTACCGTGTTCTCTAGCGAAGAGAACATGTCACTAGTACACAGAACGAACAGCAGCGGGCCAAATACGCAACCCCGAGAGACGCCAGACTTCACCGCTACTGAGGCAGTACAAAAATCGCCAACGTAAAGACACACTCTGCGTTCGCTCTGCAACATAATCAAGAATGATGGACAGAACCCTACCACCCACACCAAATGACTCCAACTTGTACAATAGACCCCTGTGGTTGCCCCTGTCAAACGACGAGCTGAACTCCAACTGCACAAGGCGTGCCTCAGATCCACAATCCAGTGCAGACTGCAAATGGTATGACACCGACAATAGTGGGTCACAACATCACAAATCAGTTCTGCACACAAACTGACCAGCCGGCAGCTGGTGTTTCATCAGCAACAACTGCAGACTGATTTGACTTTTTTACGTCCGAAACTATGCTGTTCCTAAAAAACATTTCCACAAAAGTGAATAATGTCGTTCTGAATGCGTGAACTGGTCAGCATATTATTTGAAGCGGCAATGGCTAAATGATGTTGTAATGCTACATCTCCAGTCTGAGTTTAATTACGATTCCTTAACAAAAAATGTGCGTAAAAATTTCGTTTTCAATATATAACCTTTTCTTTACATCTATAGAATAATGTTACTGCTAAATTTATGTATTCTGGTACTTTTTCTCACATTTCTGGCATCACCATATGTTGAGCCACTTTGCATAAGAAGGGGCACGTGCCCCTTGTACCACTTTCCCCCCCCCCTTTCCCCCCTTCCGTACGCCAGTGCCATGGCCCTGCAGTATTCTAAGTTACATACGTAGTACTCAGCGACTGGATGTTTTGTACGATTTTGTAGCTTGGAACCGAAACTGTGAAATGTGCATTTTCTAGTGGCTACGATTGCTGTAATCTGGTGACACTGCAGTTGCAATGGAAACTTTTCATAGTAAAGTTTAAAGAAAAACGGGAAGAGTTACACGCAGTGCTAGTGAATAAATAACAGGGAAAAATAGACTGCAAGTTGCTTTAAATTGTTCTAACGCGAGGCGCAAATTAGCCAAGTCTCATATTGATAGTCACTTCTCAGGCAACTGTTTCCGCGAGTCTGGTATAGAGCATTACATTGCTGGCGAATTGCCATTCTCAGCAACGTTTGCTTCTCGTCTGCATTAGTCTTTACGCGCTTTAGCATGTTACCAGCAACTCACGTGCAAAGCATGGAATTCACACAGTTAAAATACTACCAAGGTATGAAGCACTAAGTAGCTAACACCAAGTATTATGTTTCCCAAACAGTGATATTGATAAGTTCTAATAATTACACGATATATATATATATTCGGTGCTATGGATTGGCCCGGGGGGGGGGGGGGGGGGGGGAAAAANAAGCCCATAGTTTTAACCTGGGCGACGAAATTGTTGAGAGGGGGTCTAGGTGTTGCTCCTTCAGATGACATTGCAGGCGTTATAAGCAACGCAGTTTGGCTTCAGAGAGGGCTGATATATTAACTTCACGGAGTACGATTGAGTTTTCGGAAGTCTCAAGGGTAAACTCAATTCATCGGGGAGAAACTGATACAGCTGTATGAAGTTGGAGAGAAGTCGAGCCTGTTGGGCTTAGCTTAAGTTAGTTCCATTGTGCCAATCGATATCACCTATTGTATGCTGTATGGAACGATACCAGGAAGTATAGTAATGGCTCTTACACAAGTATACTGAAAGGGCCTGGTGTTCCGTCGTTTGCCATACAGGCCGTAAGGCCGTGTTCGCACGTCCCTCATCGTAACGCGTTCAGTCAAACTTATGGACGCAGGGCATTGATTTGATAGAAGCGCAGCTTCAGAAAATTCTAGAGACTGAAGGATGAAGCATGTCGCTTTTTTGAACACGCCACGTCATTACTGAATTTATCCTCAATAGCATTTTCAAATTTTGAACAAGTTGACAAAAATGCTTTTTTATCGTCACTTTAACGATCAGAATCACGGTTCTTCCGTTTAACATAAGAAAACTAGATAAGCTGCAAATGTTGTTAGAACACAGACGCCATCTTTGATTTAGATGCCCAGCGAATTGCTTTGTGCTGATTTCTCTTCTATCGGTTAATCAGGCTATAAATATTTTGAAAATAGGCTGTTCCTATCAAAATAAGGCTATAAGATTATGCGATACGAATGTGACTTCAAATGGACGCGAATTATAAGTAAAATGTAAAGAAACTATATAATAACTGAACGCGCGGCGTCATTCATTTGAATGAAGGACTCTGCTATGTTTGGGCAGAGACAGAAAAACTTGATGCACGGCTCGTGTTTATTTTCGTGATTGAACGCCTTACAATGAGGGACGTGTGAACTCTCTCCAAGAAGCCATAAAGCCACCATCACAGTTTTTTACACAAATATCTCCACATGACACACTTGCATCGCCTCGTTGTTGTACATGCCCTGGACGGAGACGTACCTGCCCCTGATGGGGGCGGCAGCCATGGTGTGGAACTCAAACCCCGCGTGGGGGGCTCTGCCCGCCCAGTACCCGAGTCGTGTGTAGGACGAAAAGTCTCCCCCAGTCACAGGTACAGTTCCTACTTTCACCTCCATGTTTCTGAAGTACCTTGCGGCTCCGGTGGCGCTGTTCGTTTGTGCCATGATGGTCACATTGCTTACATCCATTTCCGCACCGAGGTCTAGCAGGAAGTAGGGTTTGTTGTAGTTTTTAGCAAAGAAGCAGCTATTGACTTCGTAGTCAAAGATGCCGTCAAGCAGGTTCGTGACTTCCCTTAACGCGTAGGTGCCCTTTGGAGATGAATCGAAGACAGTCACACCTGACTGACCAGTCAAAAAATTGACTTCTCGTTGGGTATAACACATTGTCCATGGGGGTCCCGAGGGCTCTTCGTTGAAGGGAACGGCCAGAAGGTTGAGCATCATGATTCCTTGGTTATCCGTTACACAAAGGGTGCGGCACCAGTCCTTGTATTGACAGACAAAGGCAGCGTAGAACTTATTAGTACTTGGCACCAACTCCGTCGTGAGATGAGCAGCAGCGAGCCAGGAACTGGCGATTTCTGTTCTTTTCCACAACGTCTCGTTCCATACTGAGGCTGCGTAGCATTGGCCCAACCACTGGAGCACCCAGACACTCAGCAGCAACTGGAGTAGTTCCATATCTGCCGGAATATTGACATTATTCTTTGCAATCGAATGAACGGCATACAGTTTCTCGTTCTTTCTTTATAAATAAGTTCCAAGTCTGAGTGAATTATGTTATTAGAATTAAAGAAAGAAAAATCCTTCAGTTTTTATATGGATGTAGCGCCCAACAAATGAGGGCGCTGCATCCTGAGGTATTCATTTTTTAAAAGTAACATCCTTAAAACTAAGGGTGCTGGCACACCAAACGCAGTTCACCGAGAAGTTGGCAGGCAGGCAGGCTGTCAGTTTTTGAAAACACGGAATGCATTGGAGAGTGTACGCCGAACAGCGGCAGTTTAGCAGGCAGCCGTCCAGAGCAGCCGGCGCTGGCGGAAGGCGTTGCGACCGATTCCTGCTGTAATTGCTGCTGTGTGCCTTGCTAGACGCGCGATCCAGGGCTGCCCCTCTTTAGGAATTTTCTCCAGATCTTAAGAATTTAAGTGGGTTCCAGGAATTTTCAGACCAATTTGGAGAATTTTTCCAAGCCTAATACCTGAAAATTACGTGAATGATTATTAACTGTTACCTGTTACCACATACATTGAGATAAGCATGACATTTTTATTTGTATTCTTTTATAACTATCTGCAGATTTTTCTTAAGATCTGGAGAAATCTAGAACTCCCATATGCGGAATTTAAAAACTCTGAGTTGGATCGATGGCGGATGGACTGCGATCAGAGTTCATCAGGACGTTGATTGCAGAGGTTCTGCGTCATATGCGTACTGCTGCTCATTGTTACCAAATGAAATTCAGACTTTCCTGCAAAAATGCTTATCAGTATCTAGTTACAAAGAAAGAAGGAAAAGATTACAATCCATTGATTTCTAGCTAAATTATAGTTCCACTGCAATTTCACCATAATTGATAGATCAAGCTGAGCATTCTGTACTGGGGCTATCGTCTTGTCATAGAAATCCATCAAGCCAATTTTGTTGGTGGCAACTTTTGGCAGTTTGAAGTTTTTGCAACAGTTGCTATGCCTCTTTAGGCCATATTTTACACTAACTAAGAATAGCTGATAGCATAGGCAGTTACATTTTATTTATAACTTTATTTTTCACGGCGTAAAATGTAGTTTCAAGCAAATACTGCCAGATCCTTAACTTGGCTTCCTCCGGAATATAAAAAAAAAAAAAAGATTCGTAAGTAGTGATATCATTGGATTCATCCAGTTACAAGCTAAGTTTGCTCTCTGTAGTTATATTTTCATTGAAATAAGGAACTATAGCATTCTCCACTATGTTTGCACACATAGTGCGATGTATCACTGCTTTAGCATCGGATTTGGTATTTTTGCTCAAGTCGCCCAGATGATCAGAGGAATTGAATGTTGTATGGCAGCAAATATATAAGGCTGACTTGATTTTCACCTAAGTTGTCCCATCTTTTTAACAATGTATATAACTCGTATAAGAAGTACTCTGACAAGGACTATTGAGTTTGTGCTTTTTGATGAACTTTTGAGGGTACTTCGCTTTACCATTACTCATTTCGAAGCGAAGATTATGCTGAATTACTTTAAAAGCTTAACCGGCACTAAGAATAAGGATCATAATATGATAGATATGGCATTGCACTGAATTGCTCCTGCACAGACAAATGACGCGAAGGCGGTAATTCGATCTGTCTCGTCATGAACGAATTTAATGCGCGTTGGTATGGTCGGTAAAGTTACAATTTCTCTGCAATTCTGAAATAATCAACTAAGGATATGTTTTTCGCAATTGTGCTTTAGTTTGTGTCAATAGCATTAAATTCGTCATATATGTAGTTTTGGATAAGTCGAAAAATTTCACAAATGCTAAAAATTCAAATTTTCTGCTTTTCTCCTCTAAATGCTAAACCAAGTTTGGGATGCTAAACCTCCCAAAATGCTAAATCTAGCGTAAAAAGGCTGAATTGGCAACACTGCAAAGCTGCACCTTCGCACCTGCTATACTACTCGTGGTGTGTAGAGCATACTGCCTGCCCACCTGCCTGCCAGCCTGCCCGCCTGCCTGCCAGCTCAACTGCTTCTGGTGTGCCAGCGCCCTAATACATGGGACAACATTTACTGTTCACTTGGGGATTTATTCAAGTAGGTAGTCAGTGGTAACGAGCTAGAAACTAACGAAGTAACACAATTTTTGACATATTATACTTAGTATGGGTAGAGTAGTGTATATCTTCTTGTTACTCATCTATTATACCTAAGAATAGACTCTTTACGTTAAACTACATACTTTTATACGAATTTCATGATCCAACTTAAAGTCTAATAAATCTACAAACTGGAGAAGCAATACGGAGCGCAGACATGCGCTAGCGCAATCCTAGAGAATACTTTAAAACGATTAGAATCTTTTAAAGAGATCCAGAATCCAGGATTTCCCCCAAATTATTACCAAAGCAGAATACCAGAAAATTTAATCATTTATTCTTCTTGACGATGCTAATAGTTCCTGTAAGTTTCATTGAGATCCGTCCGTAACCTGATGAGTAAGGCTGCTGTCAGACAGAATAACAGACAAACGAGTCCCGGTACTAACATAACCTCTTTAGTGAAGTTAAAAATATGGTGTCCATAATAAAAAAAAAATTCGCAGAAAATGAAAATTACTCCGTGGACGGGAGACCGCCTACAGAGCTGCAGAGAGGTAGAGGAAAAAAGAGACTTCAAATATGGGCGTCGTTTACATTCGCTGCGCGCCTACAACCAAACTATTCGCATTCGCAAGAAGGTTCGGGCAGCGACGAGGGCTTTGATATCCAACTTGCCGCTGCAGAAAAAGGCACAAATCTTACTTCTGTTTGCTTCCACTGTAGCACATATGTACTTTACCACTATTTACTATCAATAATAATTTTCTGGAAATATTTTATTCCAAGTTTGCGTCAGGGAGAAAGAGCTTTGCTGGTTGATCACACACGTGTAAAATGAAGTGCACAGGACCTCTGCAAATCCTGGTAGAAGCTAGAGATTGCACCTCATTTTCACTTAGGGAACTAATTACGCAGGAACATGAAAAAGAATTAATGAAATGGGGCTTCGTAGGCGCAATTAATTTCTGCGGTTATTATTTTGATGCCGGGGCTGACCACCGATGAAATAAAACCCAACGGTGTGTATTGCGTTTGGTTTCATAAGAGTAACTTTCCTGACTGAATGGACAGCATCAATTATGTCGTACCTAAACACCAGCTGCAACTAATCATACCTGCAAAATGCCCCCATGCATGGCTGCGATTTTCCCTTACACATCTTATTATTTACTGTTTTTTACTGAATGGCAACAGCTCATAGAGGGCCGGAGCATGACTCTCAGCTGCTCTCTGAGAATGGGCCTGTGGGACCGTCTACTGCCAGCCATGTAAGTGCATCTACTGTCCAGCTAATCATCACTATACTTAGCATCGTTTGATTATAGCTCGTCAGGGCCGTTCTAAAACAAGCCCACTCGTTCGAAAGTTAAGACAAGTTCCTTGGCTTCGTCCTGTTGAACGCGCATGTTAGGCTTTTATTTTGAATCCATTTAGTCACGAGACTGTCGGAAACTCAATCAAGCTTCGAGAAATTAAATTTTCTACCCATGTCAAGCGTACTTGGGTTGCAATTACCACCTGCAACACGATTCAAAGTAGCGAAATAAACGCCCTAGTTTACGGTTTTATGTAGATAAGTGAGCATGACCTAAATTGAATTGATGATCCAAAGGAACGAGCCTCTAGTAAAATCTTCCTATATCCTAAACTATTAAACGCAAAGTACTGGGGGACCTACGGCAAACGTTCCATTTTTGGAAGTCAATAACAGATCACTTTCAGTAGTTCGAAACAATTTCTTTATAGCACCCTTCTTAGAGGATACACGAGCTTAGTAACGAGCCATGGAAAAAAGAAAAGAGACTTTCGAAATGCATTTATAGTGGGATATCCTGTATTTTGAACACAGAAACATAGTTACCAAAGTTTCAAACTTGCTGCTCCGCCAGACTGCACTTCTCTTGATAATATAAAACTGGTAATTGTAGTATGTAAAATGCAACTGGTAGAGGAAGGTCTTGAGCTCGATGCTCTACTCACAGTAATGCGGCGCACACTGAACCCAGAGCAGAGCAGTAACCAAACCTATTGCGATTAGAGCAAAAGCAATTACAGCCTGGCGGCAGTAAGGGAGCGATAAAAAGAAGTCGACTAACTTGACTTCGAAGACGATGTAGTTAACTGCATTTGGCTCATTTCAGTTCCCTTTCTGTTTTTGTTCTTACCAGTAACAAATGAAACTTTAAGTCGTGATGGAAAGTTTTGAAGTGGCGGATCACGCGCTTGTCAAATGTGTAAATGCAGCCATCGATCCCCGAAGTAACTTAAATAACACATCGCCCCAACGCACTACCAACATACGGGTACAGTTCGGCGACTTTGAGCATGTAAGCTAATCCTTTTGGCTTGAATTAGTCCAGAAATTCAGTCAAGAGCGTCCGATTTGCCCTTTAAATTAGGATTTAAGGGTAATTCGCTAACCGATTGGGCTTGAGATCGCGATACCCTAATTATGGACGCGTTCGATTGTGCCCCCAAATCAACATTCGAGGTTGACTTATCTGAAATTTCTGATAGAAGCTTTGGTGTTGCCACTTCGAATGGTGCTGCAAGTGTAAGAAACAACCCGATTATGCTGACCCGACTGAAAACTCTCTGTTACGAAGCAAGTGTGCGTCTCTAGAGTCTCAAGGTAAAAGATAAAGGTTAAGGCAGCTTGATAAGTTGATCGCACCCCTACTGGGGAAGCCACACGCATCGGTTCGTGCTGCGGATATAGGTCAACTGGCACATCGGAGTGTACGGCTGCAGCAGATCATGGATCATCAAGAACTATGTCGCCATTGATTCTTATCCTATGACCCGTGTGCCATTACGTTCCTCATTTCTGGGAAAGGTAAGTGCCCCCGCGGCAGCTATGCATACCTCTTGACTGCTGACTCAGCGCGTCATGAGCCTCAAAGCTCACCTGGCTGGCTTTCAACTCGAACCCGAAACGTCCAGTATGATGAGTTCAGCACTCTAGTCTGCTGCTGCTACTGTACGTAACCGATTCAGGGCCAGTCAGTGCCTGAAACTCAGTTCAGCGAATCGAAGTCTGCGCACATATCTGAAGTTTCGAACAAGTTAAGCCTAAAAGGCTTAACTTTTGTGCCCAGTCTAACATGCCCCAAGTCTCAGGATTGAAATATCGGCTGTGTGCTATAACTCCTCAGGACGAAAATTTCAAGCCTTTCATCGCGAAAGATCTTTGTCTATCGCCACTGATTTTCCTATTCGTAAAAGTCTCGAGTTTTTTTCTTAATTAAAATGCAAGTTTTTTCCAAATAAAAGTCTAAAAACATCGTATTATTTACAATTTCTTTAAATGGGAGCGTAGGTTAATTATTAAGAGAACTGAGAATTTTTTTTTTCGACGAGATCATAAAAATGTACTCAATCGACAACAGCGTCTTCGTACGAAAAAAATCGAACACTGCAGCAGTATTTGATACTCGTAAGAGTAGTATACATATTGGTACCATTCCGCATATGCCTTCACTGCTTCAAGCAGCTATTAAACTACCAGCTTCTGCACTTTAAAATTAATAGCTACTTGGTATGGTCATGGCCATGGATAGTATTTTGTGTTTATATTATTGACATCATTTCAAGGGAAGAATTTCCTAGTAATCTGCTCGCAGGAAGAGGAACACCAAATTTACTATGAATAAATAAGGATATACAGGTCATTACTACCGTGTTTGGGTGTCATATTTTCTCGTATTACGTGTATCCGCCCGTAATAAATAACTGCAGTGACTACGAACTGAATCCGTTCAGCTGCCATTCATGTGAACATGATTGTTCTGAAGAAGGTGCGTAGCGTTTGCAATAGCTGCATGAAAGGTGCTTGGTGACAGTATTTTTAAAACGTACACCTCAAAGTTTAAGAAAATGAGAAGAAAATGCGTTTAGGATCAAGTTGTATAAAAATTCAGCTGTATATACAGCTTAGAAGTATTTTAAATTGGCATTAATCTAAGAAAAAAGTTCATTTGAAATTAAGGTGTCAGTGATATTGAGAGATATTTAAGAGTAGGTTTCTTCAAATTTAAAGTGCATTGAACATCCAGGTGCTTCTAAAACTAGGTGCACTCCAAATTCAAGTGCATTTATAACTTGAATCTATTGTAAATTGCTGCATATTTTCATTGATGACATAATTATGTATTGCGACTGGCATTTAGGAAGGATATTGTATACAGCATATACTACTTAGCACTATACTGTTACCAGCACAAATTTTCCCAGTTGTTGGATACTGTACATTGTAGTATATTACTGAAAACAAAATCTTGTTATTGTATTGTCGGCACTGGATGCAAGTCGGTATTTCATCCTTCGATAGTGCAGTAAAAATCAATCCACGTGTAAAAAACGCTGTTATGTAGCTAAGGCAAACTGCCAACCCCGTGAAAAATATTAAAGGTCGACGTTCTCCTTACAAGGCTGTCATTTTGCTGCAGGAGTTGATCGTCCTGTTGTTTCCTTTGGAAAAAAATTTTTCTGCATAGATAGATGAAAATAGGCGGACCGACAGGCTTCATCCTGGAGAGAAGCCGAGGGTCAAGCTCCGGCCCTCTACGAGCTATTGCCGTCATATCGAAATCCTTGTATAATAAAACGCTTTGTGTTTTTATTTATTTCATGCCCACTCATAAAGAAATAGGCGGAAAATAGGCAAGGGTGCAAGATATTGTAATTACATAGCAATCTATGGGAAGGTTGCAGAAGATGGCGAAGGATGATCCTTATCCCTTTATCTGAAGACACTTCTTGCTTGAAACACTTCTTGAAATCGGAAAAATATGTATGCAGCTTCTGGAGTTCGATTTTATAACTTTTTTCTCTCAGGTCACGCCGTATAAATTGGGCAGATTGTCAACGAAGCGCTCTGGAGGTGATGATTTTTCACGGGCAGGAGGCATATATTTCTTCTAGCTTACCGTCTTTCTTATTTGACGAAGCAGTTTTCTCTTCATAGGCCAAAATTCAGCACTTCAAATGAAGCAGATATTTGAGTTGGAAAGACGGTATCAACAGTATCATTGCTAAGGAGCGCTTACATTGTTTATAAGCTGACCTGACTGCATGCAGTTGCATTCAAGTTTATTGGAGTGTTTTACTTAATATTTTACTTCTTCCTATCGATATAGAAGACCTAAGGATGAGAGCACAACAAAGCATCAATGAAGAAAATGAAGAAGTATACCATAGAAAATTCTTCACTGGCCTATAGGAATTAGGCAAACATCGACTATTGCGTGAATTTTTTCACGTGACGGGTCTACTAGTAAGAAATAAAACTGATGTCTTACGAAACCGGCAGCCAAAGTCGTGACTGTGCTAGTATGATTAGTAGTAGCTGATCAAGAGGGGCTCTGCACTATAAAGTTAGATGGACTATACTGCATGTAGAAAAAGCATCCGTAGCGAGGTAGTACAACCTGATATAAACAAGGGTAACTGAAATTGACAAACTATGAACTTCCTACATGCATTTTTTATCACCTGACCTTCTTCAATAACTAACTGTACTTTCATGCTCTAACTCATTTACTATCTTATTGCTGCTCATCGACTTACTCTACGTACTTAAGTACAGCTCAGGGGTCATTGACGAGGTCATCAGACTCGTGTTAAGCTGTGCCCACACGACCGCTTGCCTTATTAGGAACTTTAGGCACGTTTATGTAGTGAGCCTCACTTTACAATGGCAGTGGTAGTTAAATCAGGAGACTATTACTACCATTACTTCCACCAGGAGCGTTGGCTTCGATACTTTGAATAGTGTTGAATGTAGGTATTAAAAGTGGGACACGCTCGAGATGACTAAGAATTTCTGTTTACGAAGCAAGATTCAGTTATCGTAAATCTCGAGGGTAATCGGTTAAGGGTTAATGCCTGAAACCCCATCGACCAGGGCGCAGCCAGTACATCTGCTTGAATTATCGTAGCTTGATTTCACTGGTGTATCAATGTTGCCTTTTGTGCTGCGTGAGGCCTGACAGAGATTGAAGCGCATACGAGCAAACGAAACTTTAATGAAGGGGTTAATTATGATAGCATGTATCGTTCGAAGCAATACCTCGTATGAAGTTCTAGCTACCTTAATAATCATTCATGCGAGGAAGTTTGAATGTTTTTATTTCTTCGAGACGTATATCAGTAGGAACTGACGTGATCCAGATCGACTTGTTCACTGAAGTTCCCAATCAAAGTTTTCTGTTGTTAGCGACTAGAATTTAAAACCTGTAGTTAAACACGTGCTGCTGCCCAAAAGTTCTCAGAATACATTAATAAGCAGCTTTGTACCAAACCTAGATCTTAATCATCACAGTCACCTTCAGAGTAGCCCACATGGGATGGGTTTTCCACGCCTGAATGCTCCCTTGTTTTTTTCTTTTTGAGGGTTATTGAGTACCATTGCCTAGTGTTTCAGTTTGAAGCTCCTCAACTGTACCCATTTTTCAACCCTATCGGTGTGTTTTAATTTTGTTGAAAATAAAAAAGGCACGCGGAGTCAGGTCAGGTGAATGTGGTGGATGGGAAGCAACTGCCACTCAGATGTCGCGGTTTTAAGTTCACTTTGCAGGACAAAATTCTCTAACATATTCCACACAACAGCCCTACATAATCTGAATGGTCATGTAGGAAGTATGAGGTATCATGAGGCATCATTCGGCGACGCTTTGTCGAACAAGTTAGACTTTACGTGCTGCGCAGATATTCGTGGATATTTAGGTATTACCTCGCCTGCATATCGAATGACATACACATAAATAAATGTGCTGTACCAAGGAATATACGCGACGGATATAGCCCCCAACATGGTATCGCTACAAAGAAGTATGTTCGGTGTCTCATGTCTCCAATAGTGACGGCTCGTGGCTGCTAAAGTGGGTTGCTGACTATACTCTGACCATTTCATCAAGGCAGTTTGGGCGTGGTCAAATTCCTCTACAGCATTGTCAATTCTATGGGCACTTCTGAGATTTTGTACGGCCCAGATCTAAGCCCCACTCATTACCTTCGTATAGAGAAATCTCAGAAATACACATAAAATTGGCAACGCTGTAGAGGAATTTGGCCACGTCCCAACTGCCTTGATAAAATGGTCAGAGTATAATTATATACGAGGATATTGACCTCTGCAGAATATAACTCAAAAAGTTACTGATGATATTTTGGGCAGCTCAAACAGCCATCATCCATTCCAGGGCTGACCAACCGTTCATCGACCTCCTGATGCCTGGAACTCCTCATAAGCTCATTTGCTTTGTTCAGTTTTATTTATTTACAAGAGTGCCCGCGCTGTCAAAAATAACAGCGAAAAATTTGTTAAAATCCATCTTGGTTGATCTTAATTTTCATATTAACTGCCTTACGTAGGATGCAGTGCAACTGCCAACTTAATTGGGGAACTTACAGATGAGCAAGGTAGGCGAGACAGCACTAAGCTTTCTATCGGAAATATGCTGAAGTGCAATGTTTTTTTTTTGCTCCCAGTCGATATTGTTAATAATAAATAAGAAATGAATGACATATTTTTAAGGCGTAAAAGGGCACATGCTATCAAGAACGACAGCGAAGAATCTGTGATGGCCATCTTCATTGATCATATATACTTTCGTTATTACAACAGCTAAGCTAAGCGCACCCTGAGATGAGCGTTTACGGCTTCACTGCCGCTCAATATAGAAACGTTTTTTTCTCTCTGACATGGAGAAAATTCATTGCTTTTTGCAGGCCGATCAGCAACGCTCCAAGTAATACCTTCGATTCGGTATTACGGATCCGGTAGGATATCTTTTATAGGTCCAATGATTTTTGCTTAGCGAAAGCTGTGTCATCGACCATTGAATTAAATTTGGAAGAAAAACTGACCCAACGAATTATCTATGGGAAGAAACTAAGAATCAAGAAGCATGAGAGTGCTGATGGAATCCTCAGATACCTTCAGTACTGCGATTTCATCTTCGGTATCTTCCAAATTTAATTCAATGGTCGATGACACAGCTGTCGCTAAGCAAAAATCATTGGACCTATAAAAGATATCCTACCGATACTGTGCCATAGATTCAATGTATAGAGAAGGTAATACCTAAGCTTCCGTTATGCTCAACGCCCTTGAAACCGTTTTGCGTTGAGCATAACAGAAGCTTGGGTCAATAAAATCTAAAATCTAAATCTTGAAGAGGTCTTTTAACTCTCTAAACAATGATTGTCCAAGACGTCCAATCTTCTAGTAAAATACATATAGAGGAAAAAGCTACGACGGCCAACCAAATTATCGTAAGAGATGCGTTCTATCTTCTGAGCAGTACACTTCAATTAATCTTCAGCACACTCCTTCTCTCCCTTCGATGACGTGCAAAATATTAACTGTATTCGTAAGCTTTTCAGCAGTACAAATTTTCGCTCCCGAAAAATTGGAATGAAGAATTATTACGCCTACTCCACAGGAAAAAATCGGTTCCTCTACGCTTCGCTGATTTGCTACAAAATGGGTACAACATAGACCAATAGAAAATATAATTTCGATGTGGAGTAAACGTAATCAATATCAGATTCCTCGGGAACGGCAAGTGCAGCTGGAAGAGCAATGTTAATAGCGATAAGTGCCGTATTCCAAAATTAGCCTTCTTCTGCAACATGGTTTATTGCCTAGTAAATCCCATCAGAAAGGAACAGGATCGCCAAAATTTCCAACGGGGCAAGAAATGCATTCAGATAATAAAGGGGTAAGGATTTCACCTTTGCCTTCTGCAGCCTCGGCATCGTTGATTACGAAATCTGCATCCTGGCCTATTTTACGCCTATTTCGTTAAGAGCGGACACGAAATAAATATTGGACGAAGGAAACCTCGGTAAAGAGTACGAACGACGATGCAACGGAGTGCTTAGAGAAGCTATAAGTATCTGCATTGAGTGAACTTCAACGTTGGAAAAGAAAAAAAAATTGGTTTTTATTCTTAAGAGCGTGACACGGAACATATAAATAAATATATAATTACACGATGGTCATATTTAGTGTTAGATGACCACAGTCTTCAATCTGGGCTAATTTTCCCTTATCTGTGTTTTTAAAGCGTGACAGAAAATGGATAAATAAACAAAGAGATAAATATACATCGGTCTTTATTATATTGTAGAATAGAGTGCCTGTGCTGTCAAGAATGACTACGAAAAATTTGAGACTACCCGTGTTCATTCACTATATTCATTTGTCACTAAAATGTTTCTGAAGGATACGCTACAACAGCCGTCTCGAATTTTGATACGAGATATGTAAGTGCTCTCTCTTGCAATTCATGTGCTCTCTCTTTCAATTCAGTCGTCTCCCACCGTGGACTATATGCGAAAAACTGTTATGCTACTGGAAACTAGCAAGCCTCAGTGAATTTAAATGAATTACCCGCCGCGTATCCATGACACCCAACCAGCCTTCAGTACATCGAAAATTTTGTCTTGAAGTGAAATCAGACGAGGCCGTCAAGATAGAGAATCAGCTCCGTCAAAAGGAACACGGCAAGTGGAAAAAGAAAAGCAATGTCTACTACCGGAAAAAAAAAAAAAATCATCGCCTCGTCCGCCCTTTCGTTGATTACCTTTTGAATTTGTGCGTGGTAAACTGAAAACAAATGTATTGTTCGATGCATGGAGAAAGTTATAAAATAAGACTGCATGGCCGCGCTAAGACAAGCTGCAATGTCTCTATTATTTCAATTCGAAGAAGTGTTTCAAGCAAGAAGAACATAGAAGGAAAGAAATAAAGAGCCAACGCAACCTAATTAAAAAATCTGCAACCTGGCCTAATTTTCGCCTATCTAGTTCTCTAAGGGCACTGTCAGACGAGCGGGTTGGCCGCCGCGGGTGCGAAGCGGGTCAGCCGCGGCGGAACCGCTTTTGAAAGAGTTAATGTTGATTCCAAGGACTACTTGAGTAGTCCTTGGTTGATTCCTATGTAAAACGCTGGCTGATGTCACACGGGCGGTCTACCCGCCTGACCGCGGCGGGTGAGACTCATTTCCCCACTTGAAACCGCCGCGGCCAGCCCACCTGGCTATGTCAGACGAGCGGTGTCGAGGCGGCACGACCGCGGCGGTCGCCACGGTTGCCTACAGTACCGCATTTTGCTTTTCAATTGAGTCTTGCAAATGTGGTAACCGTTCATAGAAGCATTTAGAATTAATTGAAAGATTTAGTGGGATCATTTTCCAATTTGTTGAATAGCAGATAGTGAGCACCATCTATTAATCGGGCACTTCTTACTGGGTATGACCAAAACCGCTTACGACGTCGCTGTTGACGTTTCTTTCGAAGCAAAAGTGTTAATTACAATACTTCTTGTTCTAAACTTATTTTAACACAACCATACGCTTCATCAACGGCACGATTCGAACTGCAGCGGCAGCCGCACATAACCGCCTATATTATGTCACAGGGGCGGGTCGGCCGCTACTGAACCTCATCGGGTTAGTAGCGGCCGACCCGCTCGTGTGACATGGTAAAGGCTACCTGACCGCCGGCGGGCAAAAACTGCTCGTCTGACAGGGACCTAAGAGCGTGACTCGACGCAGCGGACAATGTTTCAAAATTTCAAAAAAGCATTTGCTTATTTGAATATTCTATTTGAAGCTTTGGAAAATTCGGTATCACAGCTACATCTTACTGCGATAACCAGCCTAAATTTCTGCAAGATCTAACGTATTCAATTTCGACCATCGTCGATCCTCCCACCTGATGAGCTGAGGACAGCGAAACGTACGGCGTGGGTTACTAAATTTCTTATTAGTGCTTCTCATCGTTTTCTTCAGAACATATAAATATATAAACATATAAACACACGACGGTGGTCATTATATTGTGTTGATTTATGCAATTATATTTGCAGACCCTGCATGGAACGTGTGAAGCATCTTGCGCTACTTTATGCTGCTTTTATTTACTATTGCAGCCTTAGTTCATAATATTTATATATATATTACTCATTTATTATGCATTGTAAATTAAGTACTGCAGGTAACCGCTTTGTGCCTATCCCTTTTTCTAACGAGGCTGTATTCACTATGCTACACGGGTTCTTCGTCGTTCAGGCAATCCTTGATGTGTGTAAACCCTACTTGTTTGATGCAATTTAGTTTGTACTACCATCCTTTACGTGTACTTGGTGCAACATGCAATAGTGAAGTCATCTTGACAGCCTCTCCCAATAGGAAACCCGTAGGTATTGATCCATGCTGAGAATATAGACCAACTGGCACCAGAGCAATGTACGGCTGCAGTCGACCACGGCTCTCATGCAACTGTCCTTGCTGTCTCCCCCCTCCTCCTCCATCCACTGCAGCTATAGAGATAACAAATGCTGAGTAAGCATGTCAATCGCAACAAGAGCCCGCTTAATGGGTTGGTATGCGACCTTACTACATCCAGTGCCTCGAGTTCAGCACCCTAGGCTACTGCTAGCGCGGTAAAGAATAGGTTAATACTTCCATCTTGTTCACCGCTTGTTGTAGTAGGCGACTTATGAATAAAATATAGATTGCACTGATATAGATTTTGACAACAATAGGATTATATAATAAAGAGGATGAAATTTTTTCCTTTGGTAAAAATACCCGCCAAGGAGCTGATAGCTACAACTCTGTTTGCTCGCTCAGATCCAGACTCTGGACAAATTATTTATAAAGGTACCGGTATTAAGATTGGTGTTGGATTTACTGCTGCATAGTGTTAGCATTATGCCCTTCAGTTTTATTATCATAATTAATATTAGATAATTATTTCTATCTTTTTGTATTATGTACGTTACTTAAGGAATTTGAAAGCAAAGACTATAGTTAAAAATGATCTCATATTAAGACGTTTCGGAGACCTGCTACATTATCAGTTATGAAAAAATGATATCATATTAAGACGTTTCGGAGACCTGCTACATTATCAGTTATGAAAATATGATATCATATTAAGATGTTTCGGAGACCTGCTACATTATCAGTTCTGAAAAATGCAACGAACTTTTGCAACGAACTATACAAAAAAGAGTTGATGAGGTCGACTAAAAGTAAAAATTATCTATTCACTAGCTTCAAGGGATAAGAACTATTGGAGCTATTGAGGTCGGGTTTCAGTTTGTGGATAAAACGGGATTCTAAAATTCTTGTAGTGGCGTAGTTTCCGTGATGGTGTGGGCTGCTTTTTCCTTCAGAGGTGCAACTATGGAACTTCAGGTTTCGCAGAGATATCAAGCAGTATGAGACTGAGACAGCAAATTGTCTTCGAATTCTTCACCGCTTGGAGTGATCTTCCCCTAAGCCAAGCCTCTTGGAAGCCCTCACTACAACAATACCTCAAAGAATTTTTGAAATCGTCATCAAGTAGGTATGGAAGAATGATTCACTACAAAGTCTTCCTCTCCTTACTACAACATCTTTATAAAGAGTTTTCTACTTTTTGACTTGCTAGTCTTAGATTTTGTGACCAACTGGTAAGCGTCTCAGTTACTTCAAATGTAAATTTTTAATTAAAATGACTAGGCAGTAACACTTTATTCTTACAACTGAGCTCACTTTAGGTCGCTGCAGGTAATGCAAACGCAGCATGACACAGTCACAGCCTACTCACACAATCACCCATCATAAATGATGTAACAGTGGCATGGTACCGTCACAGCAAGTGGTATGGTCCGCCAGTCTCGGATGAAGTACGCCAGTCTCGGATGAAGTACGCCAGTCTCGGATGAAGTACGCCAGTCTCGGATGAAGTACGCCAGTCTCGGATGAAGTACGCCATGAATTACCATTCATCTGGTTCCAGACAGAAAAAATGAAGAAATAAATAATCACAAAAATCCACAAGTATTTTCCCCACCTTGATCCATGTATATTATATTTTAGGAATTAGTGTAAGATAGCCTCATATTTATAACCGAAGAGAGGTATCCGGTGTGTTGGTGCGCTCCTCCGCCAAGGAGGTTATGTTTTCGTCGTGTTTGTCTCTGTGTTTGTCTGTCTGTCACCAAAATAACTCAAAAAGTTATGAACCTATTTGGATGAAATTAACAGGGATTGTTAGGTATGTTAGGAGAAACAGATGATTAACTTTTGGTGAAGATATATCCATCCGTTTCTTTGTTTGTCTGCCTCCTATTTCTCGATGCCATAACTCAAAAAGTTATGGATGGATTTTGATGAAATTAACATGAGTTGTTAAGTATATAACAAAGAGTAAATGACCAAATTTTGGTAAAGATCCGTTTGTTCGTTCGTTCGTTTGTCACTGTTTTTAATTTTATGCTTGTTAGCACAATAACTCAACAAATAATGAATGGATCTTTATGAAATTTATAGGGGTTGTTAGTGTTATTAAAAGACATGAATGATAAAATTTTGGTGCAGATCGGTTTGTTCGCTTGTATGTTTGACTCATGTTTCTTAACAGTATAACTCAAAAAGGTATGGACGGATCTTCAAGAAAATTGAACAAGCTGTTATTAATATAAAAAGGCACAAATGATTAGATTTTAAAGTTTATACAAGGAATATAATGGTTTCAGAGCTAATTTGAATTTTTTTTGCTACCGTCGCCTCACTTGGCGGAGGTATGCGTTCTCAGAGTGCTCTAGTTATAAGTGTGACCGCTGCGAGCGCTCGTACATTGGGAGCACCGCTCTCCAATTGTTCGTGAGGTGCGCCCAACACAAAGATACTTCTTTTCGAACGGGTCAACTTTTAGCGAAACCTACCAAGTCTTCCATCCGTGACCATCGTATAAATAGTGATCATATTTTTAGCAGCAATAATTTTTCTATTTTAGACGCAACCCAGACCACTGATGACCTCCGCATTTTAGAATCATTGTATATTTTCAAACGTAGACCGGAGGTGAACAAGTGTTCATCGGCTGTGAAGTTCTCTATCATTTCATAGATAATTCATGTTTTTTAGCGGCTACCTTTGAGAGATTTGTTCTTGTTATTCTTAGCCACCTTTTTATAATCCAAATTTTGTTACTTTCAGACTACTGATGATAGATTTTTAATAATCCGAAACGTCTGGCTTTTAATAATGTTTGTAATCGCGTAGGTACTTCTTTTTATCCTGAAAATTAGATTCCCGGTGAATCAGCCTATTTCTAGAATATCTATTGAATGTCTATTGTCTATTGAAAGTAAAACCATTATTTTAACACTAGTAAGGCTGAAAAATTAAAACTACCTGCACGGACTGTAGCCGTCAATGACGGTTAGACAATTCTAGGTAGTACTTGTCTGTTTACCATCAATTAGTAATAGCAGTGTGCTTATATTTCTTTCCGATATACATTAGACTAAAAATATACATCAGGTAACGGCAAATCTGTAAAGCTGTCCACTGAAAAGTGAATTAAAACGAAGATTTAAATAGCCGTCAATATTATTGAAGGATTTGGTCATTCTAGTGTTGAGACTTAGCTTGTTTTTGTAAATTCTGCGGATAATGCTATGAGTGTTTAATTATCCCCAAACACACAGCACGGGCTGACTAAAACAATGAACATTTGCTTCATGTTCAATGAAAAAATATTTCAATTGTTTAGTATTTCGTAACTAACTGTAACCTACCCATTCTCTGTACGTAATAATCACGATGGCATTTAAAGGAATATGATAATAATAGTCACAGCTGAAGCATCCTTGTGCACAGCATCAGATGTGGTCCAACGAAAGGAAGACAGAATTAAGGGACATGCAGTATGTCGAGAGAACCAAAGTACCCGTCCTTACGAGTGTTGCCACACAGGTTCAATACGCATGGGTACAGGAATACCACGAAGAAAAGGAAAAACTGAAAATAACATCATGGGTCACTGAATGAAAACGGAAGAGAGTAAAGCAGGCACCAAAATAAAAAAGCGTCCCGAAGGTCCATGATGTTATTTTCTAGTTTTCCATTTCTTCTCCGTAGTCCTGTACTCATGCGTATTGAACCTGCGTGGCAACACTCGTAAGGACGGGTACGGTTCTCTCGACATACTGCATGTCCCTCAATTTTGCCTTGCTTTCGTTGGACCACATCCGATGCTGTGCGAACGCTATTATGACAGCAGTTACAGTGAGCAAAAACACCGTTTCGAAAATATCTAGAGCTGTTTTCTCTTTAAAAATGAACTAATTTGATTGCCAAAATGCAATGCAAGCAATGCTGATTCGTTCATTTTAGGCTCCTTAATGAGGTCGCCAAAGAATTAGCAGCAACAAAAAATCGGCAAAAATTAATTAAAGCTAAGAAGAACTATGCAAATGGTAATTAAAGTTTTTTATTTTTTGCCCGCAAACGGCATCTTACTGAGCAGAAGCAAAACCTTCAAAGCAGTATAACAGAAGACTGCAATAAATTCCTCAAGCTCACAAAGGTATTTTCATTGGATGTGTTAACCAGTCTCTTATCTCAGCATGGGCCACACGATACCTTGACTGACCACTGAAATTTGCAGGTGAGGCTAATTTCGAATAGATTAAACTTGGATAAAATCTTTTAAAGGGCACAGGACGACCTGAAACAAGAAGTAAACGGCTCACGGTTATGTAAGAAATGTGTTTATCAGCAAGAAGCACAAATTCGTTGCTATTTACCAACTGTGGCCGACGGTAATTGAAGCGTACGTGGGACTGCAAAATGACCTAAAAAAATGTCTAAAATAAATTTTGCTATTTTTCATTGGCCCCTGCTCACGCATGCGTGTTTCTTTTCAATAGATAAATTCCTTGCGTCTCCAAGATCAGTTTATATTTTGCTTCAAGTCGGTACTTTGAATGGAAGAAATTTTTTTCGAGGATTTATCAATTTGCTATCAGCCTCATAATTGCTAGGAGTGGACAGTCAAGGTATCATGTGGTCCATAACCTCAGTAATTATGGTGGACTTGGATAGACCGTCCTCATAGACATGACCAGTGAAGTGTGTTCGTGGAAACAGATTCAAAATGTAGGAGCGAAAAAACATGCGCACAAACCTAAAAACACGAATTTTGTCCAATAAACTTTTTTTGAACAGCGTTTATCTACCCCGCTGATCAAAACTTTGTAAGTGCCCCTTATACGTACCCCGCTGATCAAAACTTTGTAAGTGCCCCTTGTACGCGATGCTGGACCCCAGGTCTGTTACTATTGGTACTCTAATTGCATGCCATGTTTTCTGTAAGGTAACTAACCATACGGCTGCTTGTATGAATGTACACCAAGGCGTAGGGCTGCCTTAAGCCTGTAGTACTGTAAAGTGTATATTTTTCTTGTGCCCTGCTGAGCTCCGAGTAGCAGGAGTGAATGACCCATAGGCACTTAGTAGGTGAATGACGTAATGACGTAAGATTGACGTTATAGTTTACAGACGCTCCCGCCAAGTGCCTATACGTCATTCGTGGCGGCTATTCCGAGCTCAGCAGTACACCAGAAAAATACGCTTCACTTTACTTCAGTCTTATACCATCCCTAGGTCTTGGTGTATATACATACATACCAACTAGAACGCCTCGTGGCGTAAAACCATCACCTGCGGTGGGAGCAAACTCAACGAAGTAATGTTTGATGGCCAGCTAATCCTTATTTTTCATATGGATGCTGCGTCCAACACGGCAAGCTCCCCGCTGACCGCCCCGTGCTGATCTCTCAATTATGACATAGGAAAGATGGGAGACCTCGTGGCGTACGTGAGACGATCTGGGCGGCGGAGGCAAATTCGCCCCGCTGGAGGATAATTCAACACTCATTTTTTATGGCTAGCTAGGCATAGTTTTTTGGCATGGGGATCACATCTAGGTCAACCCACCAAACTCCCTACAAAAATAATGAACATTGCTCAACTTCTTCGACCTCTTATTGGATGGACAGACAAATAGACATATGTAAAAACAAATATATATGTTTATATAATTAATGAAAAACCAACTTACTTTTGACATTATGCTAAAAAGAATAATATGGAGATGCTTCACGTCAATAATTGATCTGAGTAATATTAACTGATACTGGTAAGAACTTATGTACAGTATATACAATCTTTCTACCATCATCAGAGGCCTACCAACGCTTCAAATTAAATTTCAGCAACTGTGTGGTGTGTTTTCGCCAATTGTGAGATTTGTATTTAATACGAAGACTGCCATGCTTATGTGCCAGCCTTTTATCTACGACAGGTTGTAAACTCTCGCCCCCGGTACATCTGCGTATCTGTAACGTGCAGTAATTGGAGTTAATGCAGCAGACTGTAGTTGAAAATTGACAAAACATTTGCTTCATTGGAAATTTCATTTATACGTTTGGAACAGCTGGTATCATAGTTACACCTTCCTATGGTAACCTCTCTAAATTTCACAAGATTTCAAGAACTAAATTTAACAACTTTGACCCTCCCACCTGATGAGCTGGAGAACAGCGAAACGCGCGTCGTGGGTATCAAAATTTCTTCAATTGCTTCTAATCGATCTACATCTATGCCATCTCAAGAAAATATAATAATTGTATAGTTATATTCTATTATATCAGTCCTGCTACAATTCTTATCATTATTATTGTTATTATTATCAAAACTTCAAGACCGGGCCGCCACGGACAGATAGTACAACCCAAATGAAGCAGTTTGCAGCACCGGGAAGCCGCTGTTGAAGAAAATCCAACAAGAAATTATCAACTGCTGACTTAAACGCCTGCAGGCCAACACGACCGAAAACCGATGCCGGCAATGAATCCTAAACCCCAACAGACCAGGGCACAAAGCACCGACTGAACTGACGAGTTCTGCATCTAACAGTCTCCAAAGTGAACGAATGCGTGGCAACCGCAGCACGTATAATCCTCCTTGAGAACTTGAGGACTTTGACAGATGAATACAACCAATGTCTTTCATTGTTGTAAACCTTGTAAAACATACAGAGTCCAGCAACCGCGCTCCTATGGGGCAGGTTCACCACATCATTTTCGGCACACAGCCTGCTGGCTGAACTAACAAGTCGGTCCAGCAGACGCAAGTGACTGTCAGCAGCTGAAGCCCAGACCGGTCAGCAATACTCCAACACAGGCAGCAAGAAAGCATAAAAGCATCTGCGGTTGACCTCCCTGTCACCAAACACAGAATTCACCTTACGCAGGAGCCCAATCTTACTGGAAGCACGTGACACCAGTCGCCTAATATGCGGCTCAAATGTAAGCTTTTTATCAAAGACAACACCGAGAATCTCCAAGGAGCTAGACTCCTGAAGCAAAGTGCCATCTATCTTCAGGTATGGATGCTGCGGTAAAGGTGTCCGAGACCGACTGGCGATCATAGACTTGGTCTTACTGGTATTCAACTTCATACTATAGTCCGAGCACCATGCACTACTGTGCGACAGATCCCTATTCAGAGACTCGGCGACTTCATTACGCGTGCTGGGGCAGGTATCACTGCCATCAAGGTGGCATCGTCGGAATAGTTCATCATCGCGTTCTCTAGCGAAGAGAGCATGTCACTAGTAAATAGAACGAACAGCCGTGGGCAAAGTACGCTACCCTGGGGGGCGCCAGATTGCACTGTGACAGAGGCACTCAAAACGCCGTCAACACACACACTCTGCGTTCGCTCAGAAACAAAATCACGAATGATTGATAGAACCCTACCACCCACACCAAACGACTCCAACTTGTACAATAGACCCCTGTGGTTGACGCTGTCAAACGCCGCCCTGAAGCCCAACTGTACCAGGCGTGCCTCAGACCAACAATCCAACGCAGACTGCAAATGGTATGACACCGATAACAGTGCGTCACAACAGCCCAAACCAGTTCTGTATGCAAACTGACTAGCAGGCAACAAACCCGTAGCCTTAGCCAGCCAAACGTCCAAGCTTGGATGCTACCAATTTCTCGAACACCTTCGAAAAAACGGGCGTTAACGTAATAGGTCGGTAGTTAGCGACATGGGGCGACACTGGACCTTTGGGAATGGGAGTAATATTCCCAGTACGCCAGAAATGGGGAAAATGAACTAGCCGTATCAAACGCCGGAAGATCACTCCTAACTTAGGGGCGAGAGCATCAGCAAGCTGCTAATAAAACAGGGGAAAAATACCCACCGGGTCCACATCTCCATAAGGATCAAGACCCTCAAGCAGCACCTTTATAGTACCAGGTCTGAACGCCAAAGAGTTTAAGTGAGGTTCTTCAGGGTGACACCCATGAGGCAAATGCAACTCATCCCTGCTTTGCTTCAAATCAAAGTGAGCCGACAAGAGTTCCGCCCTAGCCAATGGATCAGCAATGATACCTCCACCTCGACCAACTAGTAGCGGCAACGAAGGTTCAGCATCGAAAACTGAACCCTTAAGCTCACTCCACCAACGATTTGGATGGACAATACTCAGTAGAGACTTCTTGGAACGCTGCCTCTGACGATGCTGTGCCCTCTCATACACACGCTTAGCCTCGGCCATACGATGTACATATGTCTGCCACAACGTGCGGTCACGTGAACGCCCCCAAGCCTGATAAGGCGCTTGTTCAGCTTCAAAAGCTAACCGACGATGGTCATCAAACCACGGTTTATCCCGAGATCTCACAAGATTTGTTCTCTTCGGGACAAACCTCTCCAAAATAGACACAGTCAAGTCGTTGAGATTAGAGATAGGATCATCACTACAAATAATCTGGCGCCAGGGCAACGCCCTTACTGCACCAGGAATAGCATTCTAATCAGCCCCACTCTTAGCATTCCAATCAGCCCCATTCATTTTACTTGTCTGTGATGAGTAATAGTAAAAGTAATTCTCCATGATACAAACTTATAATTATTTATCCATTTCAGGCAACTGGCATTAAACAGTGGTGAGGTGCATGTGTGCCTGAATGGAAGCAAATAGAATTTAGCTATCTGCTCTCCTCTACTCGGAGCCACAACGAACCCGCCATTACTAGGCGGCTTAAAGTCAGACGGATGACCGTGCACAAAGTGGTAGAGGAAAATAAAGACCTCACGGATCGATCTCAGTTAGTTTCGTTGCGGGTCTACAGCCTAGCAATCCTCCTTAACTTAACAAATGCTTGGGTTTCAGTGACCGATCGACTTATCACGTGGAGGAGGGCAGATACCTCACTTCTTGTTGCTGTCACAGAGGCATACTTGCACCCTACCACTATTATTGCAAATGATAGTTTCTTAAAAATAATAACACTCCATTTAGCGTCTCAAAGAATAAGCTTCACTTTTTAAGATTGATTAGACACACACACACACACACACACCTATACAGACAGGTGAAATGAAGTGTATCTAACAGGACTGTCGTAATATCAAGCATATGTATATAAACGACGCTCTGACTGATGCCAAATAAATTTTTTCGCACTAAATTTGAATTCATGGGCAGTCCGTGAACTTTGTGTACTTACCTCCGCCGAGGAGGTTATGTTTCGTCGGGTTTGGTTCTTAGTCTGTTATTCTGTCTGTCCTCAAGATAACTTAAAAAAATATGGACAGATTTTAACGAAACTTACATTGTAGCGGCAGAAGAGCTAGGCCCTACATTCAATTTATTTAGAATAGGCTAGATAGCAACTTTTTCCCCCTGTCGGCAACCCGGCAAAGCTCGCCCTAGAGAAGGGTAAAGAAATTCAGTTGGTCACTTTCAGTATCTTGGTTCATCAAACGGATAATAGTAAGAGTTCACACTTTCTAAAAGGTAACCGCAATTGAAAAGTTGCACAGATTATCGTACATTCCAGTCTGACGATCTATTGCAAAAGCACAAACTTCATTAGATTTCTTCATCAGCCCAAAGGCATGTGGTAAGACGTGACAAACAGTAAGATACAAGCTTGCTGCTCCATACAGTANACAAATCAGCTAGGTAACAGTTAGGAAGTTATTTTTGTTAAACCATAGAATAAATTTCACAAGACAAAAAACGAGGTTAGATAGGAAACACATCCAAGGAAAGATAATCGCCGACAGTTGATCGACATAGGTAACCTTCCTACAAACAGGTAACAAGAAAATTCATCGTGTAAACGGAAAAGATATAGAATAAACATCAATCCTTGCAGCCCTGACTGTAACACGCAGGAATAGGTACTCAATCAGATAAATAACTACATCGGTCATTAGTTAGACAGATTTATCGCCGCTAATCGAATTAACGTTGAAACTCCGATGACCCTAATTCACTTGCATAACACTAGTCCGTGAATAGTATCGAAATTTGTATCTTATCACAACCGTCGACTCTGCATGGTTCGCAGCAGAAGCATCACCGCGCCCCAGCAGCGCATGCGGGTCCGGGTATGCGTCCGGGTACAGCGGCATCACGGCGACGCCACAAGTACGGAGCCCAGGAAGAGAATTTTTTTCCTGAACCTTTCAGCAAGTACAGTCTCAAGGCAGCCAATGGCGTGGCAGGTCACAGGCCACAGTGGGAGGGGCGAAGGGTGATGGTCAGTGACGGCGTTGCTCTCGGATGCGTACTTTGAAAAAACTATGTAAATTCACTATTTACGTGCCTTAAAGTTGATTCTCATAAATAATAGGCATCTATTAAGGTGAGTGGTGTACTTGAACTTCGTTTAGATGTGAGCAGCATGTGAAAATTGCTCGTGTGGGAGCAGTTTATATTGAGTCTCTGAGTATTTTACGTACATGTTATAAGGAGTAAATGTCACCAAGCATTGCGCTCAATGCCTAACCAATAAGCGAATTGAATCACTCATACATTAAATTTATAGATTTGTTTTAAGCTATGTTAGACTAGGCCAGGTTCTATTAGTTCAATGGGGAGTAATGTTAAAGAGATGCATGCGTAACTATAAAAGTTTACGTTTATTTCTGATGCATTACATGCTCTAGATTATGTTCTAATTTCTGTGTTCTCTAACTTGACATAACTCAGCCTAGCCTCATCTGAGCTAACGCAATCTTTGCTGAACCCTAATTACCATGGCATAACCTACCCTATCTAACCTAAACATATCTGACTTAAATTAACCTTTTTCTGAAACGGCTGATTCATTTCCCCTATTGTCGAAGCAGTACGCTGGGATCGGCTTATTCGTTGTAACACACACACTGTATGTAGACACTGGTCAGTTGATACAGGAAATTCGTGGCACATTACGCTTACGACGAATTAGGTTAAAAAAGCTGCTAAGGCACTGTATAAGTTCAAATCAATCATAAAAAGCGTTTTATATGTTCTCATACCCTTGATAACGCACTTAACATTGTACTGACACTATTCAGATGTACTATAAAGATATGAATGGTTTCGATGCATGATGAGTGCCATGCAAATTAACTTGAAGCCCGTTCGATTAGGACATAAACTCAATGTACTTAGCTTAAATCAAGCGGGAATATGGACGTGCTCGATTTGGTACCTAAAAGTCGAGCTAAGCCAAGCCCACTTGACTTAACTTGTCCGGTAGCTGTTGACAGGAACTTCAGCTTCGTTTTGAATCGTGTTGTAGGTGTTAGAAGCGACCAAGAAAAATTAATGGTTTACACTGGATTACCTAGTGGCTCTGTCAGTTTGAATATTTGGTCGTGAGTCATAGTGCGACCTTCCAATTCTATACTTCGTATAGTGTAGGATAAAGTAAGTGCATTGTTAATGGCCGAAACAAGCAGCACCTTTTCTCTAACCTACTTTTTCTGAGAGCGGTAATTCGTTGCCAAACTACAGTCTTAACTGAACAATGGATGGAGACACTATGAGCGTACGCATCATGTACACACAGACCAGTGTATAATATGCGCATGCACTTTTCACACGCATTTCAATTCTAAAACTAAGTTCAGGTACATAACATACCTTTATTGATGTCCATTGATAATCAATTGACGTCAAGAAAGGTATGCTAGGGAGTGTTCGACTGGGACCTAAAGGTCGATCTAAACCTAGCCTACTTGACTTATCTTGTCCGACACTGCAGACAGGTATCCCGCATTCGTCCCTATGAGGCTTCTAAAAACTCAATATTACAATATTAAGATTTCAGTAGGTTCAACTTGAGCTGGTCGCTTCTAACACCTACAACACGATTCAAGACGTCAAAGCTAAAGTTTCTTTCACCAGTTCCGGACAAGTTAAGTTAAGTCGAGTGGGTTTGGCTTAGCCTCACTTCTAGGAACCATATCAAACACGCCATTAATCCTGGTTGATTTAAGCTAAGCACATTGAGTTTATGTCCTAATCGAACGCGCTTTAAGTTAAGTTGCAGGGCGCTCATCATGCATCGAAACCATTCATTTATTTATAGTACATCTGAATAGTGTGAGTACAATGTATGTGCATCGTCAACGGTATGAGAACATATAGGACGCTTTTTGTGATTGATTTGAACGTACAGCGTCTTAACATTTGTTTGAAGCCTAATTCGTCGTAGGCGTACTGTGCCACCAATTTCCTGTATCAACTGACCAATGTCTACATACAATGTGTGTGTATGTTACAACGAACAAGCCGAACCCAGTGTACTGCTTCGGCAATAAGTGAGCTGAATCAAGCGTTTCAGAAAGGGGTTAATTAAAATCAGATATGCTTAGGTTGGATAGGGTAGGTTATGCTATAGTAATTAGGGATCAGCAAGGATTTCATTAGCCTAGTTTAGATTAGGTACGGCTATCCTGAACTATGTCATTACTCCCCATTGAACTATTAGAAGCTGTCCTAGTCTAACATAGCTTAAAACAAACCTATCCATTTAATTTATGAGTGATTCAATACACTTATCGGCTAGGCATTGCGCGCAATTCTTGGTGACATTTACTCCTTGTAACATGTACATAAAATACTCAGAGACTCAGTAGAAACTGCTAACACGAGAAATTTTCACATGCTGCTCACATCGAAACGAAGTTCAATCACAAACCTTAATTGATGCCTATATTAAATATGAGAATAAACTTAACGGCACGTAAATTGTGAATTTACATAGTTTTTTCAAGGTATGCATCTGAGTGCAACACCATCACAAACCATCACCCTTCGCCCCTCCCACGCCATTGGCTGCCTTGAGACTGTACTTGCTGGAAGGTTCAGGAAAAAAAAAATTCGCGCCCAGGAATGGCACGAAGTCGTTACGCCGCGACATCAGCGTTTCACGCCACCCTCCCACCTGAGCGAGAAGAAGATCACAAAAAATAGGACAGGTACCGAATCCAAGATTCAAAAAGGGAGCAACCGCAATTTCCCCAACTCGCTAAGTTACTTCAAACGTAGAAGCTTTATAAATATTCCCCAACTCATTGCACCATAGGCGATCTAAGAAAAAAAAGGATATATATGTAGTATGTCTGATCAATCCATGAACTCTCAGGATTACAGGAAAAAGAGACAAGAACCAGCAGCAAGCAAAGTGCTCGAGCGGGGGTTGAAACAAAGGAAAGACGTTCCAAAGGCCTAACGTAAGTTATACAGTACAAACCTGTCCCACTTGGGCGCCGCTCCAAGAACGTTGGACGGGCAAACGTAACTCACCCCTCTAATCAACAATTGCAGCTGGCGTAAAAACGTCGTTCAAGCAAGTCACCCATACACTGCGAATGTTAGCGAAGTCAGAGTGTCGAAAATTGACAGCAGAAAATTGACAGCAGAAAATTGAAAGCAGAAAATTGACAGCAGAAAATTGTAAAATTGAAATACTGAAGATTGGCTACCAATTTCACCACCATTGACAATAATTATCACTAGTCTCGAATAGGAGAATCAATTGTAAGATATGCACAGTTACACCTCTAAATCCCAACTGATACACTTACTTCAACGCCATTACAGGTGAGTAACGCCATAGTCAATTAAAATACGGTAACGCTTCAACAAATATTACATAGCAAACTAAATTTTACGAAAGAAAAATAAATAATCGGGGAAACATAGTTAAGCCAATTTCGAATGACAAAAACTACGGTACAAACGCTGTACCAGATTATGGAAAGTGAGCAGTACTAGTAGAGCGGCCCTGCCACCTTTACCGAGGTTCAGGCAGTTAGATAAGAAATCGCCGGAAACAAGACCCCCCCCCCCCCATGAATACAATTCCGTCGGCAGAGAGCGGTTCAGGAAACCCAAGACGAAGAAGGGGATCCCTGGGCGGCTACAACATGGGTTGTTGGGTATGTTAGTAGGAACAGATGCTGAACTTTTGGTGAAGATCTGCCCATTTGTTTCTTTGTTTCTCTGTCTATCTATTTTTGTAAGTACCATAACTTAAAAAAGCAACGGACAGATTTTCATGAAATTCACATGAGTTGTTGAGTATTTTGAGAAGTGTAAATGAACAAATTTTTGTATCGATCTGTTCGTTCGTTCGTTTGTTACTGCGTCTGATTTTATGTTTGTTAGCGCAAAACTCAACAAAATTATTGATGGAACTTTATGAAATATTCAAAAGTTATTAGTATATTAAAAGACATAATTGATTAAATTTTGGTGATCAGCGATTGGTCCGTTTGTGTATCTGGCTGATGTTTGTCAAAATATTTGTGAGCACCATAACTCAAAAAGATATGAACGGATCGCCAAGAAAATTACAGACACTGTTAATACTATTAAAAGGCACAAGCGATTACATTTTGGTGTTGATACAAAGAAAATCATAGAATTTTTCGTTACCGCTATCCTGCTGGGCAGAGGTATGCTTTCTCAGAGTGCTCTAGTAACTAGTTGTACCTGTTTCCAAAGCAATGCCTCGTGGTAACTTATTATTTTCCAGCTCTCGTTCTGGCAATATCAGCTTTGTTCAGATTACTGGCTCCTTAGCAGCTTCTGTCTTCTTAATTCAGAAGCTGAGGAACGAATGTCTAGTTGTTGCAATGGTAATTAATTCAGTGAGATAGAAATTCCATATTGGTCTTCAGTCGCTAGAAAAGCCTGATATTCTTGACGTAATTTTGCTACAGTGTAGCTAAGATTCACGTGTCGCTAACAGCGATCAATTAGTACTCGTTTATATATATATATATAATTATATATACAGTCTGCATATCTGCATACAGGAGACTTCCCTACCGACGCCTTGGGAGATCCACTTACAATGTAGACAATGCTAAAAGAAATAGATACTTCACTATCTGGACTGCATGTAGTCAAGGGAATATTCGCAAAGATTAAAAAAAATATTGATTTGATAGAATTGATAACTGATAACCATTTGCAACATCAGTATTTTCAAAACTAGTATGTTACTATGAAAATATTGTTTAACAAATCTAAGGATAATGTACTGGCAGTATACAAAAGAATGATGCTTCAAGTAACATCATGGCGGATGAACGAACAACTGCCCTACTGAAAATGTAATGATAACAGAGGTGATAGATTCTAATGCAGAATAAATAAAACTAAACTTAATCAGTGGGGACACACACACAAAACCCGTTTTTGTTGTTGCTGTATGCTTATAGACAGACAAGCTGCACCTACAATACAACATAACCTCCCAACACAATAGTCAAAGATATACTTAGTCATCACTCTTGACGGACAATGCGGGCACAAGGATTCACGTAGATTCAGGCACGCAAACTCACGGCAGATGCGCAAACACAAACGCACGGTAGACCCCATGGCTGAACTACGTTAACAGGTTGAATCACGCGCAGGTCGGGTTGCCAGCTCCGCCACTTCATCTCAGCTCTGACGTCACGTGGGGACATAGACTCCAGTCCGTGTTCATTTCTTCCTACCTGTCCCTTGCTTTATAACTACAGTGAGCGAGGGCTTACATGGAGGAGAACCAATGGTAATCATTTTCACACAGTCAGAGCTCCTATCTTCTCCGTGCAAGTATCCGTTTGTGAGAAATAAAGTAATAGAATGTCAAATAAATGAGCTCAACGACGAAGGAATCAGGTACCTACAGCAACATAGCTACGACTTCTTCGGCATTATACATTAACATAGGTTGTTCTTCGTAACCACATTATTGTTTTATATACTAGTGCACTCCACTGTCAAAAATAATTGCAAAAGAAAAACAATTAGGATACAGCGCCAAAATCATGTCGCAATTGAAAGTTGAAATTGGACTGATTACTTTGATAGACGGTGTAGTGAACACTTTGCTCACTATTAACGTAGGAGTGTAAGTTAATATATAATCTCTCAAATAAATTAAAGAGTAATAGAGCATTGATAAAAGAACAATTCCTAGCGTAGCAATAGTAAGTTGCATCGCCCTCAATTCTCCATGATTTTTGTCGCTGCATTGCTACCGAAAAGTCTCACTTGAACGTACATCAGGAGGGACGAAATTTGGAAGCTCTAAAATTAATTTTTAAGTACAAATTTAAGAAATTTAGCTTTGAATTGATTATATTGAAACATTAAAGGGCTTATGTTAACATGAAAATCCAATTGTCAAGCAGATGGGTGTGATTTGCCGGTCTCAGCGTTACATATCTCTATATTCCGAACAGCGAGCACCTTCTCTCTCACGTCGATGCCACACGCTATTCAAAAGAACG
>LQNS02276930.1:491028-501989 GCA_001587735.2 Parhyale hawaiensis | reverse complement strand
TGAGTTGGCTCATTTGCAAGTCCAAACGCTCATTTTTGCAACACTAGTAGCTCTTTAAGAACACGATGAAGCTTCAATAAATTGTTATCAACATGTTCAGAACAGCCAAACATCGAACGACATCCCAATACAACGAAAAAATCGTAAAAAATAAATGAGAAATGATATCGATACTCTAGCAACGCTGACGATTTTCACGAGCGTTCTCCCCACGTGACGTCACACAGGGAGATGCGCAGAACCGTCTCAAAATGGTGAAGCGATGAGTTAACCTGTTAACGTAGTTCAGCCATGGTAGACCCCTACAGGGTTCGCAATACTGCCACACTCTCTCTTACGATTTAGCAGGCTGTACGTTTGGATTATATTTGCAAATAGTAGTAATTTTGTAACATGACCACCTCTCCTAATGACACATCTGTAAGAACAGGGCCGGGACACACTCTACGGTTACGTTTACTTTAAAACTGATCGTTTACACACTAAGTCAAATTGTTTAGAATACTTTCTTCAATAACGATTACTATATTGGCGCAAAGGCACTTGGCGCAAGTTCTACAGCCGGAAATATGGCCCACAGGTGCATTGCGCAGGCGTGTCACAAGCATGGCGCAGTTGTGCCAAAACTAACTGGGTGCTTACCCAACTCTGACAAAGTTATAATATTCTATACATGTAGCCATGGTAGAGCGTCAGAACCATCTCTTATTAGAGAATCCGTAAAACTGCCATTGTATAGCATCATCGTTTATTAGAAGGACCGTTTGTTGCCGATAGAATCTAGACTGCTACAGGTAGAGCCCGTTTACAAGGTGCAACTTTTTCGTGCAACGCGGCTGAATGTACTCCTTGGGTTTTTCCCATGTTCATGGGAATTGGGTTTTATAGTCAGAACTTTTGCTAATTACCATTGATTTGGCAATTTTACTCTGCATATCAGTTGCTGGAAATTGGTCTCCATTTTTTCTTCATTAAAGTAATGGGAAGTTAATACTACTGCGTATTCGAATTGATGGGAATCTTCATTGCTTGGCATCCCACCCTCGAAAGTGGGAGATCTCAGAGAGAGATTTCTTGTTTTCCCAAGAGGAGGAGGTGTCATGCCTTTGGCCCCGTATCAAGGTCACGAATATAACAAACCTACCTACATTTAATCCTGTTAGATTAACTTGTCTGTTGCTTGAATCACTGTTTTTTCTGGTTACTGCTATTGAGGGGCAGCTGTCACTATAAATAGTGCTGACGGCTGAGCTGTGCACGCAGATACACACTACTATAATATGTATAATATAACCGACGGGATATCTGTGAGAATAGTCCCTACACTCACTGTAACAGCACTAGGTGTGCTCTGTATTGTTCCAAACTTTTGCAGTAGGAGTTTATTAGTGCTTTCCACACTATTTTTGCATTATTAATAATAATAAAGGAGTACCTCAGAATATCTAGTTTGCTTATCCTTGCTATGGCAACGGGTCCAGGTTCAACTGATGCAGTCTCGGGACTGGTAAAATTATTATTGAACTACATGAATGTTACCACTCATCGAAATATGGTTTTATTTGTTATTCGTTATGGCTAGAACGAGACTTTCGACTTTGCGGTACGTCGTCACAGGGAAAGACTGGGTTTAATCAGCTTTTTAAATTGATTTTTAGGGTGTGAGATATTTAGGAATTATTTACATTATCACTGAAACATTTGGAAACTAAAGGCTTTCCAGAAATATATATGGATACTAAGTACCAACGCATGTTATAATGATCTCGCTAAAATGCTATACTGATTCGTGTACAAAATTATTAGCTGCGTGCTTTCGTTCGCAGCTCTAACACCTGGTTTCGCTCGTTCGATGCCCAACTAGGCACCCGAGCTCTTTGCACATCTTGTGTGCTGACTCGGCAGTTATGTGTGCATGCACGGCGCCGTGGCGGAACTGCCTTCCTCAGAGATGAGGGGGGTGGGGGGTCTCTGGTCGTTTGTTCCTTCCGTCAAATTGGCGCAATAGTTCTTGGTCACCCGAGGTCAACTGCAACTACACTTACTGATCTGAGGTCAGCGGGCCTATACCCGCAGCACAAACCAGCGCATGTGGGTTTCCCTGGTGAGGGTGTGGTTTAAGTTGACTTTACCTGTACCTTTATACGGATCGATCGATGTAGAGGCACCAACGATGAATACTGCTGCTAACTCATTCCTGTTCACTGAATACGTTACCAAAAATGAACACAAAATATTCAATCATCGACTACTACTGATATTCAAAGTGACAGCCTTGTCTGATAAATGTAGAGCTACGGTAAGCAGCAGAAATGAGTGCATAATATTAGATAAAGCAATATATCAAAGAACACACAAGCACTACATCCTAGAGAAAAACGCACACTTGTTATGAGCAACTATAAGTTCACAGTAGTAAGACATTACTGCCAACGAAAGGCTGCAAGCCAAAACTCATAAAACACACAGTAATAAAATCTTATCACTACCAATACAGACAAGAACCAAAACATTGGTAGCTGTGCGGAGGGACCCTAAATAAAATACGCTCTACAGACCTGAGATCGCAATTGTGAGCAGTAGAAGAGGTGGTGGTGGCAAAATCAATGTTGGTGTTGTCACTTTGGTCTTTATAGAGCTACTATAGCTATTGTTGACGTCATTATGGGCCCCTCGCATGACTCTGGACGCAAGCGTCACCTAAATCTATTAGCTAAGTGGGCAAAGTTTTTATTTTTCTCCTTCCGTGATCTATGTAGGTCTTACTTGTTTGTGTGTAGACCGGAGGTTCGGCCTGAATTTTCTGTACAGTGTTTAAGAGCTTTGCGCTTCTGCGGACTGCCACGAATGGCCTAGATGAGGGGCGCCTGCTGCTTATGCACAAAACACTACAGGCCTGCACCTGTTCACTCCGCACAGCTTGCTATAACATAAGATTATTACATACTGCTTAATAAAATCTAACACTACAAGCAGACTATATATTTTTAAGTCTATTTCAAACTTCATAACCGTAAGAACTCACATATGCATATACTTTGCGATACAGACTTGTGAACGTATGGTTTAGCCCCAAAATAACCAACCTGGGCTTATTTACGCTTCGCTGCTGCTTATGTTAATTGTGAACATTTGTAGCAAGAGTTAATCCGGCTGCTGTGCAGCTGTTTGCATCTGTATTCTCCACACATGTTACGCACTACTAAATGTCAGTATAATTAATACTCGTTTGTGTAAACTGCATCGAAATTAAATTAATTATAATTTTATTCATAATTATTGACATCATTGTATTATAGTGCTGAATTTCCATTAGACGGCTGTTGGCTTGACAAAGGCGTGGGGAACAAACTGTTGAGCAGCGAAAATTGCACTATGTAAATTTATAGGAACACTTGCTATTTTTTACGTTGCAAAGTAAGATAATGGAAATTCCGGCGGCCAACAGTGAAAGTGCTAATAATAGGCCTACAACACACGCACAACTTATTTAGCCTTTATAAAGTTTTTGTGGCATGCAAATTTTGAATAACATTGAAAAGGCTAACGCTTTAGTACGAATTACAATAATGAATACAAAGGAAAGTATCACACTCCAAAGATATAGGGCCCGAACGCCCCGTCTATAATGCGAACTTTGACTGAGTAGGATTACATTGCATGCAGTAAAATCGTACACATAATGACAAATATATTATATGATCAGTGATAGAGTTTTGCTTAATTATCGCTTGTAATATACTCATCATAATTATGTAGACGTACACTAAGCACCTGGTAATAATAATAAAGCAATGGTTCCTCCACAATTCCGTGTCTCAACGTGCCATGATGATAAAAGATTTTTGGGGATACCATGTAAAATTGTACACCCATCACTACCTCTACTTAACAAACGACTCTTAAGCCAAATGCAGACGAGAAGCAAAAATAACCGGAGTAGCATTTCACTCACAAAGGCCCTACAAGACTCCTCGAAAAGGTTGACTGCAGAGCGAGTTCAGCAAGATGAGTCTAGGCCGGCCTTCTTCGTTGCTATTGAGCAATTCAAAGCATTTTACGGTCCGGTTTTCCCTGTTATCTGTTTCCTACTATGGTATGTAGCACCTCCGTTTTTCTCCCCCCCTCAAAAAAAAAATTACGTTAAATTGTGGCGATTGTAATTACAGGTTAAAAGTAATAAATGTAGGCTATTTATCTCCAGGCTACAACAATGATAGCCACAAGAAACGTAGCTATCCTACATCTCAAATTTTTTTACAAACTACAAGATAGGTTTAGCACAAAACATTCAGTTGCTGAGTACCTACTATGCATGATGAATAAACACCGCGTATAAACAAGCAATGAAAATTCTTGAATTAATACAAACGATTTCTTTTTCACGCAACTTCCAAAAACTTTACCCTAGGAAATTGCAACAGTAAGAACGTTTCTCCCGCTACCGTGTTCATGTAAATATCGTGCCAAGCTTGATTTTCCGACAATTTTGTCTGGTCGAAATCAGGGAAGATGTCGCTCATCTGCGCACGGCTTTATAGGGACACAATGTTATAAAAAGCATGTAGGCTATATCTATACGCACCATCATCTGATTCCTGTACACCCCGCCACAATGTCTCGACGAGACATTTGACGAGAAATATGAAACTCAAGTACAGTAGTGACCCTTGGGAAGAAAACTGAGTTGACGGCAAACATTTTATCGACGTCTTGTGGATAAGCAGTTGTGTGTAAAAGCGACAAAATAAAAGGTTCGAACACTGTCTGCTACGTGTAGGGAACAAAAAATTATCACGTCACGCAACCTTAAAAATTTATTTACTTGATAATAATTTTTTTTCTTTAGTTGCTCTCCAAGTCAGTCGTTTGAATCAGTTGCTATGCCGTCGAAAACTCCACCGCGTGGTAAAGAAAAGTGTGAAAATATACGCCTATTGCTGGAGAACGCATAAGCGGTATAAGTAGTATCTGTCTTTACAGTGATTGTTTTTTCCTAGTTGTGCTAATACTATGTAGAAGTACAACATGTGTGTTATTACTAGTGGCAAAAACTGTTGTTTCTTTGGATAAAGAAGCGTGAGCAACGAAGTGCTGCTGAACATTTACTCTTGATAAATTGTCAAGCGTGGCTACAATGCACCGTGCTGCAGTGTGAAAGTTGCAGTGAAATTTTAGTTGCGTTTTGTGAAAATCGCACAGGTGATTTTCGCACTTATGAGCGGCTGTCTAGACGGGGCTTTATGCATAGTAGTAGTATGTTGAGCGATAACGCAGTGTTGATTACGACAAGCTATGCAACGTAACAACCAATGCTCTACAACAGAAGGAACCCTACCGCTGTAAGCGTCCCAGATATAAGATAGCATAGACTATCGGCAAACTGACAGTCAGTCTTGCCGATCGAGCGAGTTGACCCATCATTCCCGTCGATATGGGCATGTCATGTAATTGCCAACCTCCCAAAAAACCCAGTATCTACAGCTACTGCAATAGTAGGTCTATGGACACCAGATTCACAATTTCAGAGGAGACAGTGTACAGCCAAAGGTTGGTAGCCAAACTTGTTCTTCATTGGTGGGGACAAAAAATTTTGTATAGGGGTCTTGGGAGGTTAACCCTCACTCACTTTGCCCCCTTCCCTCTGGCACCGCTGCTGTTTGTACAGCATGTCCAGCCATATTAGAGTGTCAAAAGTCGATACGCACACAATCCACGCCATGCAAGCGCTTCGTGCAAGCGGTAAAGAAACGTAAATTTGACCGTACCCCCAACTGCGAATCTGGCATGCACTGGTTTGTGTTGCAGATATAGGCCAACAGGCCCCAGAGGAGCATACGGCTGCAGTCGACCACATATTGTTTAGTGCTATGGCACCAGTGGCTGAAGACTTCATGCGACAATCTGTGCCCCCATCCAACCCTCCCTATTACTTGAAAAGGTCAGTAAACCCCTGAACAGTACGCAGACCGGATGCTGATTGATCACGTCAAGCGCCGCAAAGAACTTGCCTAGCTGGGAGCGAGGTTCGAACCTGCGGCCTTGAGAGTCAATGTCAGACGCTCTAGTCTGCTGCTACTGCTGGTCCTAAGCATTAAAATATTATCCCTCAAGATGTGCTTTAACAAGTGACATCTTTACTGATCCCAATCAGACAAAATTTCCTGAATAGCAAGCTTATCGTGACATGATAATGCACACGCAACAGCGAAAGGTGCATGTAGTTACAGTGTTTTGGAGTAAAATTATTAACAGTTGCACAGATTGGAAAATAGTAGCCTACTTTGATAGGTTTTAATGCGTTTACAAGCCAGTTTTTTACTCTCAGCAAATAGTAATCAGCGACTGATCTTATAACTTGCACACGAAACTTTGAATTGAATTTTTTACTCGCTACAATTGCGGTAACCTGGAGACAGACATATTTATTTTTGTGACATTCCAGTTGGAAACGAAACTCTTCATAGTTAAGTTTCAAGTAACCAGGAGGCGTCAGACGGAGTGTCAGCGAATGAAAGATTGGACTGAAAGTTGCTTTCTATTGCTCAAACGCGACTCGCAGAATTGGCCAAGACCCATCTTGTGATAGTCACTTCTCAGGCAACTGTTTCCCCGAGTCTGGTAAAGCATTACATTGTTGGCGCATTGCCAGTCCCAGCAATATTTGCTTCTCGTTTGCATTAGCCTCTACTCGCTTCAGGATGATACCCGCAACTCATGAGAAAAAGCATGGAATTCACACAGAAATAATACTAACACGTATGAAGCACGAAGTTGCTAATACCAAGGTTTATGTTTCTCACTCAAAGATGTTGGCTAGGTTTAATAGTGCGGGGTCAGTCAGAGCGTTTGAAAATCGTCCTGACATGCATTAGGAGAGACATCCTCCACTGCTAAGACCTCCTCTTCCAGGAGTCACAAACTCTTAATGCGAAGCTTCCGAGGCCACCTTAATCCGTCTTCTTCTTTCTCCCGCTCCAACTACACAGTTTGACATCTCTAAGTTCCGTATATCAGCGGCTCTTGATCGTGCTTGCGTGCCTTCATGATCGTCTCTTTGGCAGGGATTATTCGCACTTTCTCAATCTTTTCTGCAGTCCTCTATATCCTACTAACGTAATGGCACAGCTCATAGAGGGCCGGGGCTTAAGTTACGGTGTCTCTTTGGGAATGGGCCGGTTGGTTCGTCTACTGCTGCTTATGTAATCATTATACATCCGGCGCTATGGATTGACACAATGCCGGGAACAGAGATAAACCCAATAGCGGCAATTATTTACCCTTACGTTCAGTCAAGTTGATACATATGATGTTTCTTTATAGATTGGCACGTCCTGAATCAAAAAATTACAATCATTTTTGGAACAAATGCATACTTTTTGAGATATTTGGCTTTGAAGTTCTATTTTCCTCCTATCTAATACTGAAGAAAAATATTGCAAGGTACCTACTCAACATCTTTTCCGAAAGGGGCAGCAACAATAATGATAATTAAATAAGTTTTTGTGTAAACTAACCTAACCTGACCTAACTTTACCTTACCTAATCTTACCTGACATAACCTTACCTAGCCTAACCTTATCTAACCTAACCTTGCCTAACCTTACCTAACCTTACCTAAGCTTACCTTACCTAACCTAACCTTACATAACCTAGCCTTACATTACCTAACCTTGCTTAATCTTACTTTACCTAGCCTTACCTAACCTAACCTTAGTTACTGCCAAAACCTACTTTAATTAATCAATATTGCTGCTGCCACTTTGGGAAAAAAAAAGTTTGGTACCTTGGAATGTTTTTCTTCAGTATTAGATAGGGGAAAAACTAGAACTTTCAAGTCAAATATCTCGAAAAGTAAGTATTCCCCCCCCCCCAAAAAAAAAAAAATGGTTCTCATTTTTGGATTCACGACGTTTCAATTTATAAAGAAACATATATTATATGTATCAACTTGACTGGGCGTAGTGGTAAATAATGGCCCCAATAGCTTTAATCTGTACGTAATTTTAAAGAGAAGAGAACTTGGTTATGTCACCTTAAATTTCATTACAGGTGTAATTAGAATAAGGTTGAGCTTACGAAAGTCTCAAGAGTAAAGTCAATCCGTTGGGGCGGAGCTAATACAGCTGTATGAAGTCCTGGAGAAGTCAAGCCCTTTGTATGTTGTAGGGTACGAAAGCAAGAAGCAGAAATGGTTTTTAGGCAAGAATACTAACAGGGCCTGCATGGTCTTCCGTTGTCTACCATACAGTACGTCAAGAACTATGGAACCACGAGCACAGTTTTCTACACAAATATCTCCGCATGACACAGCTGCATCCCCTCATTCTCGTACATGCCCTGGACGGAGACGTAACGGCCCCTGATGGAGGCGGCAGACATGGTGTGGAACTCAAACCCCGCATAGGGAGCACTGCCCGCCAAGTAGCCTAGTCGTGTGTAGGAAGAAAAGTTTCCCCCAGTCACAGGTACAGTTCCTACTTTCACTTCCATCTCTTTGAAGTACCTAGCGGCTCCGGCAGCGTGGTTCGATTGCGCCATCATTGTCGCATTGCTTACGTTCATTTCTGCGCCGAGATCTAGCAGGAAGTAGGGCTTGCCGTTGAATTTTTCTGCAAAGAAGCAGCTCTCGATATCGTAGTCATAGACACCGTCAAGCAGGTTCGTGGGTTCTCTTAAAGGGTATTCGGTCGATCTTGCTGAATTATCGTAGACCGTCACACCTGACTGACCAGTCAAAAAACCGACTGGTCGTTGGGTATAACACGTTGTCCAAGGAGGTCCCGAGGGCTCTTCGTTGAAGGGAACGACCAGAAGGTTGAGCATCATGATTCCTTGGTTATCCGTTATACAAAGGGTGCGGCACCAGTCTTTCGCTTGGCAAACAAAGAAAGCGTAGAACTTGCGAGTACTTGGCACCACCTCCGTCGTGAGATGAGCTGCAGAGAGCCAGGAACTGGCAATTTTTGTTCTTTTCCACAACGTCTCGTTCCATACTGAGGCTGCGTAGCATTGACCGAACCACTGGAGCATCCAGACACTCAGCACCAGCTGCAGTAGTTCCATATCTGTAGGAAAATCAATATTAGTCGTGCTGGTTGGAAGAACAGTATATATTTTCTTCATATAACCTCCGCCCGGATGGTTATGCTTTGTCGTGTTTATCTGTCTGTTTGTTTGTCTCTCACCGAGATAACTCAAGCGTTATGAACGGAAATTTACAAAAATTACAGGGATTGTGTTGTTTGTAAAAGGCAGCAGATGATTAACTTTTGGTGAAAATCCGTTCATCTGTGTGTTTGCCTATTTTTTCTTAATGCCATAACTCAAAAAGGTATGGGCGGATTTTCATAAAATTTCCATGAGTTGTTGGGTATATTACGGAGAGTAAATGACCATATTTTTGTGATGATCTGTTGGTTTGTTTATGCGTTCGTCGCTGTGTTTGATTTCATGCTTGTTAGCACAAGAACTTAAAAAGTTATATATATGGATCTTTATGAAATTTACAGGACTTATTAGCAATGCTAGAAAGTATAAATGACTAAATTTTGGTGATGATCGGTGGCCTCGGTTTGTGCGTTTGACTTATGTTTGCATTAATATTTGTTGGCAGCATAACTTAAAAAGCTATAAACGGATCTTGACGAAAATTACAGAAACTGCTATTACTAGCGAAAGGCATAAATGATTAGATATAGGTGTTGATCCATAGATAATCATGCACTCAGAACCAATGTAAATTTTTCGTTACCGTTGCCCTGATTGGCGGAGGTATGCGCTCTCAGAGAGCTCTCTAGTTCTTCCAATAAATAAGTTTCATTACCGTGATAATAATGATATCATTCTTGGTAATGGAAGTAGAGTACATATTATTTTGTATTCTTCCATTAAATAAGTTCTATATCTGTGGCAATACTGAATCATTCTTGGTATTGGGTAGAATCACGTATATATTTTTCTCGTTCTTTTTCTGTTATTCAAAATTTGGCTGCTTCACAATAGAGTATAGATTTCTATGCGAATTTTCATGATCCAACTGTCACCAGTGCAGAAAATGATGCAGCGTAAAATATTCTAAATAGACAAACTAGAGCACTCACATCCAGTCCGCATACTTCCATCAAGCAAGATAATGTTAACGAAAAATTTAAGTTGTAACAAGGATTTATTTTTTAATAATATCAAAATTTATCGTTTGTGTGTTCTAACATTTCTAACTATTTCTGTAAATTGTATGAAGATCCATTCTTTGTTCTTTGCTTTTTGAATTATGTTGCTGACAAGCAATCTGACAATCATTAAGCAAACAAACCAACGGACGAGCCGATCATCATCAAAAGTTGGTCATATACAGTGGAGCATGAAATTTAAGGAACAGTGAAAAGAGCTCTAGAATATCGTTTAATATGAAAAAATAAACTAGAACACGGACACAGCTGCAGGTACATGACAACACTACTCCCTCAATTTGTTTAGCATTTTTATTCAAATTTGCAAGCATTTCAATCACTGAAGAATAATTCAACTGTTACGGGGTATGTATACATAAGAATGAATAAGCGTGGTACATGTCCCCAAGGGGTGAGCTATTCCCCAACCTACCTAACTAAAAGACTTAGCGATTGGGATTCATACGGCAGCTAGATTAGTAAAACACATGTAAGAATCTCACAATATACTGAAAAAAAAAAATAGAAATTTAATACAAAGAGGAAACCACATGAAAGCATGAATTAAATAAGCTATTTTGATAACAAATTTGAATTACAATTCATACCGGTCATAACTGAACACTTCACATGTACTCAGGAGACATATCTATGTTTAACTTCGACCGTAAATATTTGAAAGCTTGAGTACCACGGGAAACACAAATGAATCAGTCGAAATAATGTGCCACAGTGCCAGGTGGCAAAAACGGTGTTCTCAGACGGCGAAGATATAATATAATGCATGTA